>OZ020297.1:2425859-2780859 GCA_963971205.1 Aethes cnicana
AGAAATTGTGAATTGTGCTTGTGTTATCTTAAGACTAGGTTAAATTTTTATTACATAAAAAACCCATAAACTTAAAAACAACCTTCATTTGTATAACAAAAATATTTTCGTATCGTATTGCTTTTTCTTAAAACTCATAAACTTTAGTGTAATGTTTTATTGCACACCTAAGTTCTAGTGAAGGGTCGGTACCTCTTAATGTACCTCATTGTTCTTATATACTAAACATCCATGACTCGGGTACAAAGATTCATGCTCATCACACAATGTTTGTCCCTAGCAGGATTCGAACCCGCAACCGTTGGAACAGTGGGTATGATCATTACCAACTGAACCAAACCTGTCGTCATTGTTCTTATCTAAATTTTAACTCTTATTGTCTGAAGTTGTTGTAAAAAATGTTCTTTTTTCCTTTTAAACCAAAATCTATTCTTAAGTGTAGTATTTTTGTTTCTCGTGTAGAAGTGGTAATAATGTGTTTTTTTATCTTTTATGGTATTCATATAGAAATAAAAGCCAGTTTTTAGTGAACACATTGTTTTATTTTACAAAAATGACAAACATATTTCTTAAAATTAAATCGTTATACCCTTCGTTACCCTCGATTCTTAAAATATAAGTAAAGTAAACAATATTCATCACAAACTGAAATAAATGAATTTAAACATATTTCTTAAAATTAAATCGTTACATAAAAAATTCTCAGAAAACAAACTCAGCAAATCACTCATATTATTCCCTTGATACTTAAAATATAAGTAAACTAAACAATATTCACCGCAAACTGAAGTAAAATAATGTTGAAGTGGTTTTTGGTTATAAAACCATCGTTTCGCATTTCTATTTAAAAATAACTTATGATACCCAGTAGGTTTCCGTCCAAACGAATCAAAGTATTCCCCTACACCATCAGTATCAATATGCATAGCAACCCAGTGGGAACCTGGTTTCGAATCAGGATCCAAATTGCTTATAATAAAAACTGGAAGATCAAACCGAATAGGGATTTGGTTAGCAGCAAATACGTTTGATTTCAATCTAGAGTCTAGTTTTTCCATACAATATTTAATTTCATTAGTATCCATAGTAGATTAAAATATAATACATTCATCGATGATGTTTGGATCAATGATTAAGAAGAAATGAAATTCTTTACTAATGTCATTGTATTTATATTTATCTTAACTGTTATAATCTACAGATACTTCGCGATTTTTGTTTATTTCAATAACATTATCAAATTCAGCGTACACAATACAGTTAACAGTAGTACTCAGAGCTGAATCAAAACGAACTTCTATTCGAACACTTCCGTGTCGTACAAGGTTCCAGTGTGAGGTTGAACTTGCTGATAGATCAGGAGTTAGATCAAAACATAACAAACAGTTACCGCCGCTATAATCGGTTCTGCTTATTGCATTACCTTCATTGTGAAAGTGAATGCCAGTCCCAGAAAAAAGAGTGTGATATGATGATGCTATTAAACCAGTGCTAAATGATGGTTGTAAAGTTTTAGAAGGAACTTCATGACCATCTACAAATAAACTGAAAGAATTCATGTTATAATGTTGAAAATTGAAAGGGTTCAATGCAAGATTACCATTAAACGCAGAATTTAATACAAAACCAATAATACATCTCTTAGGTACTTGTCCAAGAAATATGTTATCCAAAGTTTTACCCTGTATTCCCGATGGTATTGTCAGAACCTTCACTTCAGCTCTTGTGATAGGATATTTTGCTGTTGTTGATGCTAACACTTTTTGGTGGGCTAACAAAACACTAGGACTGATTCTAGCTCTTCTTATGATAAGGCTAGCATCCGTTATTTGTACCTTAAATTTCTTATCTTGGTGACAAATAAGATTAAATGATTCTTTTGATCGCACTAACTTAACACGCATTTCTACACCATTGATTAGAAACTTCTCTTGATTAAACATATCGCCATGTAAGTGTCCAATCATTTCAACTTGATTACTATTTTTAACAAATTCCATTCTTTTTTGAAACCCTTTGTTATTTGCATCAACGGCATCCACATAATGTGCTGTATCTTCATACCATAATCCACATGTGAGGTGAGTTTCTTTAGCGGCTGGTCCATAGTTAAGTAGATTTTCCATATAAGCACGGTAAGCATATGTATTGTTTGGTGGTGAGATGAGTTTTTGATTTAAATACACATCGAGCTGGTTAAAAAGGGAGTGTAACCAATTATTAACGGGGGCAACTTGAGTATCAGATTTTAACTTTGTACCATCTTGGTTTAATATTTTAGCTTTTATGTGTAATAATGTATGTGATAGGTCAATGTAGTCATCACCTGATCCAGGGATTTGAAACTCAATAGGGCCATCATCACTTAAAGATGAAATTGGATTGTAATGAACCCACTGTCCACTCTCAATACTCGTCTGAGTCGAAGGAAGGGCAAATATATCTAATTCAGATTTTGCACATTCACACGAATGACTATGTAGGAATGACATGATTTACTTTGAAAATATATCGTCACTATATTTATTTCTTTTAGTTCCTCTTCGGCGTGATGCTTTCGAGGTAATGAGAGGTTCCCGTCTTTTGGTTGACATTTTATACCCAGATCCCGACATGAGAGAATCAATCTTTTCATCAGCTTTTCTTTTTAATTTAGCACTAGCTTCTTTAAATCGAGTCCTAACTGAACTATCCATAGGACGTGAGTTTATCATATCAGATAACAAACCAACACCAGCATCTAACGCTTCTTTCCCCACGGTTTTAAAACCACTGGATAATAATGGAATTACTGATCTAAATAGTCCTCCCAAAAAACTTCCTATACCATGACCCCGTTGAAATGGAACACCTTTATAGACAATTCCTACACCAGATCCAGCTTGATGTGAATAATAATGATCGTAGGGACAAGAGTGATATGATTTTTTATGATTCATTTTATTCGTTGAAAGTGTAGTTTCACACAAGAATTTCCGAATTGAAATGGCACTCTTGCACCGGTAGTTGTTCTTATATCTATTTCCACGGTGTCAAATTCTCTACGCAAAACAGATACATAATGAGCGGGTGAGAAAATGTGTGTTTTATATGCACCATAAATAAATTTTGTAGGGTCTAATGGTATTATTCTAAGCAATGTTGTTATAACATCACCAACTATCTGTGGTTGTATGATATCGGTATAAATGAATAATTGTGATGGTAATCCTAAATATAAATTAACGGGGTTTTTCCCAAATGTAACTTCTCTTAAATTAGTTCTTGGTTTAAAACCTAACTGCAGACTTAGTATTGGTGTTGTTATAAAAGAGGTTAAGTCATTATTGATTGTTGATACCCCAACCATTTTGGTCAAATTATCATATCTAAATTTAATGTTATTTTTTAATTGTGGGTTTTCATTGAAAGCATTAATAAAATGTTCAACGCTATCATATGTAGTCGCTGGTATATGACTTTTTATATCCACAATTTTGGTTGTTTTATCAGAGGATGACACTACTTTCTTTTTTAAATAAATCATATTTTCATGATCTTGAACATTATACATTGAACAGGGGTATTGAAATTCTACTAATCCAACTACCCATTCTCCTTCCAGTTTTATACTCTTGGGTAATTTGGTTAAGAAGTGTGCAGTTGTATTGTCCGTATAGTAGTCTGCGGAACTGTTACTTAACAGTGTAATATAAAAACTGTTATCCATCATATTTTTTTCAAGCTTGAAGCGAGTATCCAAGAATTAAATTTGTTAGGATAACCTCGCCACTTCACTAGTACTTCTTTTCTGGCACCAACACCACGCGAGCGTACTATTTTATCTATTTTATATTCAATGGTGGGGAGGTAAGTTACTTTTTGTAATTCTTTAGAATAAAATGTACCAACGATGGGTTCACCATCTAAATCCCTTAACGTATAGACAACTCGCGGAAATCGGTTTATTATTGATTCAATTGTAAATATTTCATCACTCCAATTAGTTTCATAACCCTTTTGAAAAATATGTTTATATTTTGTAATTCTAACGTGATCACCAACATTCAGTTTTGTAGTTTCCAATGAAATTTGTCTATCCTTCTTTCTATCATACAAATTACACCAAACAGTCATGATGTTATCAGAATTTACATCAATAGGTCGCATTTTAATACTAGAATGATAGCTATGGTTATAAGAATAAAGGAGATCTTGCAAAATATCTACATAATTGTAAGTATTTTTATGAGTAAAGTACCGCCACATTTTCATTTTAAGAGTTCTTTGAAATCTTTCTACTATACTTGCTTTAATATCGGGATTATTAGTAGTATAATAATTAATGTTTTTGCTCTTAAAGTAATCTCTAGCTACCTTTGAAACAAATTCGGTACCTTTATCAGACTGGATGTGACGAGGAGTAGAATTAGCTTCGGTAAATATGCTTTCAAAACATTTAATAACAGTTGTGCAATCTTTCTTCTTCATAGCTCTTGCGAAAGCATATTTACTGAACACATCAATAACACACAGAATATATTTGTATCCATCATTATATTCACTGTAAGTACTCATATCACTAAGATCAGCTTGCCAGAGTTCATTAAAGTTAGATAAAATGTATCTATTTCTGGCGAATCGTCTGTGAATAGGTTTATGTAACGTGTACGTCTCTTGAGATTGTAACCATTTTTTTACTTCATCTTTGTTCATTCGACCTTTCATTTGTTGACTTAATTTATTTAAACTACTATAGCCAGCTGGATTGGAGACATCATAGTAAATTTCATGAATGTCTACTAAGGGTTCCATTTTTCCCACTCTAATTTCTTTTTTGCCCTGAGGAGTCCACTTGAAAGAGGTGTACTGGTGCTTGTGGCTTTAAAAGATGATGACGATCGCGCACTTGACGGAACAGATGATGTGCGAGGTTTATTTATAAATTCTAGATTAGTAGGATTACCTATACAATACGTAGGCACTTTTATATCCCTTAATAGTGAAGCAAACTCTTCCCATCCTGTTGGTTTTGGACGTTTAAGAGATCTAACCGTATCGCTTACCAAATCTAGAATATTGCTATTTGGAATAGTTCGATTGTATATTACAACTTCTCCATTAGTTTTCCACCAAATTTTTGGGTTACTCAAAACAATACATCCCAATAAAGTTCTAGTTTTTTTCTCATATGATTTTGGTAAATTTTCTATGATACGAGATGGACTAAATTGTACAAGTTCTGGATTTGTTCCAGACGGTGTTGTTACAGTATTTGTAGAAACATCACCTTCTGGTAACGTTTTATTTGATACTGATTCATAATTTTCATGTTCCTCATTTTTAATTACTTCCTTACTTTCATTGTTGTGTTGATCAACCCCCTCCATCATAATTGGTATTTTAAATGGTTTTCGATCTGAATCAATAAAGTGTAAAAATCGTTGTAGTGCTTGAGAATATAATGCCCACTTTTCACGATCGTTCATTTTACTCTTAAGTATTTTTTGCATCTCTCCATCTAGACGAGATGATACATTTTCGGATACACTATCATTTCGTTTCAATCTCTCAATAAAATCTGGTTCAACTAACAACATTTTTTTTGTGTTTTCCATTTTATTTATGCTACAGAGCTTAATAAAGCACTTAAAACCGCACCTAATATTATAGGTAGAAATGCACCTCCTTTTTGAATAATAACAGTTTTTCTAAATTTATGTTTCCCCTTCGAAACTAAGTTTCGTAATGTGTCTTTATATTTTTTTAGCTTTGATTTATCTTTTTTTTCCAGTGGTATTTTCCCCTTTAAAACGTTGTAAATACACTCGCAAATAATATTAATCTCTTCATCATCACAAGATTTTAACAACGCCGTGCGATACTTTGGTTTAAGTAACTGCAGCGCTTCAAGTAAATGTTTATATGTGTTTACTCTTGCAGACATTATTTGGAACTGATTAAAACATGTTGATTCTTATCGTATTTAAACCCTTTTTTAGGAACGTATACAGTACAATGTCCATCAAAAGGAAATATTTTAGTTTTAAAACGACATATGTCATCTGTATTTTGTTTCAGATCAATCATAAGGTAACCATGAGCATCTTTAGTGGCATCTTTGTAAGCTTCATCTACAAATTTTGGGTTTTCTGGATAGACTTGTCGTGACAAGTAGCGGATTTGTGTTTTATCCCTCGGATTCTTGAAATATACAATATAGCTAGTATTCAATGAAATATCACGTTGTCCCCTACCTTGATGAAATATGTTTTGAGTTATATAGAAAACACTTAGGTTTCTATGATGACTACCTTTTGTAAAAATATCAACGATTCGTCCATCTGATTCTCTCATCAAATCATCAATTATGAGAAGTTTGGGTCTTTTCCCATCAAATATAGAAAAATCTGGTATTCCTTGGTTATAATTTACATTTTTCAGATCGTATAAAGGTTGCATTTCATCATAACACCAAATAATTTCATCAAATTCAACATTACATACTTCTTTTGCATTGTTCAAAAAGTTTGTAACAAACTGAGTTTTACCACAACCACTAGGTCCTGCCACAATAGTGGTGAAAGGGTGAAGAAAATGTATCATTATAAATTCTCTTACTGTGTGTTGATATGAAAACGTATGGACTTCAAATGAAAGGAATCAAAGAATTACAAACATTTATAGTAACATGGAATAAGAAATAAATAAAAAAAAAATGTTTTTAATACTTTTGCTTTTTTATTATGTCTACTAGTGCTACAAAAAGGAGGTTGTTGAGAAGAAACAAGAAAAAATACAATTCTTACGTATAGATTTTATTACATAACTTATAAAAGTAAACATTCTTTTACTAAACATTAACTTCTCAAGACAATCATTTTAAACCCATAAACTTATATACAAAAGTTTCATGTACACTAATTTGTATTTACAAAACTTAAAATAAATTTTAAATATTTACAATGGATACCAATCCCACAATTGAGGTTACATATTCTTAATACAGTATTCTACAATTTAGATTTGATTTCTAAAATATACAATGTACAAAATAATGATGGAAAAAAAAAAGAAAAGAATGTACTATAGTTTACGTAAGTATTTATTTACATCGACAACAGATATAAGGTTTAAACTAAAATGTTTGATTTGGTATCCTGTAATGACCCCACGCTAGTGTGTCTGTTGAATTTTTTAATAAGTATCGTTTAGTATCATTGTAAGATAACGATATTTTATTGATATTTTGAGTAAATATACTATGTTTTATTGATTTAAAACGCAACATTTGAGCATACTGTATTGTTTTTTCAAACAAACAAGTCTTATAGTCACTAAGAGTTAATTTTTTAGTAACGCACTTATTAATTCCTTTAGCTTTAGATATAACACCATTGTTCTGAATATCCAAGGCATACATTTTTGATCTGAGACCTACAAATTCCTTTAGAATTTTACCATTATTTTCATCTTTGAAAAAACCTAGCTTTTTTTTGTTTACTAACGGCAACCCATATTCGTTGTTGGGTTTGTAATCCGATGTGTCGTAATGTAAATTTAGGTCTGGTTTCATGTCCTCATAAAAGTTAGAGGTGAATATTTGATATATTAAACTATCGGTATCTGTATAAAGAAGCTTGAGATTGTCTTGATATTTGGTTTTCATATAATCGTAGTGGAATTGATACATTAAGGTTTTCGATAGGTCTAAAATGCAGAATCCAAGATAGATTGGTTTATTATAATATATTTTTGTTTTTTTTAGTTGCACAGCTACTAAGTTTTCAGAAAATATTGATAAACTATGAAATTCAGGTTTAGCTATTAAAGATTGAACTCCTTGAGATTTACCATGATTTTCCCAGTGGTTTAATAATTTAACATTTACACGTTTTGCAACATTTTCCATGGTTTTTCCAAAAACAGAATTATTCATGAGTTTGAAGAAATCTTTTTCAAAATCAGTTGATGCCAGCGAACGCATGTGGGTATTTAAATCTATATAACTTTTTAACCAAGGAGATTGTTTAAACTTTAAGATTCGATGAACTTTTGTTAAACGCAAACCATTTTTTAAACATTGTTTTAGATTTCTGTAATGTATTACGTATTTGCATTTACTATTTAAATTGGGAATCAATTTTTTATTCTTGGTTTCTCCTAAACATACATTTTCTGGACAGAACGGCAAGTCTGAATGAGAATCATGTAATTCCTTAGGGTACTCTAGATCGACTTCTAAAATAAACCCGAATTCGGCATCATCCGGAACATGAAAATCAGTTTCGTTATTTACCCATTCAAAATTACCGGTGGGAAGACATTGAGACATCGCCCACCCATATAGATTATTTGCGTCTAAATACATGAGATAGGATGTCGGAATATTGGGGTCATAGTCATCCATAAATTCATTATTTGCTTTTGCGTGTCTGTTGCTACATTGGGAAATACCTCCTCGAACATTATTTGCTATAAAAGCTATTTTATTGATATCCGTCAAAAGTTCTAAATTAATTCTGGTAGTCCTTAACATGGCGTCCCACGAAAGTCCTGGGGCCGTGTAATAATGGGCAGGATCTAAACCATATGTCTTAAGACACACATTTCTAAAATTTTCAAATACATCGGTTAGTAATAAAACATCTGTTTTTAGATAAAGATCGGAATAATCCCCCATATTTTGACATTGAAAATGAGACCAAACATCTTGAGCATGTAAAAAATCGTTTTCTGAAATGTGATTGTCAGTAAGAGTGCTATAGAATTGATCCCGAGCAGGTAGAGAAGTTAATTTCAAGGAATCATATGATTTCATGTATTCATAAGGATAGACACCTTTTCGTATTAGACGTTTAAAGTCTTCTTCATTCGGGAAATTCAATTTCATTTCATTAAATTGATCGTTTGTTAAGTTTTTAGCTAATTTGTCTAAGCTACTCGACATAAATTTTAGAGAATCAACGAATCTCAGTTTTACAACACGGTTATTTACTTCTAAACATTTAGAAAACGAAATGTACTTTTCTTTATTCTCTGGGATCAATTCTATGTCACCATCTTCAAGTCCAAGACCATGCACTATGAAATGACTATCATAGTTGCTTAAATTATGGAAAAATACTGGTACAAAATTAGGAGATCTGTATTTTTCGGAACAGAACTTATGTGCAATTCCTTCATAAACACCAGTATGGTGGTTATAAGAAATATTGATATCCCCGTTTAAATTTTTATCACAAATATAACAAGTACTAGCTTGTGCAATGTCTGCATTATTTTTGGATGACAGTGGTAGGGGAGTTTTCGCAAAGGTGTTGCTTCTACAAATAGCTTCTAAATCTTTTTTAACTGATTTCATAAATGTTTCTGCACAATTTTTGCCTTTGTATGTTCTATAAACGGATAGTGTATCATCATACGAACATTTGATATAATAACCAAAACTATACACTTCATGTTTTTGCACATTAGTAGTCGAAGATGTTATTGGGTTATTAGAACAGGACTGAATTGGATTTAAAAATGCTTCAAAATCTGCATAAATGACAAAAGGTACGCGTAATTTTCGATCATAATTATCGAAAGTAACTTCATTACAAGGTGTGTTTTCATTAAACCAATTTTTCTTTTGATCTTGTTCAGAAGGTAGTTTTGTGCAAACGTGAAAACAATCATTTTGTTGGTGATTGTTTAAGTTGTCTTGTGATGTAAAGTGGGTTAGACAACCATCACAAATGTAAATGGCGTGCTGTGTGTTTGAAAATTGTTTTGATACTAATCGAGATAAATTATTGATTAAACAATAATGTCCTTGACTACCATTTGTCAAATATAACAAATTAAAATGGGTTGGTTTTCTGTTTTTTGTTAGGTGTAATGGACCTACAACATCATGTTTTTTGTTTTTAGAATCATACTCCAGACCAAAAACGTTTATACTCATATTATTCATATTTTCAAATTTTTGTGCATCACTCAATTTAAATGGGAAAGCTAAGTTTCCGAAATGTAACGCCTCTCTGTGTTGCACATACGAACTAACAAGGTTAGAATGCTTTGTAACAGGATAAAGTCCTGATAAGATAGCCCACCGGAAACATTCATGATCATTATTTTTGACATTTATTATAGCTTTTTTGTTTTTTATGTCAGATGGTAGATCAACATAAGAAGATCCACGAAGCGGGTTATACTTGTTTATGTTAACATCTAGATGATTGAACTTGGTAACGCTCCACCCACTGTCTTTTCTCTCGAAGTTCGATAATCTAGTTGTCACTTCATTAATTAAAGATGTGAATAAGTCATTTTTATCGCTACTGACATCTATAATATTATTACTAAGTTGAAAATCAAATGTATTATTTAGTTGTTTAGTTTCCTGAGTAAAATCAGCATTCAAAATAAAATTTACTTTTAAAGCACAATGAATAGATAGTGAACGATCTAGCAATGTAAAAATTTTATCTTTATTATTTTGCAATATAATTTCGGGAACAAGTGATTGGTTTTCTTTTTCATTAAAAAGTATTCTATAGGTTGCAACCCTATTCCTAAATGCATTTTCAATTAGTTGCACATTAACGAATTCGCTATCAGATTTAGTAACATTACCCTTATGTATGTTACTATTCAGGTGACTAGCAAGAAATCTTTTTGATATGGTTATATTACATACAGAACATTCAATTTCATTATTATTTTTTGCGCTTACATTGTTAGATCCTCTCCTGGATGGTTCTGTTGATGATGCAGCTGCAGCTACATCACGACTGGTTGAGACATGATCCCGACTGGTTGACGGACGGTTTCTCTTCACAGGGACTTCTGTTTCGAAATCTGTAGCTGATCTCTTAGCTCCTCTTCCTATTTGCATAGATCTGTAAAATATAAAAAATAATTAAAGTTGCGATTCAAAAACTTAATAACACATTCAACATGGTTATCATGTTAATTATACTAACTTAAATCTTCTCTACATTGTTGACAGTATGCTTGCATTTTTAAGACCCCATCAATTGCATCCGATGACAATGTAATAGTATTTCGTTTCGATTCATCGATATGACCGTGACATGGTGTATAGTAAGGTATGATATCCGGATCTTCAAGAAACTTTTGGGGCAATCGATTGTCTATAAACCACAATCTTATATTTCTATGAAAACACTGTAAAACGAATTCTTTGCTTAAAACTGCTATTGTATCATAAGTTAAACTGGGCCCCGTATGAAAATATCCGAGCACCATGTTGGAATTAGTATATACGCACACACACACACAATACACTCAGTAACTTGACCACGGTAAAAGAATGAATGAATGAGATCAACTCGAAGGTTCTCTCTTTTATAGAGGTTCCCCACCTAACAATAAACAAACAATGAAAACCTGTCATAACAAGTTAACAGCAGTATTTGAACACATCGAAACAAGAATACAATATCAAGTTAAAATATAGGTGTTATAAACGTGTTGGAAGAGGAATATTCAATATAAAAAAAAGCATTACTTACGCGTTACGATGTAGCTGACTCATTAGTTCGCCAATCTCAAATAATTTCTGATCTTCTTCCAGTTCTTCACAAAGGCGGATAAGTTGTACATCGTAGATATCACAATTCAAACTGTCCATGGTGAGAAGAAAACAAGAAATAAAGTATTATATTGTACTCTTCGGTCCTTAAATAGTGTACATCAGGTATGGAATCTTTAAACTATAGTGGGGATCTAACCTAACGAAAATAAATATGTAACACATTTCCTATTACCGCTTTTAGATAAAGTACAAAAATGCCACACTTAACAATAGATTTCGGTTTAAAAGGAAAAAAGAACATTGTTTACAACGATCATAAACATTTAGAGTTAAAACTTAGATAAGAACAATGAGGTACATTAAGAGGTACCGACCCTTCACTAGAACTTAGGTGTGCAATAAAACATTACACTAAAGTTTATGAGTTTTAAGAAAAAGCAATACGATACTAAAATATTTTTGTTATACAAATGAAGGTTGTTTTTAAGTTTATGGGTTTTTTATGTAATAAAAATTTAACCTAGTCTTAAGATAACACAAGCACAATTCACAATTTCTTATTGTCTATAAAATATTTAACACAGGTGTCCTTTTCCACCAATTGTTTTGTGATGTTAAAAATAACATCACGAGTGCTTTCAAGTTGTTTGTCTTCCTCTGAAGACGTATAAAACTTCAACCTGACGTCAGCGTGTTTCCACTGCTCCCCTGGTGCAATGTTCTTGATTTTTTGAATATCAAAAATTTCTATTTTTATCAAATGGGATGAGTAAACGCCGTCATCTTGTCCCGATGATATGTATGCCACACCGTCATTAGTGCTTTGTGAAACACTTGAAGACTTTTTCGCCGATTTAGGTTTCTTTTTTGGTCTTTCAAAAAATCCATCTATGCTGTTTCCAGCACGCTTTCTCGCGATAGCTTGTTTTACTTGGTGTCCAACCGTTCCTTCTTCATCGCTAGCTTCGCCATTAGTCTCAAGGTAGTAATAATTCTTGAAAGTATTGTCGGTAAACTGAAACCAATTACACAACTATTTAAAGCACTATCAAAAACTATGAACACGAGTGAAAAATAGATAGAGTCCAATGGATCGTGTTGTTACAAGTTAAACTTGGACATTTATTAAATTACATGATATTAGGACAACGTTCCAAACACGGAATCTCCTCAGATTTGTAGTGAGTTCTATCATCAAAAGAGTCATGTAGCATGGGTTAGGCTAGGTTAGGTCACATAAATTAAAAAGCAGTTAATTTAAATACTTACATCCATAATGTGGAGTCGATAAACACTACACCAAAAACACTTTAGCACGATTCAACACTGTACTACTGTATACTAACAGAGCTCTGATAGCAAGCACAACTGGAGTCGAAATACATATAAAACGTTTCCATCCTTCGGTTTTTATAAGGATGCAACAATAGTTTACCGTTAAAATCTCGTCTTAACTAGTTGGAACGCGTTTGCTGCATTCACCGACACCGAAATAATAAAATTACAATAGTCATTCGGCCCTTTGTTAATAGACGCCCATCATAAAAACATTAAACCTTTTTATTATTAAACAATAGATAGAGTCCAATGGATCGTGTTATTCGTGTTGTTACAAGTTAAACGACCATCGTGTTGTTACAAGTTAAACGACCACCCAATTATACAAAGAACTGAATAGTTCTATAAACACATACGCTAACACAAGTTATAAAATATATTTAGGCAATAACTACTTGGATATTTATTAAATTACACGATAATTAGAACAACGTTCCAAACACGGAATCTCCTCAGATTTGTAGTGAGTTCTGTAGCATAGGTTAGGTTAGGTTAGAACTGTGATCAATTAAAACCAAACTGGCGCATTTATTAAATTACATGATATTAGGACAACGTTCCAAACACGGAATCTCCTCCGATTTGTAGAGACTTCTGTAGCATAGGTTAGGTTAGGTTAGAACTATGATCAATTAAAACCAAAGTGGCAGTAGTATAGAAATAGTTTAGGTATTCATCAAATTGTTGAGAGGACAATTAAAAGTGAGCTCGAGTAGACAATAGAAAAGGATCGGTGGGTCAGGTACGCTTTGAAATGGCAAACAATAGCAACCGAGAGCACGAACACACAATAGAAAAGGGTCCGCGGATCAGGTAAGGATTGAAATGGTAAACAATAGCAACCGAGCATGGATAGACAATAGAAAAGGGTCGGTGGTCTAGATAAGGGGTTTGGATTTTTTAGTGAAGATATAGCACATCGTGTAAGTCGTAACCGAGCTATCTGAGAGTCCTGAGACCTATCCCAAACGTTCCAAGTGGGGGCCTTTTTTTTTTTTTTTTTTTTTTTTAGGGGATGGTGGTCCGCCTACCGCCCAATTTCACCCCACGGACCCGCCCACCCCGTGTTCCAGAATCGGCGAATACCTACTACTTTTGACGACAGGTTTGGCTCAGTTGGTAGTGACCCTGCCCACTGTTCCGACTGTCGCGGGTTCGAATCCCGCTCGGGGCAAGCTTTGTGTGATAAGCACAAATGTTTGTACTCGAGTCATGGCTGTTTAGTATTTATATATGTAGTTACAAGCTTTGCTTAATTTGGGGCTAGGTCAATTTGTGTGAAATGTCCCAAGATATTTATTTATTTATAACATTGAAATACTGTCATAAGTAGGCCAGTATTGCCATGAACAAGGAACAGCAATTACGTTTACTACCAAGATGACGGTGATAGCAATTCACATGGCAATTATACACACGTATTTCCTACCGGGTGACGTGGACGCATGGTGGTCATCAATTCTGGCTCCACACGTGGGGGCAGAGGGTCTTGGGGACCGCAACGGGTTTAGAGACCTAACGCATTTAACACTTTCAGTGGCCGGCACCCGTTGGCCGAGTCCTGTCTGTTGCATAAGAAGGGGAGAATTCTAACTAGGTAGAGATCTTCTACTAATGTAAAGTCCCGCGCCTTCACATTTCAAAATGCTTCCATTTTTTTATTATTATTTAAAAAGCATTTTTTTTTTTTTTTTTTTTTTTTTTTAGGGGATGGTGGTCCGCCTACCGCCCAATTTCACCCCACGGACCCGCCCACCCCGTGTTCCAGAATCGGCGAATACCTACTACTGTCAAATATAATATAATTGTTCGATCGTGATAAATTTCAATTTCTTGAAGGTGCTTAAGTCATCATCATCATCATTTCAGCCAAACGACGTCCACTGCTGGACATAGGCCTCCCCCAAGGCGCGCCACTCAGACTGGTCCTGTGCCACTCGCATCCACCGCGTTCCCGCGACCTTTACAAGGTCGTCACTCCATCTTGTTGGAGGCCTACCGACAGCTCGCCTACCGGTTCGCGGACGCCTGGAGTGGCGTCCGCGAACCGGTAGGCGAGCTGGACGAGGCGACGTAGGCGAGGCGGACGCCACTCCAGGACTTTCTTGCCCCATCGGCCATCAGTCCTGCGAGCAATGTGCCCCGCCCACTGCCACTTAAGATTCGCAATTCTTCGGGCTATATCGGTGACCCCAGTTCTACTGCGGATATCCTCATTTCTGATTCTATCACGCAGAGAAACCCCGAGCATAGCCCTCTCCATTGCCCTCTGGGTGACCTTGAGCCTTCTTATGAGGCCCATCGTAAGCGCCCACGTCTCGGAACCATAAGTCATCACTGGCAACACACACTGGTCGAAGACTTTCGACTTAAGACACTGCGGTAATTTGGACGAAAACACACTGCGAAGCTTCCCGAACGCTGCCCAGCCGAGTCGGATTCGACGATTGATCTCTTTCTAGAAGTTGGACCTACCTAACTGGACTGTTTGTCCCAGGTATACAATACAATAGGGGGGGGTGCCTAAGTAATTAGATGAAAATGAGGTACGATCCACACATAGTGAGATGAGGGATCGAATCGAAGAGAACAGAAGCGAATTTTTACTTATATGGCAAAGGAATTTAGTCCGTTTGCCGTGTCCTACGGTTAGCTTCTATGGAATGAGATCGCACGCAACGAATTCAACTGCGTAGATATATATATATATGACGACAGGGAGACCGGTGGAAGCGAGTAGCACAGGACCGGGCTTAGTGACTAGTCTTGAGTGAGGCCTATTTCCAGCAAAGAAGAAATTATGATGAAACACAATTTATCTATCCTTTTAGTAGAGTAGGTCACTGTAAATAAAATAACCAAAATTCCCAGTAGCGTATATCAATTCCCAAAGCAATATCGATACTCAATAACGGCGTCCATTGTTCGGAAAGCAAAAGAATAGCTCCCCACTACAGGAGTCGATTGCTTCGACGGAGATGTATCGAATTACTTTACGCATTCGACACGTTTGGTTGAAGAATAGGACCCTTAATTAAAGGGATTTTGTCGATTGGACTAAGTGGGGTGGGATTGATTGCTCAATAAAGGTGGAAAAATTAGCACAATAATAGATAGGTAACGTATGGGTAACATAATGGATAATTTGTTGATGTCGCTACTTATTGGCCTTATTGCAGTAGCTGAGTGATTTCAGTGTTCACTCATACTCAATCAGAAACTCGTGGAAAACTTCTGTAATAGGGGACACGACAACTTTTTTTCCTTAGTCTATCAGGAAGATTATTGAAAAGTATTGGACACGTTTTTTTTCTTTTTTCACGTAATCAAATTTATACGGAGATATAATGAGTTGAAATGTCGCGTGACGTCACGGTTAGGTACGATTTATACCTAACGGTGACGTAGTTAGCCCCCACTCTCCAACTTTAATGCGTTTTAACTTAGTCTACTACTACTACTACTACTACAGCCTATTTGCGTCCCACTGCTGGGCACAGGCCTCCTCTCATCACGAATTTCGATTTCTTCACCCTGTCGTCATCCCTATTTCTCGAAACGAAGATTATAAAAGTTAGGTAGATTTTCAAAGAAACACTTCAATGTAACATTATTTACCTGCATAAGTATGATCGTCATTGACCTATAATAACATATTGTCGAACAGTGCCTAACATTATATGTTTCATGAATATGTTTCCTTATACTTACATTGAAGCATTGACCTATAATATATTTTTTATATCTAATATGTATATAGTTTAGGTAGGTACTACAGCCTATTTGCGTCCTCATCACGAGAGGGTTTGGGCAATAGTCCCCACGCGGGCCCAGTGCGGATTGGGGACTTCACACACATGTTTGAATTACTTCGCAGATGCGTGCAGGTTTCCTCACGATGTTTTCCTTCACCGAAAAGCTCAGTGGTAAATTCAAATTGAATTTCGCACATAAGTAAACTTAGAGGTGCGAGCCGGAATCGAACCCCCGACCCTCTGCATGAGAGGCGGTAGGTCGAACCACTAGGCCACCACGGCTTCCGGGTATATAGTTTGCTCCGTATATTTTGACATATTCTGTTAGGCACTGGTTCGACAATATGTTATTATAGGTGCCGATCATACTTATGCAGGTAAATAATGTTACATTGAAGTGTTTCTTTGAAAATCTTTGATTTTTTCATTTTCTCACGATGTTTTCCTTCACCGAAAAGCACATACAGAGTCCTAAATTCCTAATAAGTAAACCTTACTATATGTATGTCTACCTATTAGCGTAGATATTTGAATCATTGTATTGGATCAAAGCGCAGAATCCGGTAAATTATAGGAAACTAGTCATTTATTTTGGCATCTATTGTTACTGCAGCAGTTCAGGCGACAAACAAAACTATATTTTACGATAAACGATACTTAACAATTTTATCGCCGTAACATTAAAGTTACGAAGTTTATGTTTTTAGGCCAATACTCAATATACTGAACTGAGGTCTACAAGACGTACCTACAGTCTAAAAGAAACTAATGACAGCCGAAACTCAGATGAAGAAGAGGAAAAAGATCAAAAAGCGAGAGATTGGGCACGCCTAAGGTCCACGGGAAGAGAATTCCAGAGCCATACAGCTTGAATAGTAAAAGAGTAAGAAAAAAAAATAGAATAAGAAGAATATAATATAGTGTGCAATAAGGTAATAATTTTCTTCTTAAAGGGTTATTGGTACATTACCTCACGTATAGTTAAAAAAAATCCAAATCAATTGTACATTTACATGACGTGAGCAAAGAAGAACAAAAACAATACAATTTTCTTAAAAAAAGTCGCCCTAAACCCAAATTCCTAGGTTATACGTGTTCCGTCAAACACAGCTTCATCAAAGTTGGGTGATGTACCGTCGCATTAGGTGGCGTAACTCGAGTTTGAATGAGACAAATGTCGCGGCTGCCGCGACATGGATGGGATGGTGCCATACTTCCAGCGGAATCCAAGAGAGACGAAAAAAAAACAGAGAAGTTCAAGTGTAACTTACCGAGATGGTATACACGTGGTTATAGCGGTAGATACTGTGGAGACTGGCCGAGTATAATCGGTGAGTTGACACATTTTCTTTCAAAAATAGGTAATTTTAAGCGTAGAATTGTGTCGCATTTGTGACTGAGTGTTTTGCTTTCCTTTGTAATGAAAACATCTCTGAAAATATAATATCAGTTCAACATTAAATCTATTATTTCATAGTTAGGGAAGTGTTAGGGGAGTAATAGGGCCAGTCTTCAAGATTTAGAGATTTTAATTAGCTAGACATCGTCTTCGTGTCTTCGGGTTCCACCGCTGATCTCCGTGCCTGCAGCATCTACCTGAGCTAACACCAACACCCCTTTACAATACCGATCCAGATTCTAGAGAGCACTGCTGTCACATCTAGAAGGGGTGTGCGAAGACAAACTCTGTATAGTATTTTGAAGGTCAATTTTCGCCCTTCTTAAATAACTTCAAAACTGTTTCTCTATAATCCATACCTACCTACTAATACACTTAAGAGATGCTGCTAGCTTTGCTGTTGAGTGTATTATCCCTTCAAGTGGTAAAATTTTAACGTCTGTAAAATCGACCCTTATATGTACTTAGCCATAGATGTCACCATATATGACAGAGAGTGGCATCCAGCGGCTTGCCAATCGAAGAGTTATAAATGCAAAAGTAATGGTCGGTCTGAATATTTACCTTTTCACGCTTAAACCGCTGGACCGATTTAGATGAAAGGCATGGTCCAGGGAAACGACATAAGCTACTTTTTATCTCAGAAAAAACTCATAGTACCCGCTTCCCGCGGGAACGTGATAGATAACCAAATCCCACGCGGGCAAAGTCGCGGGCAGAAGCTACTACTACAGCCTATTTGCGTCCCACTGCTGGGCACAGGCCTCAGAAGAAGCTATAGTGAGTAAATAATATTTTCAGCACCGCTGCATGCGAAGCCACAGCCTTACAGCACGACACAACTTAAAAGGCGCGTGAAGAAGCACTTAAGCCGTTCATACAGAGTCTATTTTTGCTTAATCCACGCGCCTTCTAAGTTGTCTAAACCTGTACCAGCGGGTCGAATGCTAGTTTGTCCCAACTCGCTCGGTGTTGGAACCAATTTGTCAATTTCACAGCTTAGTATGCCGATAATGTTATTTGGGAATTAAAAGTTGGCGAAATCACTACGATTCGTTATTGTCAGCGTAGAAAAATAAGTTTTCTCGTCGTTTGCAAGTAATCAGGGTTTTGTTGTAGATATTAAACGATAATTCAACCATGTTTTTTTCTCACTGCAACAAATTCTTATTCTTCTTCTTATGTACGTAATTTGTGTTTGTGATTTTTTTGTGTCTTTATTCATTTCCTATCGTACAATAAAGTGTTATTTACTTATGAGCATCATAATTTAGTTATTGACTACCATTATCGGTTCAATGTCTGCTAATAAGCCAAAACTGGGATATTTACATGTCAGATATGCATTTACTAGCGCTTCCTAGACCTTTTGCTTGAGAAGAAACACCAAAAACCCTGCGAAAGCATCAAAATATCCATGCTCCATCAAAGCAATATGGTCGATGTATACATATTTTGACGCTTTAGGTGCATACATATCCTTGCCCTCGACTGTCGCACTGTCAGCGCATCTTCCGATACGCGAACGCCATGCGAGAACTTTCTAGCCTCATAGCCTTACCAATCGAAATGGAAATCTTATCTATGTGAAAGTCTCTTATTTTGACATGTAAAATATGCTGTAATTTGATATTGAGAAATAAATGTCCATGTCTATGTTTGATTTAAAAAATATCGGAAAGAAAAGTTATCGGCAATTTTATATCTCACGCGGACGAAGTCACGGGGCACAACTAGTAGCAAAATGAGTTGATTATTTGTTTTACAACACGGTTTATTAATTCTGTGAGGAAACACGCCATTTACAGCCCTTGACGACTTTCCGTGCCTTACCAGTTCAGTCTTTAATATGAGAACAATAGGTTTTATGGGATTTGAAACCCATTCATTTCGCCCATAAAGCTGGCACTGGATGGCGTTTTTGTATGGCACGGAACTCGCGGGTTGATTAGTTTTCGTTCATAGTACAGGCAAGTCCGCCAATATGTACAGAATTTAGCAGCTTACTCCAATTTAATGAGGTCTAAGAGTGTTCACATATTAATGGATATTACTGTATGGTGGAGTCCAAAATATGTTCAGTACATAGTTTGAAAAAGAGTAAAAATAAGACATATCTACACCACACAGATCAACTTTGGAAGCAAAAGCAAAGGATATTTTGTTGTTCGGTGTTCATTTCGACACCGACGGTTTGCGTGGTTCGACCTACCGCCTCTCATGCAGAGGGTCGGGGGTTCGATTCCGGCTCGAACCTCTAAGTTTACTTATGTGCGAAATTCTATTTGAATTTACCACAGAGCTTTTCGGTGAAGGAAAAGATCGTGAGGAAACCTGCACGCATCTGCGAAGTAATTCAAAGATGTGTGTCAAGTCCCCAATCCGCACTGGGCCCGCGCGGGGACTATAGCCCAAACCCTCTCGTGATGAGAGGAGGCCTGTGCCCAGCAGTGGGACGCAAATAGGCTGTAGTTAGTACCTAGTAGTAGTAGTGTTCATTTAAAAATAATTGACCAGGAGTTTGATTAGATTCGATTAAAGCCTTGTTACCTATTCAGTGTTCCCATGGGAATATTGGGATGAAAAGTACTACGTGTGTTAATTTTATATTCATGCGGGGACAAGCTACCCCGTAACTTCGTATGTGCAGAAATATTAAAATGAAAAATCCCGTTTTTTCCCGTTCCCGTGGGAATTTCGGGAAATCCTCTCTTAGTGCTCCCCTACGTTCCCTAAGGAACCTGCATGACAAATTTCAGCTCTCTACGATTAGTAGTTTTTGCTCTGCGTTGATCGATCAGTCAGTCAGTCAGTTTCTTGTTTTAATTATACGTATGTATAAAAACCCGAGTTTCAACGCGAGAGACCTAGAAATAACAATCTAGATAACGTTTCACATTTATTACCTACATCAAATTACCTATTGATTCCTTGTTATTCCCTGTAAGGGCATTAGTCAAGATCGTAAAGGCGGTTAAATCAATTTAAACTTAACATGTATCACTATCAGAATAGCCAAATAAAGCTCAGGCTACAATACACTCTTAGAATCAAACTATCATAATACTAAAACTCATCATCACTATATTACATTCCACTACACCAAAACTTTCACCGCAAATTGAACCTTAAAATCTAATTAAAGGTCGGATTGCAAGTGTTTATTGCGAGGCATTATCGCGGGGCAATAAATCCGGCTCGTAGGACCAATAAAACTAAAAAGCGCGCGAAACACAACCGCCATTATTAAGTGTTGCCAGCTACATGCGTAGTTCGGAGGCGGAACTATTTTCGTTTAAAAGTACACGGTAGTTGTCACATTTCTGCGACTTAAGGAATCTGCCTAGAAAAAAGCCTGACATCACCGCAACTAAAATCCAAACACAAATTCATAAAGCCGGACATATCTTTTTTAAATGTTAAACCACATTTTTTCCCGTTCCTGTGGGAATTTCGAGAAATCCTCTCCTAGAGTTCCCCTACACTCTTCAAGGAACCTACATGCCAAGTTTCAGCTTTCTTCGATCAGTACTAACATGACTGACAGTAGTGATGATGGTTATGATTGCTTCGCTTGAGGCGCTAACAAAAAGCCGGACAGGCCGGACATATGAATATTTGGCCGGACACTACTCGAAAAAGCCAAATATGTCCTGCTAAATACAAACAGATGGCAACCCTACTCCTGGTCCACTTTGAATGGTCCATCCTGACTATGTGCCCTGCCTTAGTAGGTAGGTAGCATCGACTAAACTTCAACCTTGAGGGAGACCTATGTCCAGCAGTGGACGTTTCTGGGCTGTAATGTTGATGACTCTAATCGACCAAGTAGGGATAGATATAGCACCCTAACTTAGATTCAGATTTGTTCAGTGCATACATGTAGTACATTCAGATGATCATCCTTACTTCCTTACTAATATTATAAAGGCGAAAGTTTGTTTGGATGGATGTATGGATGGATGTTTGTTCCTCTTTCACGCAAAAACTACTAAACGGATTTTAATGAAACTTTACAGTAATGTAGCTTATAGATCAGAATAACACATAGGCTACTTTTTATCCTGGAAAAACGTATAGTTCCCGCGGGAACGCGATAACCGAATTCCACGCGGGCGAAGTCGCGGGCAGAAGCTAGTACAAATATATATCTTTGATTTGACATGTTATGTGCAGGGTGTTGCATTGCATTGCATCAGATTAAAGTCACATTTTTCTCCGGCTGATTGTGAATCCTTACTTATAATGGATCAATGTTTCTAATGAAACAAAGCGAAAAATTATCACTACATCCGAGCTCGGCGGAGCGGCAAAGATTTTTAATAACGCGTATTGCCAACAACAATAAAACTAAGCTATACGTATAAACCGTAACGAGCCAAGTCTTCTGGCACACTTTTAGGGTTCCGTGGTTCCGTAGTTCCATGAAGTTCCATGAGTGACGTAAATTAGAAGCGACGAGAAGTTAAAACAAGATTTTTCCAATCATGTGTGGTAACTTTGTACAAAACGCGAGTACATCAATACAAAACTCGCGTTTAGTAAAATATTTTTTTTTTCTATAAATTTACTAGTAACTCTGATTCTTCTTCTTCCTTTCTTTCTTTCTTTTTGACTACAGCTGATGATGCATCGCATTTTTTTAGATTGATTTACGTGTATATTGTTTGTCCTCGGCCATTATGTCAGCCTTAAGACATTACTCCCCCAAAGCTCGCCACATAGACCGATCAGATGTCACTTTTGAGAACGTTTTGTCCCCTACGGCAATTTTCACTTACTACTACTACTACAGCCTATTTGGGTCCCACTGCTGGGCGGGTTTGGGCTATAGTCCCCACGCAGGCCCAGTGCGGATTGGGGACTTCACACACATCTTTGAATTACTTCGCAGATGCGTGCAAGTTTCCTCACGATGTTTGCCTTCACCGAAAAGCTGAGTGCTAAATTCAAATTGAATTTCGCACATAAATAATTCCAGCGAGCTGGTTTTGAACCTCCTCTGCATGAGGCGGTAGGTCAAACCACTAGGCCACCACGGCTGTGTACTCAATATTTCACTTAATATTTTTAATTCATACGGAACCTATACCACCTTTAGAGTCATCGCACGCGCCCAGTTTTTCGAGCCATACTGTCGCGTAGTTGTCCGAAGTCGCCCGAACTCGTCCGAACTCGTCCGAAGTTGCCGCGACACATCTGCCGCTGAAACTGATTCCAATTTCAAACGAAGAAACTTCGGTAGGGGCGAATGCCGCAGTAGGTTGAACACACCTATAAGTTGGGTGATTACTTATTTATTTCACTGTATATCTTTCATCTTCGCAGCTAAGTTTCTTTATATATCTCGTCTCGCACTTTACACAAGATTGAAACATCATGTCCGGAATTATTTTTTAGTTTGCATCTTAGCTTTCCGATGTTTCACTAGGTATAGGTATAGGTTTGCGCGGGCTGGTTTTCCGCAACTCGACGTCAAGATGGCGGGGCTACTCCTGCCAGCCAACCCAGCTCCTGAAGAAAGCCTAGCAGACCCTTGATGTTGCCGACAACTTCCTAGAGCGACCTCGGATTTCCGAGGTATGTAGCCCGGTACGTTGCCACTCCAGAACATTCCAAGAGGACGTGAGTGGCCGATTCCTCTATTGTTTATGTCTTACTAATCTAAATGCTGGTCTCAACGGAAGATCAGCGTTGACTTGACTGTGGAGCCAAGCCAACACATGCTGAGTTGAGGCCGTTTCGCAACTTTCACTAGTTCTTCTCTTCTACTTTTCTTTTATAATATCTTTGTTATGTGAATTGTTGTGAATAAATGTTTTCATGTTTATGTTTAAATTCTTACGTTTTTATAGACGTATCACTAAGATCTTCTTAATCATCGTCAGAAACTTACAAACTATTCAACATAGGCCTCCCCAAGCTTTGATCCTCAGAACTCAGATCACTCCTTGGGGACTTGTTCCTTTTTTTCCTTCATTATTTCCCTGTTTCTATCCTAAACTATCTTTTGCTTGCTTAGTTAGCTTTTGTGTGTAAACATTACCATGTAAAATCCCGTAGAATTTCGGAATGATTGTTCCGTAAGGCTTTCGTTTTTCTCCGCTGTATTTTCTCCTCTAGTTCGAGAACTAGTATAAACTTTCCGGGAAGTTTCCTTTCTAGCTATTGGCTATTACTTAGTTGCATTTCACTCATTGACCTGTCTTAAACTTGGATGTAGCTTCCAGAGCTTTAGCGAAACGTTACACTTTAGTTCTGCATTTTTATATACATTGTTTTTAGCAAAATGTTCTAACTTTACATGTTATGGTTTTTTTTTGCTTCAAAGCCTCTTTCGTTTCCATTCTATTCTTCTTTCCGTATTTTTTGGATTAAATAGATTTCTATTTTTCTTTCAAGATGATGGTTACTATAATTGTCATCTCAATCATACAAGAAAGACAAGTTCAAATATGCTTTCTTCAATAATACAATAATTGAATTCGAAAATAACAAAAACAGTATACTTTTACCTACGAAAAATTCAACATTCCTTGCAAAAGACCTTGTGTTTTAAATCACAGGTCTGTCAAATGGTATCACCACAAGTATGAATACGAAATAGATTTCAGTACGGCTAATTTAAAAACCCATTGCTGTCAACAGCTAATAAAGCAATTTCCAGTTAATTGTCACAATTACTTTATTCGAAAACGTCCTCAACCCCAGTTGTTTGTCTCGAGTCAATCTGGATGATTTGATTAGTAACTCGAGAAAAAGAGGCATAAGGCAAGGGAATTCGGCCTAAAAATTGATATTTTTTGCCTCGAAGCAACAAGTAAAGTCTTCAAAATCTTTAAACACTTTTTGTGTCCGATTAGAACACATGTTAAACGATTTTTCATTATGAAAACTTAGCAAGATTCTGCAAGAGGACACGAAAAATCAAAGAACGCTGTCTATTTAGATGTGATAGCTAATCTATTAAAGTCGCCATAGCTAAGATAGAGTGCAACAAAAACTTTAGCTAGGTCCACGAGAAATGATCAGCGTAGAAGTAAAAAGTCCTAGTCTAGTAATGCAATCACGGCAGACAAACATATGCATCCTTGTTTATTTTTGCAACATAGCAACAGCTTAAAAGTCTTCAACAACGTCGCTTACTAATTTAAATACGTTTGCCGCTGTCATTTCAAATCTTGTTCCCCCATCACGTCTCGTTAAAGATTTCAAGTTTAAACTGTAATTGGATGATTAATTAATACCGAAGTCGTAGCTCCCGCCATCGTTTAAAGGATTTATTTTGTTGAAAACCCTCTTATTCGTTGTCAGAAAACCGCTACACAACGCCCCGACGCAAGTCTGACTAAACTGACTTACAAGCCTGAACAAATTAAGGATGTTATTATTATTTAAATCTCTTTTATATGCCTCAATTAGGAGTTATGGAGGTCAGGAGGCATACTCGTGTTACCCATAACTTATCTTTTTTCAAAAATATCGCGCACAAATTCGCGCAAATTTCAGAAACAACTCCGAATTATTTCAGATTCTAGAAATATACATTTCCGATTTAGATCAACTTGTAGAGATTGCGTTTGGTTTTTTTATCAGATGGTCCTGTTTTTTTTTTCTTCTACAGATTCGCTTGTCAACCGATTCGTCTGTATGTCTAAGCTTAACCCCTTGCCGTCCTGTTGACAAACTTTGTTTACATCCGAACTTTTGCTCGTTGTGCCCAATCCCGCAGAATTTTTAATTGTTTATTAAAAATTGCACGACGTGCGTTGACTTTGCAGACTTTGCACCCCTTTTCACCGACGTTGCTTATTGCAGGATAAAAAAATGGAAAAACGTGTCATACGTTTGTTTGTAGTATGGAAAGGTTTGCTCAGTTCATCTTCATATTTTTTGGACGGAACTCTTTGAGTCCAAAACATGTAATAATATACATCCGGACTGAGACATAATGATGTAGATTTTACAATTGAGCAAAAATAAGTTTTAGTAACTAACCGCTAAGGCTGCTGAAGTGGTGACAATGGTGAAATGTGATAATGATTTGTAGTGTAGGTAATGAATGAATCCTTGCTAGAAGCTTTACTTTCGCTTTTTACAACATTGCTAGCTGATTTTAGAATAAATTGCGTTATAAGTTATTTAGTGTCTTCTTGATGTTAAGTGTCCTTTCCGTAACCTTTCTTTCTTGTATCCCATCTTCTTCAAACGTATCCATTACTTCCTCTTTTGCAAAGAAGTCATTGATAGGTTGTGATTGTTATTTATCCTCTCCACCACATATACTTATTTTACTTCGAAAACAATTGCGTATTCAGAAATATCTTCTTCATATTCATTCCGGTATAGTGTACGTTATCATCCAGTTTAATTTAGTCCAACTGCAACAAGAACAATATCCAGTTAATCAAGTTAATTTATTCAGATTGTTAGAACCCGCGCTAGGTTTCCAGCTAATTACTGATGATACTAGCTCGAGATATTAGCCATAACACTAGTAAGCCTAATGGGATCATGCATAAAACTAGTGCCGTTGCAACAATAATTATAGTTAAGTGCTTACTTTTCATCGTAATGTCAGCGGCAAGAAACCTCCAACGAATTCACGCAATCTTCACCAGGTCGTCGCTCCGTCTTGTTGGAGGCCTACTGAGAGTTCGGCTCCGGTGCGCGGACGCCATTCGAGATTTTTTTAGCTCCAACAGCCATCAGTCCTGCGAGCATACAACGACTAGATTAATACTCGTATGAAATTTTACCCCCATTTTATCCCGTTAAGGAATGCATTTCTTTTAACTGCTTTCAAAAGTTAGTCAAACTATTTCTCTATATCTCTACATCTTTCTTAGTGTTCAAATGATTATACAGTTAGACGTTATCCAGCATTTGCATTATTTCATAGCAATTAATCTAGCCAGTAAATTACTTCCCATATAACTCAAGCGTTATAGCGCAGTGCCCCGGTACAAGTTTGATTTATAACTATGGTTGGTAAATAAAGTTGCATACTCAAGATGTGAATAATGTTAAGATTTACATACTGAAATGTTTTGGTTCTGTTGAAGAGTCGATGATCATCATGATTTTTGTCACCATCATCATCATTATCATCATCATCACAATATTGTCAAAAAGACCTAATACTAATATTCATACCTAATATTCAAAGAGAAAATTTCATCGGCTCTGAGATCGAAGTTACATAAACAGCCACATCATTACATAATCTACGAAAATATATATGATGGAAAATGGAAATGACGCAGGCATAATTTTAATTGTGACACGCTTATGACGGACAATAGAGTCGCGTCAAATACCTACTATGAACACGTCTCAAAAACATTTTGCAGTACCCTACGTAATATTATATGAAGAAGAGTCAAGAAATCACAATGATGCTTATTATAAGGCTTCATTAATAAAAAAAGCTCATTAAATTAAACTTTATCACGCGGTCATTATTTAAGCGCTCCTTTTTAGGGTAGGGAGAACCCGAAAAAAAATCACCACATTATCTTAATCCTTTCCGAAAAAATATGCATAAATTCGCAATTTTCGCCCGGTCAGAGTGAATCCTGGGGCTCCCGAAAAGAAATTATGTCCCCCAATAGAATTTGGTCACATTGAGAGGCGTTGGGGGTTCATAGCCGGTGGTTTTTCTGAAAAAGCGTCTCAAATAGCCGGCATTCGGGGAAGCCACGCTTCGGCGCGCAGAGTCTATAGGACGGGACTCACGGTCTTTAGGACTGATGGAGATATCTTTTTTGGGCGTTAATAGAAATGTAGCTTGAATATTTTTGAATAGTCATCTTGTAACACATGTTACATAAATGTATTTATACTTCACTCTTTGCTTGATTTGATCAATGGTTATTTTTTTCGAGGAGAAAGCATTATAGACGAAGCTTGTAGTGGATTCTACCACTAGTTTTGGGGTTTTAACAGTTTTTAAACTTTCATCAGCTTACTCCTAAAAAAAAACCCTATGCTAGATTACAAATAACCATCGAAATCGGTTCACATGATGAGGATTTATTTATGAAAATACGTATTAACGTACACCTCCATCATAAATAATTTTAGGATAAAACTACTCATCTCTGTTTTTGTTCGTTAAACAGGTGAGATCAAAGAACTGTTTTTTTCTTTACAAAATATACAATACAATATACTTAAATATAACATGCTTTCAAAATCTAGTGAAAGAAAAAGTGGAAGTGACTTCAAAACAGTAAATTTTTACTCTTTCAATAGTTTTCGACGTTCGATTTCTATAAACGCGATGATGTCATCCATATAAATCTGTTCTGTCCGTCCATGTGTCCACCCAAGGGTTTAGATACCCTTTTTTGTGAAATTAGATTGCACCCTTTCCTATACGGTGCCCTTCCCGATTCCCCCAGGGATTTCTATTTACCGTCAATAGTTGCGCTGGACAGGCGTGTATTGTGAATGTAATTAAGTTTTCCATACAATACAAGGTTATCAAAGGTGTTACATGGGCCAGTGGTTTCATTTTGAGATTTGTATTGAAGGTGGTCGACTGGAAGGGATGAAGATTCTGATCCGGTGTGAGTGGTAAAATCTGAAAGCCTATGTTTAGCAGTGGATATAACTCGCTTGAAGCCCTAAGAATTGCGAACCTTAAGTGGCAGTGGGCGGGGCACATTGCTCGCAGGACTGATGGCCGATGGGGCCGGAAAGTTCTCGAGTGGCGTGCTGGAGACGAGCTGTCGGTAAGCCTCCAACAAGATGGAGCGACGACCTTGTAAAGTATGCGAATGGCACAAGACCTGTCTGAGTGGCGCGCCTTGGGGGAGGCCTATGTCCAGCAGTCGTCGTCGACGACGACGACGACGATGACGACGACGACGACAGACAAAGCTGGACATAGGCTTCCGCCCAGGCTTGTGGATTTTGAAGACTTCAGTGTCCTGTCCTGTAGTAATGTCAAAACTCTCTTAACTCGAGAACAATTTGAACCAGGCTTGAACATTCCACTTTTCCGTAACACAGAATGCACTTTTAGATGTGATTGTACCTTCGTATACCTGGGAACATAGCACGTGTAAATTAACAGTATGATAACTTGACAATAGTGTAACATTGTAAATCAACTCGTCTTTTATAGAGTTTCTGAACTCTTTGTCCATGTCCGTCTTCTGATAGCTCTTTGAAATATCCATACTGTTCATACTAATGTTACAAATGCGAAAGTTTCTCCGTCTGTCTGTTTGTTACCTATTCACGCTTAGACATAGAAATAGACATTTATTTCTCAATATAAAATTACAGCATATTTTACATGTCAAAATAAGAGAATTTCACATTGAAATCTTAAACCACTGGATCGATTTAGATAATAGGCACGGAGATAGTTCGTCTCTTTTTATCCCGGTCAAACGAATAGTTCCCGCGGGAACCCTATTACCGATTTTCACTCGGACGAAGACGCGGGCAGAAGCTAGCACTTGCATAAAGTACTAACGAATTGTTATGAGTACCTAAGTAGTCTGTAAAACTGCATGAAATACCTATACTTGAATTGAATTGCTTGCTATAAATTTCTCGTATGTACAAAATCATGTGATTGCGCTACTGTTTTTCATCTACCCTCAATACTGCTCCTTCATTAAGAAATAGCACCTGCGCATTGTATGCATACTTTTGCCAACGCAACCTTTGACAACACCTTTCAATTTATTCCGCAACACGAAACGTCGTATATCCGTGCCCATGCACTGCCTTTACAACGTTTCAGACGTGCGGGCCCGTGAGCTGGCGTGAAACGACTGAATTTTTAGGTCATGCGGCAAAATGCGTCATCTACCCTCAGAAATTGTGTTCTTTTTTGCAATATGTGCGCGGGACTTGTGCAGATTTTGCAGTCTTTTGCGATACTTGAGATATTGCTAAGATTTTTTTTCGTTTCAGTTGACTTGTACCGACAACTTTTACTTCTTTGTTTGTAAGCTTGCCACAGCCAGCATTCGTTAAAAAAAAGTGAAAACATGTATGTCAATGAGAATTGAATCTAATGAAGAACCAAACATTTTTTTTATAATATTTCGAAACGCAAACTAAGCCATTCAGGCTATAAACGAAACAAATAAATAAAACGAATATTAAACAGAAAAATCAGCTGTCAGTTTTATGTCAGCAAAGTTCATAATAAAAAAAAATACGTCTCTCTATTTTGCGTAACTGCATTTTTATCCCAAACTACACTCAAATCGAAATGTTATTTTTACACGGCACCAGTTCGGCTGATAGCAAGTGCAAGAGTCGAAAGAGAATAACAACAATTATGGTTTGTCACTTTTGGAGGTTTTGCAAAAAAAGATCATGAAAAGCGAGTTAGATGGAGGGTTCTGTGAATATGATATTTTAACTTTTACTTAATAGGTACACATTTTTTGATTTTTTTATAAAGGAAAATGTTTAAATCCTAACTCCAATGCGGATAAGGATTCACAATCAGCTGGAGAAAAATGGCCCCGTCAAAACGGGTGCCCGAACAGCTAGGGCACCCGTTTGGCCTTCGTTATAAAGAGGCGTTATTAGCAAATTGAAATGTATTTTCTAATTTCAGTTTGCTCCATATATTTTGACATATTCTGTTAGGCACTATTCATCCATATGTTATTACTTATTATATATAGGTGAAATCGTGAGCACTGCGCCCCATGGTCACCGAAATATTCTCGAATGCGTCCTGAGGCAAAAGATGGAATGCCTTTGTGCCACTGTTCTCACCGGTTGTCTTAAACCATTACCGGAACCCAACAGTGTGAGCGCTGCTATTTGGCGGCAAGTTGGTGAGTGAGACAGTGGTACCAACCCGGACGGGCGGACCTAGCTAGCATCAGGTCCTGCAACCCCGTAAACACATTTTTTTGTAACCAGGAACCCTAAAAAAGGCTCGGAAGCACTTCGTTTTGTAACCAAAGGAGGCTTTCATTTGGCTGGTAGCTTCCGCCGGTTATTCGCTGCTTTTTGCGTGAAGTTTCGGCAGTAGGTTGGTGATTTATTTTAATACTGCGGGTAGGCAGACATTTTGTTGTTGATATCTACCCTCGTTTTTCCTTAGGTGGGGTGTTTTGTTATATTTTTAGATCTTTATTTGTTTATCATGAGTGCTCAGTGGCACGTTTTGCCGTTCTGTAAATATCTATACAAATACATATCTAGATATCAAACATAAAATAATTGATCAAATTATTGTTTAGTTCTATCGTATAAAATTCTAGAACGAATATAAGTAATACATTATACTATACAATGTTTACAAAAGCATTATAAATTAATTTGCTCATTTACTATTTCCATGATCCGTCATCTAACTAAAGCTTTCCACTATTTTTACCTAACAGAAAATTTTCCACTGTTTAAACATTATTATTTTTAACTTTACTTGTACATACTTAATATTAGCGTTCATTTCGTTTTTATGACCATTACAAAACTAAGCATGTTTTGTGGACAAATAGGGACGTATAACAATTCTGAACAAGAGTTTAACAGCTGTTTTAGCGTGTCTAGACTAGACTCTCTATTATGAGGGTAGGTATACCTGAATATAGAGGGGGGGGACTGATTGTTAAGGGTAGACAGCTACTGTATGGATGTCTCGATTTAGGGGTAGGGGAGTACACCCTACGTTAGTTGGTATTCAATGATATGTCTGTCTTGTTTGATGTAGGGGTAGTTTTATTATGACAATTGAGGTATTTTCAATAGTTGATTATGTTTATCCTTGGATCGTAAATGTCTTATTGACTAGTAACGTGATATGTGTCTCGCTGGGCAAATATTAACTCTTTTTTTTTTTTTCTTTCACTACCAAATTTGTCCAGCAGCTGGAGCATGTCATGCTCGCTTTAAGGTCCTTGCTTACAGCGGCGTCGTTGATCGGGTCGCCACCTTCCCTAAGAAATGGTTGAGGGAGGCGATGGCTGAGATACGCGTCACGCTCGTGAACGGGTGCTGTCTGTGGGGTCCGGTCTGTTCATGCTTGCAAGGACGTTTAAAAATAATCATTAGCTTTAAATATATTACTAAGTCAAACATTTTAAGCGAGAGACCTCATCATGTTCTTATTGACATGTATTAATGAACTCTTTTATACATGACAAGCTTTTTCCCGCAACTTCGTATGCGCAGAAATATTAAAATGAAAAATCCCGTTTTTTCCCGTTCCCGTGGGAATTTCGGGAAATACTTTCTTAGCGGATGCCTACGTCATAACATCTGCCTGCATGCCAAATTTCAGCCCGATCCGTCCAGTGGTTTGGGCTGTGGGTTGATAGATCACTATGTCAGTCAGTCAGTCAGTCAGTCAGTCAGTCACCTTTGAGTTTTATATATTTAGATGTATTTCATTATTTATTGACATTTTGAGACTGTCGACATCTATGGAATTTATATTTATTTGACAATGGAGGCCATCTCCATAATATTTTTTTTTTTCTGGACCCTTGGAGACTATACATCTCTAAGATCTTAGATTTAAGTTTAAGTTAGGGACTATACATCCCTTCAATGTAATTGTAGTACGTACCGATATGTATATTTTATACATGTAATGTAAATGTTATAACTATGTGTAAATTTTGAAAAAAGGCCTTCTGCTTGAGTTTGTTCGCTGCGCTTCTTCTCAAGCAATGGGTCTAGGAAGCGCTAGTAAATTCTTTTCTGACGTGTAAAAGTGCCCCTATGTGGCCAATTTGCTGAATAAATGATTGAATTTTGAATTTGAATTTTGTCTGATAGAAATTATTTGCCTGAATAAATAGGTGTTACTGTTTCTAGTAGAGAAAAACTTTTATAGATTAGTTACTAAAGAAACTTAATATTCACGCCATTTTCATTATGTTTCAAAAACAATTTTCATTATTTGTTTTAAGTAATTGATTGTACAAAAAGACTTAGAAAGTTAGTTATATGGAGAAGACATGCCTTTGAAAATTTCCTTTTATTTCCACTTGAAATCGGAGTTTTCCTACTATTTTATTTATTGATCACCCCCTTTAAAAAACAACATATAAAATCCATTTCCAATTGTAAGCACGACTTGCAAAGCGACATATTGACATTCATGGTATCAAATTTACCCCAAAACGTGTCCTTAATGTTAACTCAGTTCTCGAAACGACACCTTAAAATCACCCCTTTACCCTAAAACGCACCTACTTCTACCCAATACTAAAGAGCGTAAGCGTCTTCAAAATGCACTGTAATTTTGACCTACAGTGGGAGGTTTGAGATTGGAGTATTCTCGGGTGGAGAGTTGGGTCAGTCAGTGGTGATGGAGTGTATGTCTGGGAGCTCAATGCCGAGGGTCCTTAGGAAGTCACTTCCAGGTGCGAGGCCTGGTAATGTGGTCCAATTAAAAAGATTATTGAGGTTGTAGCGATTGTCTTCCATCCGACGATAGATGGCGCTGGCATCGAGTTAGAACACGCTAACGACTGCACGATTTAGATTCCTTAAGTAATGTTGACAAAATTCTCGTGCTACTGAATCGATAGGCCATCCAACCTGCTCCGTACGTTCCATCCCCTTCGGGAACCCTTGTGGACGAGCAGCTGCCTCTGGGTTTAGAATTACTTATTCTGTGGTTTAGATACATTAGTTTTCCGAATTAAATAAACTCTCTTCGTTCCTGAACTCCGTATTTTCCGTTCGGACTTCCCGTTACAAGGTTCGTTTTCTTTTGTTTAAGAGCCTTTCTCTTCGGTGGGGTTATGGAGGGTTGAAGTAAAGGAGCGCAATCTTTATTGGTCCACAAGTTGACGCCAAATCGGGTAGGAGCTGCGGTCGCCAGAAATGTCAAGCCACCTAGGCGGGATAGTCTGCAGTAGCGCCTTCAGATGGCGCTGCTGAGGCGAAAACGGTAGTGAGGAGTGTGTTTTGTTTTGTTGCTTATCAAATCCGCTGGACACGTTTTCAACTGTTTCGCCATATAAGTTTGCGCTCCTTACCAAGACACATTCTACACTCCATAGGTGGAGTAATCGCCATTTTTTTACCCGATCGCGCGTAAGGAGGGTTATGTTATTCTTGTGTATGTATGTATGTATATTGTGTGAGGGTGTCGTTTGATTCGTCTTGATTGTGAGAGTGACTGGGTATATCGAAAGTTTGTAAGCAATAAAGTTTTTTTTTTCAAAAATCGAGATATTTATCTTCTGTCTCAATTCTACACCGCTATCGCCTTTCCCTCAACCCCTACCCCACTCTCCACTAGGGTGGCACAGACTGCCTGAAAGATTAATCCTACACGGAATCCGTTTCTTTTTCGCCCACGTGACAGTGACGAGAATCGACACTTTTTAGAAGAGTACGTGATATTTGAATAGGTATGCCTTTCTTTATTTTGAGCGACTTTTTGCGAGACTTACCTATAACTTATTTATTACCCGAATGCGCTAGAAGATTCGTATATTTTGAAATGATGATGACTTTAAAGTCTAAACAATTGTCAGGTTCTTCTTAATTTTGAGACTGATATTGTGAACCTACTCAGGTACGTTTTTTTCTGCGGCATGACAGTAAGTTTTTGAAATAACATGATGTTATTTGTACATAGTAAAAAGTCCACGAAAAACGATATTAACATCCAAAAAATAATGTCGGTTTTCGTGTACTTTTTATTTTGTACAAGTTTCGTGATGCCGTGTCAATAGAATTCAGAAAGGTAAACAAATAGGTACCTACAAGTCAAAAACAATAACAATAACCCGCCAAATTTCCACATAAATACACAAAAGAGTGAACGGAGCTTTCCCAACTGAAAATTTCGTAATGTTTTCTATCTTACTTTTCGTCGTAAATTCCAGTTTTGTTCGCGCCGAAAACCATAACTATATCCGGGAGTTCGTTCTACATAATAATGTTGATGACCGAAATATCCGGCCGTATATTTAGCTCTTTTTTTTGAGTAAAAATTCGAATCCCTCGTCATAATTTATTAAGCTGTGTCTCGGAATTAGCAAAGATTGATATTTTCCCGTCGACACGACTTTTTATACAGGGTGTTCATGAGTTAACTTCGGCATAGCACTTGGGACATTAACAGAAACGATACCGTAAATGAATTTTAGTTGATATCGAAATCAATTTTTTTTTAGTTTTTGTACAAAATAAATAAATATTGCCATGGCGACTAATGCACAAGGGCCTTTAGAATTAGACAAAAACTACTGTCAACTGGGGGCGAATTCTCTGACTATTCGAAATGATTTCGTAAATGACAGATCCATACAAAAATGACAGATTGTATTCAAAATTCTTATACGACATTATCGCGATGAGTTCGAGGTTGTCATATTGACGTGCCACATAAATTAAATAGAAAAACATCAAACGAACTCATTATTTTCACCTCCTTGTCATACGCAAAGGAAATTTGGAAACTCTTTATTAGAGGGAAATAAAAAGCAAATATTTTGATGGATATTACACTGGTTTAAAGTACATAAGTGATGCACCTTGGTTTCTTGGAAAAAATAACTTAATTAGGCCTGAGGAATGTTCCATTAAAATTAACGCATATCAACGTGATCACCCTGTATTGGTCATGGTTTCCACGACTTCGAGACCGGTATAAAAAGTGTCATACCTATACTTCAATTCAGACAATAAGCACCTATGCCTAATTTGATAAAAAAAAATGTGACGTATTTTAGCGTGATTAATTAGTAACAAAATTCTATAACATTTACGTCCATTCGTTTTAGGTATTTCAAGTCCAAATATTCTTGTGATGAGAGACTTCTGTGCCCAGCTGTGGGACAGGCTGCCTAGAAGATAGGCTGTTGTGAACGTTTTACGGCCGTGGTGAAGCCGTGGTGGCCTAGTGGTTCGACCTACCGCCTCTAATGCAGAGGGTCGGGGGTTCGATCCCGGCTCGCACCTCTCGCACCTCTTTACTTAAGTGCGAAATTAAATTCGAATTAATCATTTGGCTTTTCGGTGAAGGAAAACATCGTGAGCATTTTTCTCAGCATCGCAATTCTAAGGTAAGTCATGGCAATAATGCCCTGCGTAGATATTTATGAGCAGATTCGCTTCGATATATCTGATGGCTGTACTTTGCTAAACTCGACAGTTTGGCTTTGGCTGCAAGCCAGTGTCTGCTTAATTGATTTAGAGGCGAGCCAAATTCACTACTTTAGTTTCCTACCAGTTAGGTTCTCTTTTTATTAGGTTTGTAGTTTTTTACTTGGAAGGTTTTAAGCGTTTGAATAGAGCTTTGAGGTTGTGTTTTCTATTATCAATTTGCCCATATACTTAACTCATTTACTATATTCCAACTTACGAGTACACTAGAGATCTTCTACTATCTAAAGTCCCGCGCCTTCACATTTCAAGACGCTTCAATGTATTTAAAAAGCACCACCAACACTATCAACACATGTGTGCGTGCTGAGACAGGCATCAACTATGCGTTGTGAGTGTTGTGGTGCTTTTTGAATAATAATAATAAAAAATGAAGCGTTTTGAAGTGAAGTGAAGATCTCTACTCGTAAATGGTCGTTTAATACAAAATTATTCAAAGACATCTTATACTATTAAACGAGCAATATTATATATATTTGTAATCTCGTTCTCAAAAACGGCTCTAATGATTTCGGTGAAATTTGGACTATACTGGGGCTTACGGGGGTGAGGAATCGATCTAGCTAGGTCTCATAAGTGGTAAAAGTCGATTTTAGCTATTTTCACTCGAGAAAATCTCGGTCGCCCAGGTACTGTTTTATTATAGTGCCTATTTTGGGTAATCAAAAAAGAACGAAAGTTTCGTATTGTGGAGACTGGCCGAGTACAATCGGTTAGTTGACACATTCTCTTCCAAAAATAGGTAGTTTTAAGCGTAGTGTGTTTTGTTTAGGATTTTTAGTCTTTTGATGGACATTGTAATAAACGCATCTCTCAAAATATAATATTAATTCAACTTAAAATCTATTATTCCTTAGTTAGACAGTATTAGGGCAGTAATAGGGCCAGTCTTCAAGATTTAGATATTCTAATAAGCTAGGCATCGTCTTCGTGTCTTCGGATTCCACCGCTGATCTCCGTGTCTGCAGCATCTACCTGAGCTAACATCAACCACCCGCTACATTTGGTGTATGCGCGCTCGGTGGAAAGGAGAACATCAACATTCGGTGGAAGCTGTTCTCGATGGAAAGGAGAACATCTACATTTGAGGGAACCGTTCTCGATGGAAGGAAGAACACGCACGGAACGAGAAACAATTGACAATGGAATGGATGTCGCGCTCTTGAAGATGATGGTGAAGCGCTTTCAAGGAATGATGGAATGGACAACCGCATGGCGAAAAACACGGTTGTACCGATTTTATTTGTATTAATCAAAATTTTCATCCATTGTCATATGCACCACGTTCATTTATTTAAAGAAAATGGCTGCCCCATAAGAATCGCAATAATTATTTTTAACAATATTTTACTGTCCTTTTGCTACATTACAAATAATAACGAGAGATTCATGAGGAATAATTTTATATTATAATATTTTTTTTATTATTCTAAATAAATTCACTTCGATCACTTTTCTGGAGCAAGAATCCGTTGGAGCAAATCACGGACTATTCTTCATGCTGCGTCAGGAACGATAGATTTCTTCTTCAAAGTTCTCTTATGTTGTGATCATAGCTTTTTTTCTTTTTATTACGAATTTCTCCCCAATATTCCTTCATTCGTGATAGGCAGATTAGATTTTCTATACTCGCAATGCTCATTTTATATTGAATATAATTACTTTTATAATAATGTTTATTTTGATATATGATTGACTTTGTCATATTTCAAAACATTTCTCATTATTATTTTATATGGCTTAGGTAGGTTAATATTTTCATTCATAGAACAAATAGTTCGTAGGTATTGTGAATGAAGGATAAATAAATAAAGTTTGTGATAGGATGTTCGTGAATAGAAACCTTTATGGCGAATTTTGTAGTTGTCATTTAAAAAGATTTCGAATGAAGAGTAAATCTTTGACATGACGTTGTGACATATTTGTCAAATGAGAATAAATGGTTTTATATGTAAACAAATACTTATGAAATAAATAATAACGTAAAGTATTTGAATAGGTAGGAAGTTTTTATATTAATTAAAGATAATTGAATATGCAGTGCTTGAATAGGTAGGAGTTTTATAATAATTAAAAGGTGGTATTTAGAATTGAAGTAAAGAAGTGTTGAAGTTGAAGTAGCAATGATTATCATTGGTTGTGATAAAAGTAGGTATGAGTAGTTGTGTAATGTGTTTGGTGTAAGATTTTCGCGATGGCAGAACCAACCACAACTCAATCTATGCCATAGGCTTTTGAGGGGGCTTCGTTGCTTACCAGTGGATTGGGTATGTTGTTGCAGAGTCCGAAGCTGATAGGCATTTATATGATTTCTTTATATCGAAAATATTACGTCTTGCTTAGGTTTTGGTATTACGTAGGAATTAGTGTAGTTACACAGTTAGGTATATGTAGCGAAGATGTTGAGGTATATAATGTATGTAGATAATGTAGATAGTGTATAGTGTATAATTACTGAGAATTTCTTGATGTGGAAAGCGTAACCTGTGTGTAGAATGTGTATATATGTGTCTTTTATAATTATTAGGATAATGACCTTTTCTTTCAGTGTCATAGTGAGTTTATTCTTAGTGTTTTTCTTTTATAGGCTATTGTATCGAGCATATTGCCTAATGAATTTAAATAAATAAATGGCAATGATTAGTTATTAATAAACGGTTTCATAATAATATTTATGATACCTCTGTCATAGTCAGTAATAAATAAACATAGAGATCCCTTTTTAATTATTTTTCATTTTTTTTTTAAATAACTGTCAGCTGCCTTTGTGTTCAAACAAATTAATTAATTTTAATTATTTTTTTTCTCTCTCTTTAGAACCTGCCTAGCTATGATTTATAATATGTTGCTTAAAGACCATGCTCACACCTTTGTTTTTTTTCATGTGCTGTCACCGTGGCGATTTGTGGAAGTTACTCTACGACCGTGTCTTCGAGGTATATCCATGGGCGGGCAGACGACCCCTCATATGTAAGGGACTGCACCCCATAGATCGCCAAGAAGAGAATCTTTAAAATATTTTTGTGCGGTCGCTCGTTTGCTTTAAAGCTTACCTTTTAAAAGAAAATTATGTGACTTCCGCAAGTCTGTAATTTTTTATTGCAAGGAGAGGTTTCAAAGTTTACATAATTTAGCTTTTTGAACAATATTGTATCAGGTTAGGTTAGTCCGATTATTCTTGTTTGCGGGTTTTTTTTTTAATATCGTCGGGATGTTTTTTTACCCGAAATCCACCTTTTCTAGTATTCATTATTGATTCAGATTTTCTTTTAAGAGTGTTATTATTTATAATGAATACGGATGGAAAGGTTGGTTATTCCTTACACAGGAACAAACTTAGTTTTGTAAATTAAAATTCCCGACGTAGGGTAGGGCCTTCGTTAGCTAGGCGGTTCCTCGAAAGGGGAGGAGGGAAATGTGGAGACTGGCCGAGTACAATCGGTTAGTTGACACATTCTCTTCCAAAAATAGGTAGTTTTAAGCGTAGTGTGTTTTGTTTAGGATTTTTAGTCTTTTGATGGACATTGTAATAAACGCATCTCTCAAAATATAATATTAATTCAACTTAAAATCTATTATTCCTTAGTTAGACAGTATTAGGGCAGTAATAGGGCCAGTCTTCAAGATTTAGATATTCTAATAAGCTAGGCATCGTCTTCGTGTCTTCGGATTCCACCGCTGATCTCCGTGTCTGCAGCATCTACCTGAGCTAACATCAACCCCCCGTTACAGTATATACCATAATGTAGGCTTTTTCCCTTGTAAAGATCGCGGGAACGCGGTGGATGCGAGTGGCACAAGACGGGTCTGAGTGGCGCGCTTTAGGGGAGGCTTATGTCCAGCAGTGGACGTCTATCGGCTGAAATGATGATGATGAGGCTTTTATATCACGGTTACAAAACCTACTACAGTAACAAAATGTGCATTATGTGTCACTTCCACAGTTTCGCAAACTATTGTTCCCTTTAGTATCCCGCAGTGGTCACATTCACATTGTATCTAAAATGCAGTCTAAAACTACCGATAAACCCTGAAGGTGAATTTCCAACAATAATCTAGAAAATTGCGTTTTATAGAATAGCTGCCTGCCTGATAATTGCATTTTCGTATTAGAGTCTATAAACTTGTGTACTACGGGTTCTCGTTTGATGCATCTCGGTAGCGATTGAATTTGAACTGTCGAATTCATAATTAAAGGGGAAAACTTTAGGTTTATTTGGTTGATGCTTTCAATTTGACCAAATGAGCTATCTAACCTAACTTAAGCAATTCTAAAATTTTTGTGAGCTCGCACTGTTGTGTTCCGGTAGGGGGTTAAGGCAGCCGGTGAAATTTCTGGCACAGAGGCATTCCATCTTAGACCTCAGGGTGGGCAACGCATTCGAGATCTTATGGTTTCTTAATGAGGGGTCATAGAATTTGTGGTGGGCTGTGCGCTCGTTTGCCTATAACACTGATATAAAAAAAAACTCGCGGCAAAACTATTTTTTGTGTTGACTGAATTCAGAAACAAGACCTCCTTTCCTATTGAACATTCTCAGCAAGTGACCATTGTATCCATTTTGATGTATTGTCATGTATTTAAGACAACAAACGTGGTTAAATCAAGGGCTCTTTTACCCAAAAATGCTGAAAATCTCATGTAAAGTTAATCCATACTAATATTATAAATGTGAAAGTGTGTTTTTTTTTCCTTCGACGAGTGGGCCGATTTGGGTGAAACTTGGTATAGAGATAGTTTGAGACCCGGGCAATAACATAGGATACTTTTTATCCCGATATTTCTACGGGAACGGGTTTTCCACGGATCAAATCCATTTTTCAATACTTCTATAACTATAACTGTCTATATGTACAGTATCGTATCATCGGGTACGCAAATTCTAAGTCTACGCGGGACGATGTTCGCCGGCATCGGCTACTTTAATTAAAAATGTGAAAAGAAAATGATGTCATTAATTATTAAGCTACCAATGGTAGCGCTCCGGTTCATTGTCGACACCAAGGCAACGTTATTAATTTTAGTTGTTAACAGCGTTGATTGGTCTATCCTACGAGTAGTCTATGGGGCACCTAACTGAAACAAGCTGTAACGATAACGTAGTTTTGAATGGAAGTTTCATTTTTACAATCCTATATATATCTACTTGACCATGATTGGGCGCCGTAGGTTAAAACAGGCAAGGTACATACGTCCACGAGTTGGCATTTCGAGGAAATGGGAAGGGTTCTTCATAAGGTCCTTCATGGACCAGAAGCTCCTGCAGCTGTTCTTGATTCTTCTCTTAATCTCTTTGTCCTGTCTGTGAGTGAAGGAGACAATCTGGCCCAAGAAGGTGTACTTGTCGACGTATTGCATATACTTACAAAAAAAAAAGAAATTCGTTTATTCTCCATATTAGCATGTAACGTTCCTTAGTTTAACAATTCACATAGGCATTCTGTAGTTTAACAAATAATCATAGGCATTTACTATGGAAAACGGGTATGGGCACAGCTAATGCTGATTTTAAGCCCATCCGACGTCAATATTGATGGCAATAATGTTCCAGTTTTACAACAAACAATCAATGAAGTAATGTTTAAGTAGCACATAATACTATTAAAATTACATTTTCTTACAGGTACAAAGCAATTTTATATAATAATGTGTTAGAACTTAACTGTTTATTAAAAAATACATTAAATATGTCTAAATATGTTTTTTTTTATAGCGACGTGGTGGCCTAGTGGTTTGATCTACCGCCTCTAATGCAGAGGGTCAGGGGTTCGATTCCGGCTCGCACCTCTAAGTTTACTTATGTGCGGAATTCAATTTGAATTTACCACTGAGCTTTTCGGTGAAGGAAAACATCGTGAGGAAACCTGCACGCATCTGCGAAGTAATTCAAAGATGTGTGTGATGTCCCCAATCCGCACTGGGCCCGCGTGGGGACTATAGCCCTAACCCTCTCGTGATGAGAGGAGGCCTGTGCCCAGCAGTGGGACGCAAATAGGCTGTAGTAGTAGTAGTATGTTTATTTATAATTACAATTTTCAAGAAATAAGGCTAAAAGCAGTATAAACATGGGCATAATACAGCAACTGAAATTATATAATATACTTGTTTTAGCAATACCTAACACATTTTATACTCTTCTAGTGATCAGAGTACCTATAGCCGTGGTGGCCTAGTGGTTCGACCTACCGCCTTTCATGCAGACGGTCGGGGGTTCGATTCCGGCTCGCACCTCTAAGTTTACTTATGTGCGAAATTCTATTTGAATTTACCACTGAGCTGTTCGGTGAAGGAAAACGTCGTGAGGAAACCTGCGCGCATTTGCGAAGTTATACAAAGATGTGTGTGAAGTCCCCAATCCGCACTGGGCCCGCTTAGCCCAAACCCTCTCGTGATGAGAGGAGGCCTGTGCCCAGCAGTGGGACGCAAATAGGCTGTAGTAGTAGTAGATATTTTATTTAGGTATACCATTCTTTGACCCTTTGACCTCAACATAATTAACCCAAACCAAGGTCTTTTAGTACAAATGGGAATGGGGACGTAGAATTAAAACCCCTATGTACGTGCAATCTTTTGGTTAGAGGCCTAATTTAGCGGTCCAGCTCACAGGGAATGACGTAGCGACCGGCCGGTTCACGCATCACCGGTTTCAACCGGATTTAGGAAAGCTGGAAGGTCGAAAATATCCGGGTTACTGACTAGTAGGTAGGTAAAATAACTACAAGTCGAGGGGACTATATCAACGATACTGAATATAGTTTTCGTGTGAAAAGACACAGACAGAGGATAGTGACATAGTTAGGCACTTATATAATACAAAAAAAGTGAGAATGTTTTTTGTATGTCAATGGTATAGGCAAACGAGCACACAGCCCCTATTAAGATACCATAAGAGCTCGAATGCCTTGCTACCCTACAATGCGTTGCCTACCCTGAAGCCTAAGATGGAATGCCTCTGTGCCAGAAATTTCACCGGCTGCCTTAACCCCCTACCGGAACACAACAGTGCGAGCACTGCTATTTGGCAGCAGGTTCGCGGGGAAAGACAGTGGTACCACCCCGGTCGGACCTAGCACCAGGCCCTACCACTGTGTATGTATGTCCGGCTTTAACTCGAAAAGTACTGGTCTGTTTTCTACATAATTTGGTATAGGAGTATAGATTATAACACGGGTACAACATATTGACTACTTTTTATCCCGTAAAAACACATAGTTCCTGCGGGAACGCTCTCACTCCACACGGAAGTCGCAGGCAGAGGTTGCTAATAAATATGATGACTATTGAACGGTCGACAGTGTTCGGAATTAAATAATCGTCGTACGGCTAATTGTCTTCTTCCAAATATCGATAATTCATTATTATTTTACGTATAGCTGGGAATTATACTAGTAAGTACAAGTTTACACAGGTTGGAAGGCGCGTGCATTAAGCAAAAATAGACTCTGCGTCAACGGCTTAAGTGCTTCGTCACGCGCCTTCTATGTTGTGTCGTGCTGTACTAGCTTCTGCCCGCGATTCCCCCGGTAACTGTGTGTTTTCCGGGATTAAAAGTAGCCCATGTCCTTTCCCGGGACTCCAACTATCTCTATCTAAATTTCATCCAAATCGGTCCAGCGGTTGAAGCGTGAAGAGGTAACGTTCAGACAGACGGACAGAGTTAAAGATAATCTACTATAGGAAGTCCCGCGCCCCCACATTTCGAAACGCTTCAATGTATACATTATTATTTAAAAGCACCACCAATACTCTCAACGCAAAGTTGACGTCTGAGCACGCACACATGCGTTGAGAGTGTTGGTGGTGCTTTTTAAATACTTTGAAGCGTTTTGAATTGTGAAGGTGCGGGACTTCCTATGGTAGATTATCTCTACTTTCGCATTTATAATAATAGTATGGATTGAATGGGGACTATCGTTTCTTTGCTCACCAGTTGGCGCCACTGTAGACTAAGGTCCAGAGGTATAGCTGTCAAAGGCGACTTTATAAGATCGGCGCCGAAACAAAGTTTTCATTCTTGAATCTCATTAAGTTTATTAATTATAAATAACTATCACCATATCGAGTAGCTATGCCGCAATGTTGTGCAATTCCCTTTTGTTTGGAAAAAAGACTTTTTTTTCAAAGCGTTTACATTCATAGCCAAATAATCCATATTTGCGATAATTTCACGAAGGAGATCACTTTTCAACAGGTAAATTAAAGAAATTATGATTTATATCGCGAAGCCCGCCAAAACCAGTGAAAACTGAATGTGTTGGACCTCACGCGACACTAGCGCCTCTAGTGGAAAATTCACACGCGATAGCCCCCATTGGCACCTCTAGTCTGTCACTTCCAGTATAACCTGACTTCAAGCGCATTGCAATTTTTTAACACTCTTTTTTTCCGTTAGAAACTCGAGTTCTATTGGAAACTGTCAAAGGCGTCCATTTCCATGATCGTAGCTGTCAATTTAGCTCTTTGCGAGTGTTTTTAACTTTACCTTCTTTTTGTCTAGTCGGTGACTGAAAGATGGCACTTGACAAGGGGTAGAGACTTCATGTTTTTCGTTGTTAAAGAGCTTTAAATGACAATACATTAATATTTACAGCATTTATTATTACTAGCCGTCCGCCGCGGCTTTGCACGGCTTTTCTTGCAAAACCTTGTCTGTGTGTCATTCCATTACCCTTTAATTATTTAACCTATCCCCTCGGTGTCACAAAACGTTTTTCTTTTATCGTTACACGAAAAATCTATAGGGCGGCTCACTTCTTGTAAAACCTAGTTTATTTACTAGGCATCTAATATCTAATCTACTTTAAAAGGACCCTAAAATGTAAATAATGTAATTATACCAAAAATAGATGTGTAAAAAGGGACGTTGCGAGTATTTGAAATGTGTCAAGATTTAGAAGACAGTTGGAACCTCTTTACTCTTTTTAGCGTGGTGTTTGAATAGGCCATCCTATTCGGTCCCTTGATTTTGTATTTACTAGTCCTCGAAAATGTTCTATTTTCTTTTGAAAGAGAGTTTCTTTCAATTTTTTCAGTTTATTTCCATAACTGCTCAACTAAATGAAGTTTAATCGAATAGAAATATGTGAATTGAAATCTGTTAAATAATGGTCAAATTTCAATATCATTTTAAAGTTTCTTCTAGGAATGTATTATCGAAAAAGCAGTACTATTTAAGAGTGGGCTGACTTGTCAATCCTCAGGTGAAATTTATTCTTCGGACGGTCCATAAAAAAAAAACATTTTATTCCGCGATGGAACGGTCCTCAAATTTTGTAAGTGAGATTCGACTAATCAATTTATATCTGACGATTGAAAAATCAGCCCTAAAATTTATATTAATTCCTAAATCGCTTACGTTCAGATAAAAATGTATATATTTATGCATATACATAAAAACCTATTCACAAGAACCTATAAACCTAACCCTAAACCTATTTACAAGATGGAGCGACGACCTCGTGAAGGTCGCGGGAAACCGGTGGAAGCAAGTAGCACAGGACCGGTCTGAGTGGCGAGCCTTGGGGGAGGCCTATGTCCAGCAGTGGTCGTCTTTCGGCTGAAATGATGATGATGATGATAAAAACCTATTCGCAACTGATATTTTACATAACAGTGTTTCATTCGAGTAGGCGGCTTCGAAGTAAATTTATATTCAAATCCATTGAATGAGTTTGTTACTTCATTGTGAACTCGTAGAATGGATTCCCTCGCCTGCGGTACTGCCTACTAATCTCGTCTCGGGCAATAATCTACTATTACTGTATAGAAATGTCCTGCTAATATTTTCTTTCTATTCAATGCGCGTCGTAAAATCGTACTGGCCGACAGTAAAAAGGCACCGATGACCTTACTTCAGCGAACTTGCATACGAATTTGAGTTTTACATGTTTGTGTTAGAAAAAAAATAGAATTGATGACTTGGGGAGTTTGGTGGCGGATGTCATTTGTTTTATGACTTACGACGGAATGATTTCTAGTGTGTTGATTTGTGTACATATATTATTATGCTGTACTTTGTGAATGTTTTTGAAGGTTATTTTGTTTGAAATTTAAATGACTTCATTTGTACATACCGATCTTTCGTCTGAAATGATGATGAACAAAAGTTTGTCCTGCATAATTCTCTTTCCTTGTAATTACAGCCTGTAGTATAGTAGTGAATGACCCACTATTGAGCAATCTCCCTTTCTTATTCTTTACAAAATAAAGCACTCTATTGTGTTTGCTTCCGCTAGTCTACGTCCAGTTGTTTCTTGAAACTCGAAAATTCCGTAAACAGGACTAACCGAGATGAAATCTACGCATTTACGCGTAATCGTGCCAGGTTGAGTATGTGTAATTGAAAATCGGATTGGCTATCAAGCATTTGCACGTAGCGCACCGCCTCACGCGAGCGCGGCATCAAATTTTCGTTCACACATAATAAAACGCATTAAGCTGGTCTCGCGTTACACCGGTTGGTAATCCTGGCCAGCTAAGAAAAAATTACTTTCTTTTTTTATAATAAATGGTAAGTGGCCACTCACTGGCCACCAATGAAAAATCAAATCAGGATTATTTAGGAAATTTAATTTTGAATTTCGAATTTGATGTGTTGAGTCCTTTTTATAGGTGCCAGTGTTGTTTAACATTTGGTAAAATACGTTCCGAGGGGTCAGGAAGAACAAGAAATGTGTTATATCAACTATTTTGATTTAGTTTCCAATTTTTGTTCTTTAGTATGTTGTTTTTGTCCAGTACTTTGCATAATCAGTTAAAGAAAACAGATCCTTAAGTGTCCATAAAAAAAAACGAGCCGACACTTTGAGGGATGAAATGTGAATCCGATCGAGACGATTGCTTAATCTGAAAACTTCACAAACTGTTATACAATATTGTGATACATTGTCACAGCGACATAGTACAGCATATTTTTTGATTTTGACTTAGAACCTGCACGCATCTGCGAAGTAATTCAAGGATATGTTGAATCCCTAATCCGCACCGGACCCGCGTGGGGACCCTGGTGAGAGGAGGCCTGTGCCCAGCAGTGGCACAGACTGTTGTGATGGTTCGTTGGTGGACGTAGATCACTGTTACACGACAGTGTAACATCTTCCAAATGTTATAGCGTCGCAAAGCAATCCTCCTTCAATTTTACACGCGTTTGAACGTAATAAGATCATGATGGAATGGCGAAACTGATTTTTATTTGCCGCCATAAATAACCTTTTGGACGATCTGGATATCCAGGTACCCAGAATTTCGAAAAATTAGAAGATGCAATACTTACCAGTTATCTAATTTCAGCTCTCGCATTGCCTCATGCAATGCAATGTTTGACGCGACAGAAGGAGATTTAGTAGATTTTTAATTCGTCGAGATTTTCTTTTATTCACCTTAATTAATTAGTACCTACTAGTAGTAAGTAGGAAAATGCGAACCGATTTTGATGATAAATGTTTCGATGATTATTTCTTTGCTTCTAAAGATCCTCCAGAATAAGCTTGTTTTAATTTAGTTCAGTTCTGCTATGTACCTAATATAGGCGGCATGAGGAAAGAAAACACTCCTAGTGTATTGGTACGTGCATGCTATATGTGGTGTAATAGAACATTACAGACCTAGGGTGGCGAATTCGTAAATGTCCCAGATCGCAGGTTTGCCTTGGCCAAGAAGTGAGATTTTTCTCTCCTCGTAGCGGGCAGAAAATCCCACTTTATGGCCAAGGGTGATGTAAAATAAATTTAATAAATTTGGCCAAGGCAAGACGTAAAACTTTTGACAAACCACGGGTGGTAATTCGTAAAGCCCCAGATCGCATATTTATGGCCCTCACCTTCGGTTCGGGCCACAGAAACCTACGATCTGGGACATTTACGAATTCACCACCCTAGGTCTGTAATGTACTATTACGGCACCCTTTCGATTTTCTGCCTGGGGAGAAAATCTCTCTTCCTGGCCAAGGAAACACGTAAAACTTTTGACTGACCACGGTCGGTAATTCGTAAAGCCCCAGATCGCATATTTATGGCCCTGACCTTCGGTTCGGGTCACAAGCACGCGATCTAGAAAATTAACGAATTCACCGCCCTAGGTCTGTAATGTACTATCAGTATCCTATCACAAAATACTTCTGTCGACAGCAACTAATGTGAAAATTAACACTTTACACAGATTCATTAGTTGATTGACAATAGGTGATCATTTACCCCAAATACCTGCCTATTAGTAACTCGTATAAGCCTCTTTGAGCAATTTAGAACTTTTAACTACGCCCCGTGGACTAAAGTTGAGCTTTTATACTGGATCGATATGCTTAAAATTTACGTATACGTTGTCTACTAGATTTTCCCGCTTGGAATTCGGTTAAGTATATGTCCTTCCCTAGGTCTCGAACTATGTCCATGCGTTTCATCTAAATCGGTCATGCGGTTAAGCGTGAAGAGGTAAAAGACAGACAGGGCTTACTTTGGCAGTCTGAATATCGAATTCCCACTTCAAAAGTTCGCAAAGAGACCACACATTCATTTCAACCACAAACGTTTAAACAATCTTTAACTAAATAGTACAGCGGGTATTTTTCGTAAAGCAGCTGGCGGTTTACGACTGCGGGGATATCGTAAAATGCTTTTTCTACACAGTTGCACAACGTAGCGTAATGTAAAAATAAGTTGGTGTAATAATTTGATTGAGACCACATCCTCCACTGATGGGATCTTTGGAGTTCATTGAAGACGTAATTAATTTTTTTCACTGTAAGGCCGTTTTTACACCTCCACCGCGGATTGGAAATAGCGGTACCGCTGAATAATTGCGATCGTTTGTCCATTATACACACCCTTGACGCCGTTCACATATCCGCGTTCAAACCGCTATTTCAGTTCCGCGGCGAAAACAGTCTAAGGCCCGGTTCCTATATCCACGAAACGCCTCGTTTTGCCTACGGACGGTTGATTTTTGACATTTGTTCCATAGAGAATCTGTCAAATTTTAACCGTCCGTAGGCAAAACGAGGCGTTTCGTGGATATAGGAACCGGCCCTAAGTGACCGGACACGTTCAGTCTAAACCCTAAAAGACTTCAAAAGTATTATGAAAACAGACGCTGGAAAAAAAAGAAAAAAAATAATGGATAGAACATTGACTGTAACCATAATGTTGATAAATAAAGGTAAACCTAAAATAACGACCTTCAAACAAATCAGCACACGCTCGAAATAAGTATTAAATGCGATAATAGATGTCGCTGCCTAGGTAGCCTCACCTGCATGAAAATTTTACTTCCATAGGCAATATCCAGGGCTAGGCAAATTATCATACAGGCTTCGTATAAAAATAAAAAAAAATACACTTTTTATATCAACAAAAAAAAATTACATTTCATCTGAAACATAGCTTTAATCTTTTAATTCTAAGATTTTATAAACTATGGAGTGTAGGGCATAACCCCCGTCTATTATAAAAGTATATCAGTAGGAATAGAATATTTTAGTATAGGTACATGTAGTTTTAGTAGGAATTTAAGCTCACATTTTAGCACTAAGCGCTTTCTTAATTATATTTTTTACTAAGTTTGGTTTCTCTAATATATTATTTATACATATAATAGTATGAGAAGCAATATAAAATATTGCTCATATACAGAGCTTTTCCGATTGTTAGTATGACATATATGTGTATTTTTATACATATTAATGTAAATCTGTATGTTTAAATTTTGAAAAAAGGCCTTCTGCTGAGTTTGTTGCGGCGCTTCTTCTTAAGAAATGGGTCTTGGAAGCGCTGGTAAATTAATTTCTGTTTAATTCATTTAAAAGTGACATGCAAAAGTGCCCAGATGTGGCCTATTTGCTGAATAAATATTTTGTTTTGTTTTGTTTTGTAGTATATAAAAATTCCTTGTTTCTGCTTTACTTTAACAAACTAGAGATGGAGTACTAGGCAAAAGTATACATAAGTCACGTTTGAATTACTTTAGGTATTGTGTATTCGGCACGGTGTCACAGGCGGTCGTTATAAATCGTTTTTGCAGCATTCAGGGCATCGTTTTATACATTTATAATTAGCTTTATTGACATTGGCGTCGCTGTAAAACGTGACGCTTAGTTTTACGAACTGTTTTACTGTTACGATGCGGTGTCATAATGGTTTTATTCACTTTACTATACTGGTATGAGTATTTGTCATATGGTAATCCAATCTTACCATACCACTATGTAATTCAAGATAACATTAAAAATATATTCATCTTGCATGTAAAATTTCATGCCTAGTAAGTACTGTAATTTGGGAGTGAAATCTTAATAACTTGCGATTAACCCTTTAGACATAGACATAGACATTTATTTCTCAATATCAAATTACAGCATATTTTATATGTCAAAATAAGAGAATTTCACATTGAGATCGTCAGAAAGAATACAAAATAAAAATAAAATGAAAATCAGGAATAAAATGTTTCACCGTTAGGATCGTCGTTTTATAGGGCAAGACTTTTTGGATTTTTGGGTTTCATTTGGCTTACTTATTATAATAGTATGTTTGGTTTTGCCCCATAAATGGATAACGCATACCGAAGTGTCAAGGCCAAAAACACGCCAAGTTCGTTGAAACGACACTTCCAATTTTTCATATCAGAGGAGCTTCTATAAAATAGGTCAGTGCAGTGCGTAATATTAAAAAATTAAAAGGGCTATGGTGCATCGCCGATAATTCGATTGAATGACCGAAAAATGACCGAAAATTACACTGCTTGTGTGCGACGTGATCAGCGATTTTTGGTTATATTTGGTTATTTTGGTTGTAATCTGAAATCGCGTATGTAAATTGACGATTTTTGTATTGAATCTGCGCATATCGCTATCGTATACTAATTATACTTATTGAGTTGTTAATAAAATGTGTATTTTTTTAAATGTTTATAGTTCATGTTTTCCAGTTCCATGCATATTTTTTCCATGACTAATTATTAATGTGTTATTTGTTGTTTCAGGTACGTTATTTAAATATGCTGTAAAATTCACCGAGTTATAAAAACATCAATAAGTAGGTCAGTAATAGCATCTTAAGGCAACAGTTCCCAATAAAATAAATATAAAGAACTTAACCCGACATACGCATGTTAATGGCTTTATTTAATAGCTACTTGCAGATAGACAGTCAATAATGCATTGACAGGGACTTCAATAAATTCCTGTCTCATCAATATAAATTGGTCAAGACATTCTTCGGCACGAGACTTGTATGAGTCATAGTAACCGTGGGATATTGTTAAATGTATGTATGACAATAAGAAATAACATAACTTCAAGTTAGGCTTTAACCACGCTAAAGAAAGCCGGGTTTTAATGATGATATTCGCAGAAAAAAATCTTAATAGTACTTTTTGGTCCAAGTACGTTTATGTAATATCTTTACGAGTCCCTAGTTTGTTGATCGGAACCGAATAGTGAGAGCCAAAAATAAAGACGCTTTGCAAGCGATATTTTTTTATGTAGATTTTTGAGAAAACATTGGCACGTAATAAAATAAATGAAAAAAGTGCGATGGCAAAATTGATTGGACTTTCACGACTAAGGCCCGGTTCCTATATCCACGAAACGCCTCGTTTTGCCTACGGACGGTTGATTTTTGACATTTGTTCCATAGAGAATCTGTCAAATTTTAACCGTCCGTAGGCAAAACGAGGCGTTACGTGGATATAGGAACCGGCCCTAAGAAGTCATTTAAGTGGAAAATCCAATAGCAACTTTATTTCGCTTTCCTTGTTATTTTTTACATTTAATTCTTTGCTATTGTTTTTTGTTGGTAAAAAAATAATAAAGGCTCAATATATTTTTTTAATAAAACGTTCCATTAATTATTCGTGCTTTCTCTTCAAATGCAGTTCTCGTGTTTTAAATTACACAACCGGAAGTACAGTCCAACTCGATAATTAGTCAGAGGTCGTTAGGCGTTATTTTTAAAGGCAAAACCGCGTCATTTATATTGCTTGTCATCATTTGTTCTGAGATTCCGATTTTTTAGTCTGTGGTCCGATCCAAAAGCGATGGATATGGTGGAGTGTCAGCCAAGTTCAAGAAATAATAACAGTCGATTGTGGATACAGTATGATTTATCTATGTGCCTACTTTAGGCAATTCTGCATCGATATATGTGATGTAGGTACATTACATATGTATTTACACTTAGACATAAATTGACATAAACTACTATTACTATTCCAATGTGGTTTAGTCACATCCTTACGAAAGAGTGTGTACCTATGAAATTGTAAGCATTGTTTGACGGCTGCCCCAGCTCGCAAACATGCGTTGGGAGTCATGTTAGTGCTTTAGAAATACATTGAAGCGTTTTGAAATTTGGAGGGTAGCTTAACCCTACACCATCATTCAGTACCTACAGATGTTTTTTTTAAATTTTAATGAAATATACATTGCATCCGGAACTCGTTGTCTTTGGGTCGTTGTTGCTGAAGGTCGCAGGAAACCGCTGGATGCGGGTGGTGCAAGACCACACTATTATGCGCGACGACTTTCGAGACTTTTCAACCTTATTTATGTGCAGCATGTAAACAACTTTCCTTTGAAATGATGACGATTGGCTAAAGTCATTTCCAAGCCACGCGTACGTTTTAATTTAACGTAATGTCATTCCGCTGTCGCTACCATTTGACACCGCACAACGGTCCAGCAAGATGGAGATTAATGACCGTAAGTCCGCCTCTCGGTATATCACCTAATGCGATAATCTTGTTCAGAAAACAATGGCCCCGTACTCCGGTTATTTTATTAATTATTACATAATAAGTGTGAGCATACAAAATATTTAAGTCTCGCGAGTGAATTTTAAAAGGTCTTGGCAGAATTTTGACTTTTTCAAGTTATGTGGAAAGTACTAGTTGAGTCGTTGATTTTGAAATAATGAACTGTGTGTGTGTGTATGTGTGTGTGTGTGTGTGAAATGCAATATGCTTTTTTTCTTTACATTAAATTAGTAGGTTATTACTTCACCGGTCATTTGTGATGCGTATAACTTGCGAGCTTTATTGATGTGTTCCGGAGGGGGTAAGAGAGTCGGCAAAATTACCATTAAGGCTTTCAATCTTAGTCCACAGCCTTCGTAACGCACTCGTAATCTTATGATTCCCTACCTCCATCGCCTGTGGCCACTTACCATCAGGTGGCCCGTGTGGTCGTTTAAACAATGTGACAAAAAAAATACTTGCTCACTTTTAGCGATCATTCGAAAACCTTTAAATGGAGATTTATTTGTATGTCTGCGTCGCCCTCGAATCGCCTAACCTGACGCGTTGCCGTTGTCCGTCGCTCGTGACGATTAGTCATCGGGTCCATTCTGCAATTTGTAATCATTTTCGGCCGTCATTTGTGACTCTTTGACCGATCGAGTGTCAGTTGAGTACAAATTTGTCATTTATTTTTAAGTGTTGTTTTCTGCGCGAAGCGTTTAATCGTTTTAAAAAAGTTGAGTTGTAAATGTTTGCCTAGATAATTTATCTTTTTTTTTCGAGAAATGATAATGATATTTATTTTACATCACCCTTGGCCGTAAAGTGGGATTTTCTGCCCGCTACGCGGAGAGAAAATCTCACTTCTTGGCCAAGGCAAGATGTAAAACTTTTGACAAACCACGGGCGGTAATTCGAATTCACCACCCTAGGTCTGTAATGTACTATTTCAACTACTCCCAGTTATCAGTTTATCACAGATTTAGCACATTGAGATTTGAATCAATTAAATTATATATGTTACGACCATGTTTTATTTTCTTTTTCACCTATTAGTTGTTATATAATATTTCTGAAGAACTTAATAAACTTCAATTGCCTCACGTCAAAAAATGTACCGTCCAAAGTCATTTCATAAACTTGTATTTTTTTCTCGTTTTTCAAAACGTCTGTCATAAAAGCTATTCAGCCAGTCATTTCAGTTCTCATTGCAGTCGTTAAATAGAGAACTTGCATGGAAAACTCATTTCACTATTTGTGGTAGGATGTCGTGTATATTTGGCTACGTATGTAGTCTTTTATTTAATAGTACATTACAGACCTAGGGTGGTGAATTCGTAAACGTCCCAGATCGCAGGTTTCTGTGGCCCGAACCGAAGGTGAGGGCCATAAATATGCGATTTCGGGCTTTACGAATTACCGACCGTGGTTTGTCAAAAGTTTTACGTCTTGCCTTGGCCATGAAGTGAGATTTTCTCACCGCGTAGCGGACAGAAAATCCCACTTTACGGCCAAGGGTGATGTAAATAATATAAACTAGCTTCCGCCCGCTGCGTCCAGCGTTCCAGCAGGAACTATGCGTTTTTCGGGATAAAATGTAGTCTATATTGTTGACCCGTGTTAAAATATACCCCCATAGAAAATTGTGTTGCAATCCGACCAGTAGATCTTGACTTAAAATCGGACATAGATGCATATGGTCACGTGACTTCTAGTCATTCTAATTAGGTGTTTACTTAGAGATAAAGTGACCGCTTCACACATCGCGTAAGGTTTTTTTTCTAATTGAACAATTTAGTACCATATTTTTTTGATAAAACGATTTTATTAACTAACTTTAAGGCCTAAAATTATTATTTTTGGTATGGAAACCTGTAAACATTTCAATTTTGATTGACTTTATGGGCATTCTAGTATCAAGCAAGTCTTCTGAACAGTGTTCCGGCGTTTTTATAAAATCTTCATTTAACAATATTTGATTTAAAATAATTTATTATTTTCCTCTGCATGTTCTCTAATCTACAAGGCACGTCGAAAAATTCGAAATACCAGTCTTTTTGTGGCCGCTTCGCTACAGTCCGTGTTTATTTGACATTCTAGTCTAGAGGGATATTAAGTTTTTGTGGATTTTTTTTTGAACTAAAATATGTTTCAGTTAGGAGTCTTTGAGGGCGTTGCTATTTTAATTATGTCCACTGTTTTAATGGTTATGACTTTGGAGATATATTTTAGTTTTATCGTGGCATAAAATTTTATTATGACTGTTTTTTTTTCATCATGAAAGTCAAAAATATATTTCGTTTTAACGTGTTCTAAAAATTATACGTGAACCTACAATTGAAGTGAAAGTGGCCATTATGTGTTAAAGTTCAGTTATTTTAATAATTACTTTTTAATATAACTCGATATACTTAGTCTAAATATGTAACATAATTGGTTAGAAGATTTGTGACGAACCTTTCAAAAACATTCTTAGATATTGTGCGAATGGATGGAGAATTGAATTGTATTGTGAAAACCTTTTCAAAAAGATCCAATTAGTTGAGCCTACGTAAGTAAGTATTAATAGAACTCACAAAACGAAATCAATACTTAAAATTGCAGAACAGCCCTCCGCGTCGTGATTTTGAAGCATATGTTGTACAACTGACATTTCATTGTCAATCGGCCATTTTGAAATCTACACCGATGTTATCTGTGAACCCGAATTGTTTTGGCGTGGAGCAATGGTGTTAATCTCAGCGAGCAGCAGGTTTCATGATTATCCATACTTGTATTGCCTTATTCATGCGTAACTAAACTCTATTTTTTGCATCTTCAAACTTTTGCTAGTGGTCTGGTGCTAGGTCCGTCAGGGGAGGTACCACCGTCTTTCCCCGCTAACTTGTTGTAAAAATGTCGTGACATTACGATTAACTCTGACCCAAGGATTTCTCATCTTTAGACCTTGATGTCAGTTAATTATGAAAGAGTTCTTTAGGCCGTCACGATTACGTTCATTACCATATGAAATTACATAACTAAATATTAAAAACGCATTGAGATACTTCATACAACATGTTCTAGCCCCGAAGTAAGCTAATTTTCCAAAATAGGAGTAACAAAAAAATTCGCTTCATTGAACACCGTAGGTAGGTATATAAAACTTACACGACCGTGGTGGCCTAATGGTTTGACCTACCGCCTCTCATGCAGAGGGTCGCGGGTTCAAATCCGGCTCGCACCTCTGACATTATTTATGTGCGAAATTCACTGAGCTTTTCGGTGAAGGAAAACATCGTGAGGAAACCTGCACGCATCTGCGAAGTAATCATCATCATCATCATCATCCGCACTGGGCCCGCTTGGGGCTATAGCCCAACCCTCTCGTGATGAGAGGAGGCCTGTGCCCAGCAGTGGGACGCAAATACGCTTTAGTAGTAGGCAGCGACATCTATTATCGCATTTAACACTTATTTCGGGCTCACCTAGGGACCCTAGGGTATACCTAGTCATTTTTTTACTTTGGGTAGGTACTAGACTTATATGAATTAAATAAATATAATTACTTTTATATAATGTATATTGTATAATTTATGTATTTATTATAAGCTAGCATTTGACCACGATCTCACCTGATGGGAAGTGACGATGTAGTCGATCGAAGGTGAATCATGCTTATAGATAGTACCTGTTCACTCTCGACTTGAAAAGATCCAAGTTATAACTATCGGGGAGAGACCGGCCGGTAGAGAGTTCCACTCCTTAGCTGTTCGCATGATGAAGCATGAAGAGAAGCGCTTCGAGCGCGCTGGAGGCCTATCCACAACATAAGGATGGAATCCAAGACCACGCCTAGTCCCGTAGTGACAAATTTGGAATACAGGGTAAAACACAAATTCGAACCAATTTCTATGACTTAAGACAACGTTCGAGTTTATTTATCACTAGCCTATGCCCGCTTCGCCCGCGTGTAATGGGGGCTATCGCGTGTGAATTTGCCACTAGAGGCGCTAGTGTCGCGTGAGGTCCAATAACATTCAGTTTTCACTGGTTTTGGCGGGCTTCGTGATATAAATCATAATTTCTTTAATTTACCTGTTGAAAAGTGATCTCCTTCATGAAATTATCGCAAATATGAATTATTTGGCGATGAATGTGAACGCTTGAAAAAAAAAAATTTTTTCTTAACAAAACGGAACTGCAAGACATTGCAGCATAGCTACTCGATACGATTATAGTTATTTATAATTAATAAACTTAATGAAATTCAAGATTAAAAACTTTGTTTCGGTGCCGACCTTATAAAGTCGCCTTCTAGACAGCTATACCTCTGGACCTTAGTCAACAGTGGCGCCAACTGGTGCGCAACGAAACGATAGTCCCCATTCGGTTATCGCGTTCCCGCGGGAACTATGCGTTTTTCCGGTATGAAAGTTAGCCTATATCCTTTCTCGGAACCCCAAATATCTCCATGATCCAAAATTTCATCCAAATCGGTCCAGCGGTTGAAGCGTGAAGAGGTAACAGACGGACAGACAGACAGGCAGAGTTACTTTCGCATTTATAATATTAGTATCGATTTAAAGTTTGCTCCTAGCGGGGTCCGAACCCTATATACATGTATTTAATTAAGTATTTTGCAAACTAATACTCATACTCAAGTCATGCACATCGCAAATCCAACCGTCAGACCTCCATATAAAGCCCAAAGCAGTTTGCAAAGTGAACATAAGGGCTTGTCCACATGACGTGGCGTTTTTCTTCCCCGCAAGCCCAATTAATTAAAGTTTGAATGGAGAACGTGCCTTATCTGCGAACGTCGTGTGTGGACGCAGCTTTACGTGTTTGAAAATTCTAGATATTATGTATGTTTCAATTATGCATGTTTTAGGGGGTGGCTGGTGTAGTCAGCAGCAGAAGTAGATAAGCTGTCCAGGTGTTCAAAATGACCTACACACGCCCTTAACGTCTTACATTTTGAACACCTGGACAGCTTATCTACTTCTGCTGCTGACTGTACGTTTCTTTGGAAGGGATGGTAGGTTTTGTAGAAGTAGGGTTTAATGAATTTGCTCTTTTTAATGTAGTATTTCTTATGAAAATCGGTTGTGGTTTATTCTGAATGAGCAGCAGATATCCATATCCATATTAATATTATAAATGTTAAAGTTACTCTGTCTGTTACCTCTTCACGCTTCAACCGCTGGACCGATTGAGATGAAATTTGGCATGGAGATAGTTGGGGTCCCGGGAAAGGACATAGGCTACTTTTTATCCAGGAAAAACGCATAGCTCCCGCGGGAACCACTGCTGGGCCCAGGCCTCTCATTACGAAAGGGTTTGGTAGGACTATAGTCCCGAGCAGTGCGGCTTTACACACATCTTTGTATTACTTCGCAGATGCGTGCAGGTTTCCTCACTAGAAGATATGGCACAGATCTCAATATCAGAATTCATTTTAATGTCGAGGTTGCCCTTACTTATTTTCTAATTTGTATTTTATAATAGTGGTGCCCTGCGATTTCGCCCGTGTGAAATACAAAAACCCGGCGATTAAGTTTTTTTTTCCGATATTCGATTTTATCAATTAAATCTAAAATGTTGCTCCTAATGAGGCCCAGGCGGAGGTGGCGGGACGACCTGGACACGTTCAACAACAACTGGCCTAAAATGGCCGAGGATAGAGGGAGTTGGTAGGTCACGGGAGAGGCCTTTGCCCAGCTGTGGGACATTCAAATAGGCTAGAAAAAAAATGCTCTATATAACTTTGGAAACTGCATTCAAATCGGTTCATCAGGTCCGAAGATTAACTCTAACAAACGGACAGATGTAAAGTAGAAAGAGACAAAAATACTTCTTTGTTATACTTATTATTATTTGTTGGTACATTTTCATGTCACGGGCCCATGGGGACCCGGTCATTCGCATTCATGGGGCCGAAGCCAACATGAAGAGGCTTTTGGTACCTTTTACTATAAATGTGAGATGGCCGCAACTGTGGAGATCTGTCCTCCCAATACAACATGAGGCTGTACTAGCGGACAGCCCTCCCCAGTTGCCAAACTATTGCCGAGGAAGGAAGAGACTTGGAGTGGGCTATGTGGATGGGAGGTGTGGACTGGAAAATCGGGCTATGGAGTGAGATTACGGACATCTGCCTGATCAATATCTCACAAATTGAAGGCAAGGCAGACGGTGACTCGCCGCTTACGCACTAACCTAAAGGCTAGCCTTCGTGGGCCCCCTATACAGGCCACCGCACGGGTGGCGAGGGAGCAACACTGATGTAAGCAGCTAAGGGTGTGGAGAGGTGTGCACCGGTTTCGCCATCGCGGGTCGCGCCTCGTGCGCACCCGGAGCGGGTTTCCCCGTTATTACGCAGATTGAGCACTTCCACCCTTTCAAGCATATAGCTCCTGCGCTCCACTCTGGGCGGCCAACTAAGGCAATCCAGAGGCGGGGGAGGTGTGTAGCTGTGTGTATGTGTGTGTATGGCGCATGTGTGTGTGTGCCCCCAGGAGTCTCGGGTGCGAGGTGTCGCCGCTCACCATCGGCCCGCCACAGGCCGCCCTGCGCTGACTGACTGCACCGGTGGTACAACACCAGGTGGGCGATGGGGTCGTCACATCCCTACGCCGTTTATTATTATTATTATTATTCGAATAATAGGCGAGCAGCAATCTGGTACTGGTATGCCTATATCACAATGTTCAGTATAGTCCTTTTTTTAAAATATAGTTTTAAATAAATGAACAATTAGTAATAAATGTAGCAATTAGTAATAGATTTAAGGTACAAGGAAATTATAGAAGTATGTTGTGCCGAGAGTTACCAATTACTACGGCGTCTACGGACACGCCTACCGTACATACTCGACAACCTGCCCTCAGACATCAGGCAGGAGGCTAGTAAAGTTAAGTTTGGTAAAAAACTGCATACAATACAACAATACAATACAAATACACTTTATTGAACACCAAAAAACAATTACACAAGTAAATACAATAAACAAAGAAGAAGGGTGACAACAGGCGGTCTTATCGCTAAAGAGCGATCTCTTCCAGACAACCTTTGGGTAGTGGAATGTGTGAAAAAAAACGTAAAACTAGGCAGGTGGTGCATATAATAATTACATACAATGAATAAAAGAAATGCAAACAAATCAAAAGAACAAACATAAAAATATATACAAAACAATACATATAATAAACATATATATGTCAATATAATATACATACATATATAAAAAACGAGTCTATAACAACAAAAAATAAGTTAATTAGGCAACGACAGATAGCAATAAGATAATGACAGTAGTCTCATTATACCTGTACAGATTATGTATTTACGTATACAAGAACAAAAATAGCTATCAAACTATGGGAAGTAATTATAACGCTAGAAATAAGAGTAAATTAGTAATTAATAAATCTCATTTTGTTCATTTTAGCAATAGTATAAATAACATTGGAATTAAAATCTATAATAAATTAGATAGAGATATCATAGACAGTAGCAACTTTAAGACATTTCATGACAAAGTTAAAGATTATTTCATTAGACGGCCCTTTTACTCTATTAATGAATATTTCGCAGGCGCATTAGATTAAGACAAATGACATTTAATATTGGTAATAATTTCTATTTTCTGTAGCTTTTGAATGATGAATGTAATATATTATGTAATGTGTAATCTAATGTAACTAAAATTGTAGTAATATAATACTAATTGTGTACATATATATTTGCATGTATTTAATACTGTCTACGCAAATAAATATTTCTGATTCTGATTCTGATTCTGAGTACCTACCTAATAAGACTAGCTTTAATAATATGTAGGGACCATAGACGTAAATAATATAGACCCGATCTAACGTACACGTAATATGTCCCCACTTCCACGGTGTCCAATCCAAACTTCTGTCACCGAGCGTGCGTGACAATAAGCGTTTTTAAAAAAACTTTTTTCGAAACTGTTTCTCAGTATCTAAAAACTCGCCTCGTTGTTGAAAAAATGTGACCCAGCTTTAGTGTCACGATACAAGTTTAACTTTGGATTGGACACCAATGAAGAGGGGAAACATGACATGTATCTACGTTAGGCCGGGTCCATACGAAGTATTATTTATGTGTATGGTAGGGACTTAGCACATCTTATGTCCTGTGGGAGTGCGTTCCACAATATGGCAGCTTGGAAAGTGAAGGAGTTACCAAAGAATTTGGAAAAGGAAGAAGGAACAGAAAGGAGACAGTTTTTGGAAGATCTGATGGAGGATAGGAAATTGAAGCGTTCCTTAAGGTAGCGGGGGGTTGCAGGGTTAAAAAGTATACCGAAGAGAAGCGATAATATGCGGAAGTTACGGCGAAGACTTGAGTTGTGAACGGAAATTAGAGACATGATCGTACTTCATAATTACCTGATTAATCTTATTTTGTAATTATTACCTCATTACTTACCTGTTTGTAAAGAGAGTAGAGACTGATCGAACCCACAGTCAAACCGTGTAAACTGTTTAGTGGGACACTTGTTCTAGTTTAAGTTTTTGTATTCTTTAATAAAATAATAATAGAAACATAAATTACCATCAGCACGTTCCCAGTTCCAAAACCTTTGTTGTTTAGCAACAACGTGCAGTACAGCCGAACTAATAGGAGCACGTAGCGGCAACAAATATTGTGACCAAAAGTTAAATGCGTTCGGCAATGCAAGTTTACCCGACGCCGGCGGCAAAGAATATAAAATTAAATAGATTGGTGGACTATTCTTGCGATCATTAAACCATAAATCTATTATAAGTAAGGATTCACAATCAGCTAGTCCCCACGCGGGCCCAGTGCGGATTGGGGACTTCACACACAAACTCATGGTAAATTCAAATTGAATTTCGCACGTAAGTAAACTTAGAGGTGCGAGCCGGAATCGAACCCCCGACCCTCGACATGAGAGGCGGTAGGTCGAACCACTAGGCCACCACGGTTGTGTAAGTTTTTTCCACACCCTTTTTTTTTAGTACACTATATGCAAAACTTAAATTAAAGACGCCTGGGCGCCGGCATTACCGGGGCGCGCAGCTGCACGTAACGCTGCAGCAGTGGGGAGTCCCAGCGGTGGGCTAGCATGCTTAGGATCAGGATGCTATTCGAGCTGCCAAGACTGCGGTTTAGGAGAGACGTACATCTTTGCCTCGTGATGGTAAAAAAAGCAGTCCGTGTGCGCCTCCGCGAACATTCCCGACGCACTGCAATACCTTCTATATCTAATCTAATATACCTACATGTAAATCAGATGTGCTAAGTCCTATTGACACATCGCTATCCCACCACCACCTCATCAGCTTATTAACGTCCCACTGATGGATACAGGCCTCCTCTTATCATGAGGGGGTTTGGGCTACAGTCCCCACGCGGGTCCAGTACGGATTGCGGACTCCACACACACATCGCTATGGCACAGGGCGGACACGGCCTATAAAAGCAAGATTTCGAACAGAATTCGAATGAAGTATCAATATTTGCGTGCGAGGACGTCTGTACACTTGTAAATGTGTGTGTACCAGTACGCGGGCCAATGATCCACTCTCCATCTCCGGATGAAACAAATGACTGCAAGGGAGAGTTGGGCGCGAGTTGCGCGCCGGCTAGATTCAAGCGGGTGATTCCGTGGCCATTTTGTATCTAGTACTATTAAATATTCTGTGTCTATGGTCAGTAGTAAATTATGGATTTAAATAGGAAAATAAATAAATCGATAGTCTGTGATCCCGCTGCGTACGGTAAGATTGCGAGAGAACGTAACTTGCGCTTAGTTCCGAACTTTGCCGTCATTTCGCTACGAGTGCTGTCATCTGAGAGTAACAAGCTTTAGATTCGTTAAGGAAAGCAGGATACTTATCAAGGGCGGATCCAGAGGGGGGGGGGGTCATGGGGGCATGACCCCCCCCTCGGCAGGACTAGGTCTACTGCTATTATGTATTTTTAACCCCTGACGCGAAAAAAAGGGGGGGGGGGGGGGGGGTTGTATGACGTAACCCCCCTGAGTCGGAAGCTGGATCCGCCCTTGATACTTATAGACAAGCATACTTATAGAGAGCTAACCGTAAATAAATGTGTAGCAATATTATATAATTGTAGTTTTATTTACTAGTGTAGTTGAAATATGTTAGCAAGAAAAGTTGGTTTAAATATATATTTCACCACCACAACAGCCTGTTTACGGCCCACTGCTGGGCACAGGCCTTCTCTCACGATAGGGCTTGGGCTATAGTCCCCATGCGGGCCCAGTGTGGATTGGAGAAGTCACCAGCCTTGAATTACTTCGCAGATGCGTGTAGGTTTCCTCGCGATGTTTCCCTTCACCGAAAAGCTCAGTGGTAAATTTAAATGGAATTTCGGACGTAAGTAAATTTAGAGGTGCGAGCCGGGTTTGAAGGCCCGACCCTCTGCATGAGAGACGGTAGGTCAAACCATTAGGCTACCACGGCTTATTACTTAATGAAATAATACATGTATACCTATCAGATATTTTGATTTGTTATTACGTATCGTATCTACTATTCGTTTCATCGAATTTTCGTTTAACTGATGGGTTTAACTATTTCAACGGGACACGCCCCCTAATGCGCCCGGCAGCGCACCAGCCAAGTTCCGAAACACCTGTTACCGTGAACTGTTAAAGTAACGTTTCGTATTCCGGATCAATTAGTGTAATGTTGAAAGGGTAGTTACATTATAACCTAAATGAAATGTCCTCTTCTCCTTTAAAGATTATATTAGTAATAAGAGATCATAAATTTAGTTTAGTAACTAAATTAAAGCCCACGAGAAGTTTTTTAATAATTTCTAAAGCGTGTATTGTGTGGCCAAAACTGCCAAGTTCAATGCTGACGCTACGCGAAAACAATAAAAATATTTGAACTTGGAATAAATTTATTTAATTTTTAAAAGAATGAACGGCAATCAACGCCGGCTATACAGTTTATTTGCGTTCCACTTTTAAAACTACAGAATATATTAATGAGAATGTCAAAAAGTTTAAATGCATAGAATTTGCGGCTCGGATTTAAAAGTCAATTTTGTTGGAATTAAATGTGGGGTCGCAAATAAATGGATTTTGGAGGCTTTATTGTTCGAATCGAGATTTACATAAAACGCTGATAACAATTGATAACTTTAATTCGATGTTCGATTTCAGATATGGAGTAATTCGCTATCCGTTTATATATTTTTTTTTTATTTAATTTCATGACTCAAATTGTCTGGTTGTCTGGTTTCATTTAGGTTATGTAGACAGAAGCCATTTTTAGGGTTCCGAAGTCCACAAGGAACCCTTATAGTTTCGCCATGTCCGTCCGTCTGTCCGCACTATTGCTCGGAGATGCTTAGGTCTAGAGAGCCATAATTTGGCATGAATATGCATATTAGTTACGCTGACAAAGTGGTACAATAAAATTTTGAAATATATTTTTTTATAGGGTACCTCCCCTACTCGTAAAGTGGGGATGTAATTTTTTTTTCTTGCGTACCCCATAGTGCGGCATATCGTTGAATAGGTCTTAAAAAAATATTGTGGGTTTGTTAAAACCATTTTTTGATTAAGTGATACGTTTGTGAAATATTAAGCTTTAAAGTGCTATTTTTTGTTAGAGTCACGTGTCCCCCCCCCCTGCCAGTTAAATGGTGGTATTTGGATGGCTGAAAAAAATCACGGTTGTGGCATATATAACGTAGTTGAAAGGAAAACTATCAGAGCTAAGTAGGCTGTACAAACTTACGAGTAATAGTCGACCAACTTATAATGATGATTTTTCTCGAGCGGCAGGGGCGTCGGGCGGGCACGTCATATCACAGGCTAGCTAGATGCTAATAAGTCTTAGAAAGGTACTGTGGGCATCTTCAACGTCGGAACCCTATAATTTGCGCGTGGCCCGACACGCACTTGGCCGGTTTTTTTAAAAGAAAGATGGCTGTGTGCTATAAGATAACATACTGTACATGTCTCTTATTTGTATTTCTACTTTAGCTCAGATCATAGCTCAACTTATGCTAAATTTTTATGATGAGTCAGAGCCTATTTTTGTGCACTCATTGTGGGTTTGTGCACCCTTGCAAAGTTTCATGTTGATATTATTTGTCATTTTGTCAGTTATCTATCTCTGTCTTTGAAAAAGGTACGATGTATTTGTTTTATTTATGCGGTACTATCCCGCACTGATAAGGCATAACTTTTACTAAAGTCGGTTTAATAGGTATAGAAGTTGCAAAACATTTCTTCCATCAATGTAATTATTCAAATGAAGATTAATAGTGTTTTTTTTATCTACTTCTCCAAATATTACCTCCATGTTAGCCATTTTAAAAGTTTCAAATATAAAACATCATTCAAACTCGTTCTCGCGTTTCAGCGGAATTTCCACGATCCCCACTTGACATTTCTGTCTACAACACTCCCAAAGAGTCCGTCACTACGTAGAGCGGTGTCAGGTGTTGCGAGATGCGAGAGATGTCAGCGGAAAGTTTATTTGATCTCGAATGTCAATCGTCGTTGTTTGTACGGGAATTGGCGTGTAGTTTTGACTTGTTTCTTTTTTTAATTGTTTGTTTTAATGTCTCTGTCACTTTCATAATTGGATTTGAATGAAGTAGAGAAAACTTTGGACCAAAAAATGATTTCTTAATTTTTCTGGTCCCGTAGTGTGAACGAATTTTATATCATATCTGATAGAGGCTATTGAAATAAGTATTTGGCACTTTTTGTACAGTAGACTAATTATCGTTTATGTTTAAAACTAATTTCGCATGCATCTGCCAATTTCTGTGATAATAACCGGCTTCTTAACTTCAATTCGCACGTCAATACTAATAGAGTTCACGTTAACACTTTCTTTTAGCAAGAAATTTGACAAATCAACATCTACATGCCAAATGAAGGCTCAGTTGTGTGATTCATGAGGAGGAAAAGTAGCTCAAGAACTCTGATAAACTACCTATATGTAGCACTTGAGGCTAAGCTTGCAAAGAGTTCAAAGCGATAGATTTGGTTAGACAGATTTTTTACATAACTTTTACGGTACCTATTGATAATTGATATGTTATTCATGAAACCTATTCAATATACATCTAATGTTACATTTAAGCGAAAAATATATCAACGCAAAAACATAAAATGTAATTGGCAAATTTTGACAACCCTTGTGTATTGGTGCTACAATTGTGCTTTGCCTCTAAAGTGATCCTTCTATCTATAACTACTATACGATATGCATGGGTTGGCATTTATAAAAATGAATATAATGACATCTGCATAATATATGATTCAATAAAGGCAAGAATATCAGAAGGCACGCTGCTTTCGAGCAGTAAATGTTTAATGCGTTTCCGTATAACTGTCGACGATTTGCATTTAATCGAAAATTGGCCTCCATTTTGTACAGTCGGCTATGGCATTGTAATAAATGTTGAGTATTTTTTATTAATTTTGATGTAATAAATATGGAATCGTTTTCAATAAAGCTGTCGTTAAAATGTCTGTCGGTAGTGCAGGTGTCTGATATTATTAACTTTACAATGTTTCAACACTTAGGTACCTACCTAAGTTTGTTATTAAAAAACGAATATCTACCTATTTCGAAAATGAAAAAAAGATAAACAACATTTTATGGAAAATGGCTGAACGAGAAAACTCTTTTACCATTTTGAAATGTAAAAACAAAGATGAATTTTAGCTTAAATGTGCGGACAACCCAAAACAAACAATAACATTTTAATGAAAACATACTTACAGCAGGAATTCATTTTATTACTATGGATGGATGCCAATAAATAAATAATTTAAATAAAGAACTTCGACTCCAATTGTACTGTTTCTATTTTTATTATAATTCTTTGAGAAAATACAAGTCGATGTTTATTGGAGAAGGGTGAATTTGTTATGAGCATGTTAGTGTTGCCGATCTTGAAGATATAAATAAAACTCCTTAAGAAACTCCATATGGAGCGTTAAGTAACAGTTTCTGAGTTCATTCCAAACTGAGTTCATTCCAAACATTCCAAACACATCGTTGAATGGCTACGATGACGGATTCATAAAAATTTCAAATCCTTATGTATTCCGCTCACCAAAAAATCGTCCAAATAGACTTTCTCAAGGAAAATTGTTTCGAAGAACAATGTTTGACCACAACTCGAGACCCTGAGTCATTTTGTTCATGCCTCTGCGGTCACTTAAAATTCACACCGTGAAACATATGCTAATAAATGTTGATGTAATTGTGAGTTAGTCACTGAATGCATTATTTATATTGTATGATGTGTTTGTAGAAAGCAAAGACGTAGATAACATAGTGAATATGTATGTTCGAACACGTCATAAATTAGAACCAAGATATGATAACTTATTTAATTAAATGTCATGTTTAGCGTCGCGGGAGTCCGATCGTTTGTGGCGACCATTCCTTATTAGCTTTTCACAGTTAAACCGCTGAACCGATTTAGATGAAATTTAGTATGAGTATAGATTGAGACCCTACGAAGGACATGGGATAGTTTTTACTTCGGAAACCATCCCTTATAGGGGTGAAAAGAGGAGTAGAAGTTAGTTTAGACACGATTTTCATCATCATCATTTCAGCCGAAAGACGTCCACTGCTGGACATAGGCCTTCCCCAAGGCTCGCCACTCAGACCGGTCCTGTGCTACTTGCTTCCACCGGTTTCCCGCGACCTTCACGAGGTCGTCGCTCCATCTTCTTGGAAACACGATTTTGTTTATTTATTAAAATAACATATTTACAAGTGTCTGCTAGCTTGACAGTATTCACACTTCTTTCAGCGTTTCTTTCTAAGCTTAAAAGAACCTGCATTTTAATATAAAATTATATCCCCGATAATCCTATATGTACCTATTGTGTATGACGTTACTTTGTAGCAAGCATGCCACTGACGTAATACCAAGAAATTTAATATAGCAGGCAACCACAATAATGCCTGTCGATGCAAGCAATTTTGTCGCCTACTGCATGAATTTTTCGAGATGAGGGGTGATTTTCGAGTAGTTGAGATGTTATTTCTACCTGGAATTTTATACGTAGTACATGGTTATTTGAAGAACTTAAGACGATAGCCATGAACGAAATTAAATTTTGGTCAATTTTCTTGTTTTTAATCAATTAACGCCCGGTTCCTATATCCAAACAACGCCTCGTTTTGCCTACGGACGGTTAAAATTTGACAGATTATCTATGGAACAAATGTCAAAAATCAACCGTCCGTAGGCAAAACGAGGCGTTTCGTGGATATAGGAACCGGGCCTTAGCAAACTTGTATCATAATGGAACACATTTTGACGTAGGAGTATTTTCCGTACCGTGTTTTTCAGTAAAGGCGCGGCAGAAATCAGATATAATGGTGTAATCTCATTTTCCGATGAAAGCCGATGACGACCGACGAACTTCGGCGGCTTAGTGCGAGCCTTTGTGGCAGTATGCGATGAAATTACTCTAAATGTAAGCCGTGGTGGCCTAGTGATTCGACCTCTGCCTCGCCTGCCGAAGGTCGGTGGTTCGAATCCAGCTCGCACCTCTTACGTGCGAAATTGAACTTGAATTTACCGCTGAGCTTTTCGGTGAAGGAAAACATCGTGAGGAAACCTGCACGCATCTGCGAAGTAATTCAGGGATGTGTGTGAAGTCCCCAATCCGCACTGGGCCCGTGCGGGTCTGTTGCCCACACCCTCTCGTGATGAGAGGAGGCATGTGCCCAACAGTGGGGCGTAAATAGGCTGCTGTGGTAGTTGTGCAAGGCAGCGTGTCTTAAATGGGCTAGGTTTTGGTTAACTTTTGGAAGTAGTAATTAGGTCAACTTTTTTTCTGTCACTAATTGCCATGGCTACGGTCTCCTGGGTCACTTTAAAAAATTGTTTAAGGGCGAGTTGATTCATGCGTAGTTGACGGACTCCTGGTCGTTAAATATGGCCGCCGAGCTGTCATTCCATACAGAAACGTCATTTTATCCCATAGTAAAATATTTAACGTTAACTTTAACGGATGGTTTGAATCAACCCGCCCTAAGAGCGAGTTGATTCATGCGTAGTTGACGGACTCCTGGTAGTTAAATATGGCTGCCGAGCTGTCATTCCATACAGAAACGTCATATTATCCCATTGTAAAATATTTAACCTTAACGTTAACTTTAACGGATGGTTTAAATCAACTCACCCCCTAAATTCAACAGATCTGGGTTTTAATGCTATTACTTTCTCTTCCTTCCATTATGGGGCACCTTTTAAGCATGCTAGAAGTCCATGTTGTAGAATCCGTTTTTCTAAGAAATTCCCCTCATTTTGTCTCCTGGAAAACGGGACAGAATAACAACAATAAATATCTGATTGACCCAATTTATTAAACCGAGTATTTCCCACGTTAATGATCAATACTTACTTATCTGTATTCAGTCCATTCATAACTAAGACAAGCGCGTGTTGCAACTTGTATGACATTTAGACAGACATATTGTATGTAAAATGCACATGCATTAGCTTGTAGATTTTATCGGGGGCCTCGCCCGAATATCTAGCTTGCGTTTAATTAGGCGACCACGAAAACAGCGACTTGTGATTTATTTATATACTTTACATCACCCTTGGCCGTAAAGCGGGATTTACCGCCCTTGGGCGCTACGAAAAATCCCTCTTCACGGCCAGGTGGTGACGTAAAATCGTATACTAACCACGGGCGGTCGTAAAGAAATCCTCAGACCGCTAGATTATAGCCCTCGCCTCCGGCTCGGGCCTCAATTACCCGCGATCTGAGACTTTCTTTACTTGACCGCCCTAGGTGTGTATTAATGTACCTACTATTAACCTCTATATTTAACTTCTGAACCGATGATTTTTTTTGATAATTTGCCTTTTGTAGAAACTCCCTTTACCATCTCAAAAACGTGCCCGAGCCGATGTGTCGGCTCCTTGTAACATTACAATAATCGTCGTGTTGTGGGCTAGTTAAGAAATTATAACAGATCTAGTTAAAATGCAATGTATGTGCAATGCAATGTTAAAATGCTGGGCCCGCGTGGGGACTATAGCCCAAACCCTCTCGTGATCAGAGGAGGCCTGTGCCCAGCAGTGGGACGCAAATAGGCTGTAGTAGTAGTAGTAGTTAAAATGAACAATACAATTCATTAATAGACGCATCCTTGCTCACATTCTAATAACTAACGATGAAGTTATAATATCAATTGTTTAAATCTTGCTTTTTATATTGAATAAATATTTTCTTCTTCTTCTTCTTGGAATTTCAAATGTAAATAAATCACTTGCAATTTGTCACTTGTTTATAATTTAATTGACCAAGTTCACACTCGTTAACTCGTTTCAAAAGAACAATACATTAGTCTATGATACGACCTTGTATTTCCACTTGTCGGCCCATAGACTCATTGACTCGCAAATGCAGCATAGACAATAGATCGATTAGTCATCGATAACGGACCGTCCTTGCTCTATGGCTGTGAAAAGAATATGATGTAAGTCGTCTTAAAATTGTAAGGGCAAGTCGCATCAAACCCAGCTAGAGTCTGGCAAACGAAAGCTGGACTTATCAAACTCAATGGGGGGCTATCGCGTGCGAATTTGCCACTAGAGGCGCTAGTGTCGCGTGAGGTCCAATAACATTCACTTTTCACTGGTTTTGGCGGGCTTCGTGATATAAATTATAAATTGCTTTAATTTACCTCTTGAAAAGTGATCTCCTCCGAGAAATTGTCGCATTTATGGATTATTTGGCGTTGAATGTAGGTTTGAAAACAAAACGGAACTGCACAACATTGCGGCATAGCTACTCGATGTGATGATAGTTATTTATAATTAATAAACTTAATGAAATTCAAGATTGAAAACTTTGTTTCGGCGCCGATCTTATAAAGTCGCCTTTGGCAGCTATGCCTCTGGACCTTAGTCAACAGTGGCGCCAACTGGTGAGCAAAGAAACGATAGTCCCCATTAATACGCGGCAACATTAGTGGCTGAAATGTATCTGGATCTGACGTATAGTGTTGCCGCGTTATTGAGCTTAATAGGTTCAGCTTTCGTTTGCCAGACTTTAGCTTACCTAAGCTGTGTTCGTTAAAATTCACACAATAAAGAAGTTGACGTTTTTGTATAGAATGACAGCTCAACGGCAATCTTTCCATGCAACAGATTAATTGACCAATTTTGATGAATGGACACCTATTGTATATTAGGTACATTGCAATGATTTCTTTTCCATTTATCCAATATTCCCACGGGATTTTCCCGAAGCCTCAATAATCAATAACGTAGTCAACCACAAATCATCAACATGCAAACTGAAATAAATAAATTAGGTATACGTTATGTCGACACGTATTTTTTTATTGCCACCTACAAAATTTGAAACCGCCATGCAGTTCTTGTCGCTGACCGCACCGTAAACTTTTTACTGACAGCCATTTTTAAATAACAAAAGGAATAAAAGGGTTAATTAAATTCATTATTACTTTTTGTAAGTTCGTTAAAGGGAAGTCGTATTTATTTATTGCACAATAAGGATCTGAGTGGCGAGCCCATGATGACCAGCAGTGGACGCCTTTTGGCTGACATGGTGGAAAAAAAAAATCATGTATTCTCTACCAGACAAACTTTAGGCTAAAGCAGATTTGTTAAGGTGCTAAATATCACGCACACTCACGCTCAAGTCGAATCGCAGCCTAAAACATATATCCCACTTCATATACTTACACTGGCTTATAGAATTTAATTATTACCTATTTATTTCTGACTTATCGTATGCCATACAATTAAATGAATGTGCACTGGCAACACTGCCCCTTAACTGTTTAAACCAAATTACCACATACGCACGCCCGTGCAATAAATCATGGCCGTCAAGAACCGAGTTCAAATTTCAAATTTGGAAAAAAGAACGCCCCGGGTGCGTTCCGAATGCCGCCGCCGATTCGGATTTGAGGATCGCTACGTGTCTAGAATACACAGATAGCAATAAAATCTGGCCGCGCGAGTGCCAGCACTGGATTTGCGCTGACGTTTTCGATTTTACGGTGCGAAGATTTCAAATATTCGAACGGTTTTAACGGTGTTTTGGATTTGCTTATCGGTTGCCAGTAACATTTTAAAGATGATTTATGTCGAATACAAAGCAGACAGTTGTTTAGAGCGAGTTGTTTCAAGCCGTCTGTCAACAATGTTGCGCGCATTGGATTTTCTACGGACTGACAGCTATGGTAGCCATATTTCATGTTAATCTGCCTGTCAAATGTCGTTAAAGCGACTCGATACAACTCACTCTTATTAGACGTTGCAGTCAATGACTTAGTTCTTGAAGGACCTGTCAAAATATGATCACAGAGCTGTCATTCTATTCGAGAAACGTCATCTGCACATTGTGAAATTACACTGACGGGGCTGAGATTTTAGATGTTTGTTACAGAATCACGTTTAAACAGCTAATCAAGTTACAAACATCCTAAGCATGTTGAAATAAGAAAATCCTTGCTTTTCGCTATTACTATCTAATCAGATCTGGAAACAATACTAAATGCATTAGCTAAAATTCCCCCGCTATCTAGATAACCTTTGGTTATCAGATCGGCGTGTGCGCAGGACAAGTGACCCCGCGTTCGTGGGAAGTCGGCGTTTAGAGGGAGACAGTTGCAATGAGGGCCAAAGTCGCCCTCAGAAATATAGAAGCAAACAAAGTGATCATTAATATCTGAACGCGATATTTTTGTCTAGAAGTTAAGAGTGCATGTTCAGATATTTGAAGCCGAAAAGATATTTGAAGGTTTGATTTTTGTTTGTGTTTGGTTATGTGAAGCCGTGGTGGCCTAGTGGTTCGACCTACCGCCTCTCATGCCGAGGGTCGGGGGTTCGATTCCGGCTCGCACCTCTAAGTTTACTTATGTGCGAAATTCAATTTGAATTAACCACTGTGCTTTTCGGTGAAGGAAAACATCGTGAGGAAACCTGCACGCAACTGCGAAGTAATTCAAAGATGTGTGTGAAGTCCCCAATCCGCACTGGGCCCGCGTGGGGACTAGCCCAAACCCTCTCGTGATGAGAGGAGGCCTGTGCCCAGCAGTGGGACGCAAATAGGCTGTAGTAGTAGTAGTAGTAGTAGTTCAGATATTTATGGTCGCCCTTGTTCGCTCACATTTATATACATCTGACGGCGATTGTACCGCGAGTGAAGGGTCCGATAGAGTTACGAACCAAATTATGTGACCATCAAATTAGTACGTCTATTTGAATTTACCACTGAGCTTTTCGGTGAAGGAAAACATCGAAGTAATTCAAAGATGTGTGTGAAGTCCTCAATCCGCACTGGGCCCGCGTGGGAGGGAACTATATCCCAAACCCTCGTGATGAGAGGTGGCCTGTGCCCAGCAGTGGGACGCAAATAGGCTGTAGTAGTAGTTTTAATACATTTGCGCAAAAATTACAAACAACTCTAAAACGAACAGAATCACGTTTTAAAGTAAAAAGCACTAGTGAGCAATAAAAAGTTTTACGCACGCTTAATAGGTGTCAAAAACAAAAAGCGCTCGTTGGGAAATGACACTCTTTTAGTAGGTAAGTACGTTAAACAAGTATCGAAATGTTTTCATTTTGAGTACTGTACTAAAACACACATCACACATTGCTCGAAGGACTGATGGCCGATGGGGCCGGAAAGTTCTCGAGTGGCGTCCGCGAACCGGGAGACGAGCTGTCGGTAGGCCTCCAACAAGATGGAGCGACGACCTCGTGAAGGTCGCGGGAAACCGGTGGAAGCAAGTACCTAGCACAGGACCGGTCGGAGTGGCGAGCCTTGGGGGAGGCCTATGTCCAGAAGTGGACGTCTTTCGGCTGAAATGATGATTTTTATTATTTATTTATTTATTTAGGTACAATAACATGACGTAAGCAAAAACACATTAAAAAACAACATGAATAGAACCATCACTCTGCCTACACCACAATTATAATTGTACACAGCATGTTTCTTATACTTTCACTATTCACAGTATATCTATATTTATGTAGTTTACGTTACATTACGAAGCAAGAAATTCACATAACTATTCAGGGGCATATTAAAAATGTCAATTTCACTGTCTAAGCTGTTGTATAGCTTACACATTCTAAGAATTGGAGCATTGTTAGTAACATTGTTATTGGAAACAAAAGGCAGGGCAAATGTTCTTTGACTTCTTGTTACACTATTATTGACTTTAAACCATATGAAGTCCATAAGACAACCATCGTGACCACCATGCAATATTTTATATAGTGAGACCAGGTCCATGATGTTTCGTCTTTTAGCTGATGAGATATGATGATGATGATGATGATGATGATGATGATGATGATGATGATGATGACTGTAATAAAAACATTTTTTATACCTATATCAATAACGCTTAGCAAATCCTCATTTCGCACTATTACAAACAAACCACATACTAAACATATAATTGCAAAACCTTTATCATAACGCCGCTCTCGAATAAAAAAGTCCCATCTACCTTTTATGCGACACTGGCTTTGAACCCTCTGTCAAATAGAATAATATATACATTTCAACGGCACAATATCTAATGGAACGTTTTAATTTTCAGTTCCCGAGCATTTGACAGATTGACAGATTAACACATGCGAGCTGACAGCCGGCGAGAATTCCCTGTCATACGCGAATTTTGCTGTAATTAAGTGATTGTTCTTGAGAAGTGGTTTTTTTTTTCACTTTAAGCCGTGTTGCAATTAATTTTTCGTAATTCGAGGATGATGTTTTCGCCGAATGAAAAGAAAGGGTTCTGTATAAGTAAGTTTATTATAAACTAGCTTTTCCCCGCAACTTTCGTATGCGCAGAAATATTAAAAAGTAAAATCCCGATTTTTCCCGTTCCCGTGGGAATTTTGCAAAATCCTTTCTTAGCGGATGCCTACGTCATAACATCTACCTGCATGCCAAATTACAGCCCGATCCGTCAAGTGGTTTGGGCTGTGCGTTGATAGATCACTATGTCAGTCACCTTTGAGTTTTATATATTTAGACAAACAGGTCAGCGTGAGAGGTTATTGAAATAACTTAAGAATTTATATCTAACCATACCCAATTTCATCTAAATTGATTTAGTTTTAATGAAGTTAGTTAAAAGCATGTGTTATAGGCATTAATATATTCATCCAATCCAAAATTTTATCTAAATACTATCTCCATACCAAATTTCATCTATATCGGTCCAGTATTTGAAGCATGAAGTGAAACCTAACAAACAGACTGAGCTACTTTCGCATTTATAATATTAGCTTAATAACCTCATATGCGTACGGAACTCTAATCCACTGCAGTCCGCTGAGTGATCGCGGGGTCGCGGGTTCAATCCCTGACCTCTCCTTTCACTTCGCTTGCGTAACCGATATGTTATGGTTATGTATTGGGTACAATTAGAGGTCTTACATTATATCAATTGTGGGAGATTCTTTGTGGGAGGTAGTTGAATATTTATTAATACAAACGACCGTCTAATATTTAAAATGCGTTTTTGTTGCGCTTTCATGCCTTGATTACTGAATGGATCACCATGAAAATGTTGTCAATGTCACAGAATTTCTTTCATCCAGAAAAAAAATCACTACACTTAAAAATATATATTCAAAACTAGCTTTTCCCCGCAACTTCGTATGCGCAGAAATTTTTTACCCGTTCCCGTGGGAATTTCGGGAAATTCTTTCTTAGCGGATGCCCACGTCATAACATCTACCTGCATGCCAAATTTCAGCCCGATCCGTCCAGTGGTTTGGGCTGTGCGTTGATAGATCACTATGTCAGTCAGTCAGTCAGTCACCTTTGAGTTTTATATATTTAGATAGATGAAAAATGTTTGAACCCGTTTCGAATAGGACCCCGAACTGCTTGCACCATAAAACCATACATAAATTTATTTTCGACAAATATTATGGCCGAATGGAATAAATAGTCGGGGTCTATTCATGGGAATTAAGATTGACCCCATATCTCATCCGCTAAGGCATTTTACTTGTGGCGGTAGTTGTAAATTCTCTTTTATATGACCCTTTCGAAGCCGCACAAATTGGACCTCTATCCCCTTGAGGCATGGTCTCAATTTCAATGTGACGACGCTATAATGACCCTCCTGTGTTAGTAAAATTTCAACCCAAAGTAGGGTTTTTAGAGTAGAAATTTCAGTGTGTTTTGAAGATATAAATTGAGATTAAGATTTAAGCTTTTAGGGAAGGAGTAATTTCGTTTTCTTTGGAATATTGATGAATGTTCGCAGTTTGTGTGTTCACGACTTGGTTTCAATGGGGAGTATCGTTTTGTTGCTCACCAGTTGGCGCCGCTGTTGACTAAGGTCCAGAGGTATCGCTGTCAAAGGCGCCTTTAATAGATCGACGCCGAAAGTTTTAAATCTTGAATCTCATTAAGTTTATTAATTATAAATAACTATCATCATATCGAGTAGCTATGCCGCAATGTTGTGCAGTTCCGATTTTTTTTGTTTGTTTTAAAGCGTTCACATTCATCGCCAAATAATCCATATTTGCGATAACTTCATGAAGGCGATCACTTTTTTCAACAGGTAAATTAAAGAAATTATAATTTAGCTTTTCGTATGCGCGTAAATATTAAAAAGTAAAATCCCGATTTTTCCCGTTCCCGTGAGAATTTTGCAAAATCCTTTCTTAGCGGATGCCTACGTCATAACATCTACCTGAATGCCAAATTTCAGCCCGATCCGTCCAGTGGTTTGGCCTGTGCGTTGATAGATCACTATGTCATTCAGTCAGTCACCTTTGAGTTTTATATATTTAGATGTCACGTAGCTCGCCGAAACCAGTGAAAAGTGAATGTTATTGGACCTCACGCGACACAAGCGCCTCTAGTGGCAAATTCACACGCGATATCCCCCATAGGGTGTGGACAGCGGTTGTTGAATCATTCGCTCAAGTCATTTCATTGGCAAAATACTCATCACTCAATCTTTATTGCACTATTTTAGAAAATAAATAGATATGTTTATTAATGAATTTTCACCACTGTAATAAAAATGAGGACTTGTCATTTGATTGTTTCAATCCGCGAAGAATCGAGGAAATTCTTCAAATACGCACTCGTGTCATATTTCTTAGTAAATAAGCAGAGCCATGGAAATAACAATTAAATGCATATTTTTTTTGATAGAAAAAAACAAGCAGAGATTGGATAAATATTGTGAATTATTTCAACTTATGAATTGTTTACCATATTAGAGAAAAACGTTGACATTGACAGAACATGAAGTAAAAATCTATACAGCACTCGGGCATGATGGCCAGCGTTAGAGTCCCACCCAACGCCCCCCCCCCCCCCCCATAACGTGGGCATCTAGTGCTCACACTACACCAAGCTGTTGAGTAAACATCTCATGTTTCACACAGCCCAACGGTTTAGTGAAAACGTCAGCCACCATTACATCTGTTGGCATGTATAGAAGCTCTACATTAAAACGTTCTTACATATCCCTAACATAATGGTACCTCACTTCAATGTGTTTGCTTATCTTGTGATGAACTCTATTAACAGCAAGCTGCATAGCAGTTCGATTATCGCAATACATCACAATCTTGCCACCACACATTGCAATGAGCATTGAGTAGCGCTTGTAGGAACACCGCTTCCCTACTAGCTTCACTCAAGCTAATATGGTCTTTTGATAGAAAAAACAAGCAGAGAGTGGATAAATATTGTGAATTATTTCAACTTATGAATTGTTTAACCATATTAGAGAAAAACGCTGACACTGACTCATCAAGTAAAAATCTATACAACACTGGTATGGGGCATTTTAAAGTCCCAACAAAATTGACTTTTATTTTAACCAATTAATTTAGTAGCTAAAGATGTTTATTATTTATTTATTGATTACGAAACAGGGTTATTACAAAACACGAAAATATCTATCAGTGACCAAACTAGGCTGAGCCTGTATCTTGGCCATCTGCGAGAGCGGTTAACAAGAGGAATATAGTATAATAGTTACACTGTGATTTAAAATGTGATCTTTAAGAATATTTTTTTGTAACGTTACTTATCTTATTAAAAAAACAAAATGGACTCTCAAATTAGTTTATTTTTGTTTAAAATATTAAAAATAAACTACAAATAGAATTTAAATTTACAGAAATAAGAAAAATTTAAGCTAAAAAATAACCTAAAAACCTAAATTAGGGCTTACTCTCAAATTGTACTTTAGTGGCCAGTAACTGGATAGTTTACCTTACGTTCCATAAACATAGGATTCACAATCAGTCAGAGAAAAATGGCCCCGTCAAAACGCTCGGGCACCCGTTTGGCCTTCGTTATAAAGAGGTGTTATTAGCATATTGGAACGTATTTTCTAATGTCAGTTTGCTCCATATATTTTGGCATATTTATTTTGCTAGGCAATGTCAATGTCAATATTAATAATAATAATAATTATTATTTTTAGTTATACATATTTAGTTAAGTACTGCCACTAATTAATATTTTCATTAATTTGTACCTAACATAAGACCATCTCTAAGATCTTAGATTTAAGATAAGTTAGGGACTATGTAATTTTAGTATGTACCTATATATGTATTTTTATACATATTAATGTAAATGTAATGTAAGTCTATATGTTTAAATTTTGAAAAAAGGCCTTCTGCTGAGTTTGTTGCGGCGTTTCTTCTCGAGCAATGGGTCTAGGAAGCGCTGGTAAATTCATTTAAAAGTGACGTGTAAAAGTGCCCAGATGTTTCCTACCTATTTGCTGAATAAATATTTTCATTTTCATTTTCAATAAAGCATCTTTAAAGCTCAAAATTTGTTTTCGAACACTTACAAGGTGATTTATTATTTTTTCTACTTTTTCAAAGGAAAAATCAAGATAATTATTGGACGATCAGACCGTCAGCAGAGCTCCCCTCTAATCGCCGTGGGGGGTGATCTAACAAAAGGTTAAATGATTCGAAAAATCACTATTGTACAGCCGGTAGAAATTTTAAAGACAAATTATACCGTCTAGACTATGTCCATAATAGCAAATGAAAAACGATGATTCAGTTTAAAACTTTTATTACTATTATATTTCATTCACTGCAGGTTTTTGCACAATAGGACATAATCTGTCAATATCTCATCGTGGTAAAAAAAGCATATTATAGACCTTACAAAATTTACTAATAAGTCTGTTCATTTCTATGATGGGGCGTTTTATCTGTACCTGTCAATCATGCATTTTAAAACCAAAAAATATTCATACACTGAATACTTCTTACTTTTTTCCGTAAGTATTTCATAGTATATTTAAATTAAATACTTTAAAATACCACTAACTCGCTAAAGCATAAATATTTCCAAGAAGATAAAAAGTAACAGTTAGTAAACTCGGTTAAAAGGTGGAAGTAGTTGGATCCTTCTCATAGTTATAAAAGCGCAGAGAAACTTCAGAAGCTTATCTTTATTTGCCTTTAGGTTTCCGTGAGAAAGCGAGAAAGAAAATCATTAACTTCTTTAAAAAATCGTACAAACTTACCAGCCGATTTAATTTTGAAATGATTTTTCCGAATGTCACAAAAATGTGTCGTGTCACAAATGCACTGAGAGTAATCTGTACCTTATTCCTCTTGTTGAATAATCAACTATTATAATACTTAAATCAATAGTGAAAACCTAACAAGTCAATGCGCAAGCCATGATCATAATGCAGGAATATCAACGAATGGAACTAACATGAATCCGCCGTTAGTGCTAAAAGCAGTCATGCATAAATTATTATGCGTATAAAAATGGCGTATGACGTTCATAGCCATTTCAAAATGGGACCTGATGCTATTAATAGAACGTACCTACGTACGTACGTAGATGACGTCATTGAAGTATTTATACTCCGAAATGAAAGGGTTGATATTCTAGTAATTAGCAATGTAATTGCAGAGACAAACGCTGTTGGGCGATAGATAACTATTACCAAAGATGCTCTAAGATCATTGTAATTTCTTTCGGATCTTTTTGAAGAAGGCCTTTTATTTGAGTTTGTTGTCTCAAATTCATAGGACCTGTAAAAGTGGTCAGATGTGTACAAAAATCATTTTTAGTCCTACTTAAAGTCACACGACAATGTTTAGTAAAGTTTGCGTGGTGGGGTGGACTATGGAAATCATTTAATTTAAAATACGTTTAGGCACATTTCTCGCAGCACTGATGGCCGATGGGGCCATAAAGTTCTGGAGTGGCGCCCGCGAACCGGTAGACGAGCTGTCGGTAGGCCTCCAACAAGATGGAGTGACGGCCTTGTAAAGGTCGCGGGAACGCGGTGGGTGCGAGTGGAACAAGACCGGTCTGAGTGGCGCGCCTTGGGGGAGGGCTATGTCCAGCAGTAGACGTCTATGGGCTGAAATAATGTTGATGATGATGATGATGATGATGAAAATACATTTGTGATGACCGCTGATAATGATGATCATGGTTATGATGATGACAATGATCTTGAATATCGGGTAAACAGTTTCGCAAAATCTGAATCAGCATACGAACACATGTTGATAAAAAAATATCTATTACCAATTAAGATAAATCATTACCTACAGTACGATATCGAGTAAATAAGAACAATGTTAACGATACGTAAACACTAATTAAATAAGGGTTGAAGTAATACAATAATTAATTAAAGGGAAGTCGAGACAGGCAATAAATTAATAAGAGCTAACGGCCCGAGGAAATATTATAGCTACAAGCTTATTTATGCCTTTGGATAATCTGAGAAAATGAGTATGCTTCCAGTTGCTTAGTTAGACCACGCTACCATCGTGTTTTCGGCTCATATTTTTAGGGAATTGGTTTGCAAACGAGCTGATGGCAAGGTAATATCCTTTACCTTATAATCCTTTATGTCCATGGGTCACAGTGACCGCTTACCATCAGGCATGTGAGGTCGATTGTCAAACAAACACCTAGGATATATTATCCTCATTTCGGATTCCATTCTTTCCAGACAAAGAATTGCGCATAACGTAAACCAAACCGACAACTCTAGAATTTCAAATTCATCATTATCATTACCGACCTCATTATTTCACATTAATAAAACAAAACATTCGAATCAAATGGAATGTAACCATAGACACGGTTTGATATTTCCTTTTCGAAGAGTAAAAACAGAATCTAATTAGTAGAAGAACCGAACACCCGGTACACCTCATTAGATGAACGGGGCTACCCAATTATACTGTACAAGGTATTTAATATCCCTGGGTATGATCCCTTGGGTATAGGGTTGCCATCTCCTAAAATAAAAAAGCCAGACTTTGCCCAGAAAAAAGCCGGACCGGTAAAATTACCCTAAAAGCCTGACATCACCACAACTAAAACCCAAACACAACTTCCTTATATATTATGTAGCTGAATGAAATGAATCCCTTTTGCATCCGGAATGACGCCCCTTCCTTGGAATTACAAAATAATATATTGCCACGTAATTTTAGTAGTTCCTAATAAAATTATACACTAGAAAGTGATTTGAAAATTGAGTTTCGTTTGCGTCCGTCCTCGTAGCCTTCGACTTCAGCAAATCATAGCGCTGACAAAAAGCCAAATAAAAGCCGGACAGGCCGGATATACAAACATGTCCTGCTAAATACAAACAGATGGCAACCCTACTTGGGTACGGCTTTACAAGGCAAATTCCATGGTATGAACTACCCTTTATAATACACGTTGGACCATTAAATGGGAGAATATGGTGAAATCATGACCTAGCATTCTTAAAAAAAAAGGTCAAGTGCGAGTCGGACTCGCGCACGAAGGGTTCCGTACTATTATCTATAAATACGGTAAAAAAAAATGTCTTATTTTATTCTGTTTTTTAGTATTTGTTTTTATAGCGGCAACAGAAATACATCATCTGTAAAAAATGCAACTATGTAACTACCACGGATCATTAGATACAGCCTGGTGACTGACGGACAGACGGACAGCGGAGTCTTAGTAATAAGGTCCCGTTTTACCCTTTAATAAATAAATAATAATAAATAAATATCTTGGGACATTCCACACATATGTACCTAGCTCCAAACTAAGCAAAGCTTGTACTATGGGTGCTAGACAATGATATAAATACTTATATACAGAAATACATACATATATAAATACTGCCGGTATTTGAGTACGGAAGCCTAAAAAATAGTCTCAGGATGTCAACTTTTCCAAATCGTAAATAACTTGGCTAGCTCAGCGACTCAAATAAGTAAACCAAAGTGCTTCTGTCTGGTCTTATTTTACTTACATTACATGCCTATAGGCGGCTGTAGCCACTTACCATAAGGTGGGCCGTCTGCCTGTTTCTCACTCTAACAAAATTAAAGAAAACATACCTAAAATAAATCCAAATGTAGCACGTTCATATTTTCTGCCGCGTCACCTCTGCGAAATCGATGGACGCCCTTCTCTGACTAATGTCTGTCGAAGGTCGACACATGGTCAGTTGGGCCCACGAAATAAATTGGGTTTGTAGGCTAAACCTTGGCTCGTGCCCTTATATCTTTTACCCTCCTTGCCCTATCCCTAGACGTAGGTACTGTAGTCGAGTTCCGAACCTCAAGAGGTAAAAACGGAACCCTTATAGGATCACTCGTGTGTCTCTCCGTCCGTCTGTCACAGTCGATTTTCTCCGAAACTACTCGACCGATTAAGTTGAAATTTCGTACACATATGTAAGTTTGTGACCCAAAGACGGACGTGTAACGAAAATGAATTTTAAACATAGGCCCTATTTTTGGCTAAATCCATACTAATATTATAAATGCGAAAGTAACTCTGTCTGTCTGTCTGTCTGTTACCTCTTCACGCTAAAACGGCTTGACCGATTGACTTGAATTTTGGTATAGATATAGTTAGAGGCCCGAGGAAGGGCATAGGATAGTTTTTATCCTGGATTTCTACCCTTAACGGGATGAAATCCGGGATACCACGATAAGTTATGCACTTAAGCAGTAGTAGCAATTACGTGTATTATAATGTTTGCTATTCCAATTTTTGCAGGCGTTTGAATGTTCGGAAGAAATCCATATTATCCATATTAATATTATAAATGGAGTCCCGGGAAAGGACATAGGGTACTTTTTATCCCGGAAAAGCGCATAGTTCCCGCGGGAGCGCGATAACCGAATTCCACGCGGGCGAAGTCGCGGGCAGAAGCTAGTTTGAATATAAAAGAGCTTATCATGTGAAACGGTTTGAAAATGACGTCATTGAAAATAATCAAGGGTCGGAACCCTCTCCACGCGAGTTTAACTTCTTCTTGCTCCTCGCTTCTTGGCCGGTTTTTTGGTCCTTATTCTCCTCTATAATACAATATCCTCTATATATAATAATAGCTTTAATAATTTAGTTTTAAGTTAGTTAACTCTTACACTGCATATGGTGTTTACCTATAAATTATTATTGCACTGTATTTATATATTTCAGCTTGTACATTTATGAAAGAATCAGTGCAAATAATTAATGGTGAACCAATAAAGAGAAAAAAAAATCTGTCGTCGTGTAGGTGTACGTATCCTATTCATTTATTATACCTCCTAGATTTCTACGTTTTTCATAATCTACATGTTGACTTGCCTTTATCCGGAACTTCGTTCGCGTAATCTGATGATACTTTCATTTATAATATCCTCTATAGGTATAAAGGTTAGAGGAAATCTTTACCACATAAAAATCAAATTCCGTGGAAATATTGTGATAAAAACTCAGTTATTAACAAAATTGCCGTGGTGGCCTAGTGGTTCGACCTACCGCCTCTCATGATTCCGGCTCGCACCTCTAAGTTTACTTATGTGCGAAATTCAATTTGAATTTACCACTGAGCTTTTCGGTGAAGGAAAACATCGTGAGGAAACCTGCACGCATCTGCGAAGTAATTCAAATATATGTGTGAAGTCCCCAATCCGCACTGGGCCCGCGTGGGGACTATAGCCCAAACCCTCTGGTGATGAGACGAGGCCTGTGCCCAGCAATGGGACGCAAATAAGCTGTAATAGTAGTAGTATTAACAAAATCTTATGTTTTATCTGTGACCTCAAACTATCTCCATCCATACCTCATCAAATTGTGTAATTAATAAACCTTACCTTTTTATAATAATATCGATGGATACCATAGACATAAATAATACTTCGTATGGACCCGGCCTAACGTAGATACATGTCATGTTTTTCCCACTTCATTGGTGTCCAATCCAAAGTTAAACTTATATCGTGACACTAAAGCTGGGTCACATTCTTTCAACAACGAGACGAGTTTTTAGATACTGAGAAACAGTTTCGAAAAAGTTTTTTTTAAAAACGCTTATTGTCACGCACGCTCTGTGACAGTACTTTGGATTGGACACCGTGGAAGTGGGGACATATTACGTGTACGTTAGACCGGGTCTATATTATTTACGTCTATGATGGATACATTTTCCATGGCCAAACTTATCTACTTATCAGAATAGTCTTAATATGATATGCCAGGCCGATCCCTTTCCGAAGTGTTATACGTGGATGATCTTCTAAGTTATAAGAGTTATAAGTTAGGAAGTTGGTGCTCGTTGATCCCTAAGGCTTTTCCTTGGAGTTAGTGGTTCCGTAACATGACCTATAACTTTTATGAACCAGTTATTGCTTGTATTATGAAAAGTTAATAGTTGTTTATGTAATTGCTACGTAGTAAAGGTCCTGAAAACACGAGCGGGTTTTTATGAAACGAGCCGCTAGTTACTAGTTTTAAGGCCTAATTTTGTATAGATGCATACACAACTTTATCTACACTCATTTTATAAATCCTCTAAGATGCTTCAAAAGCTGTCCACAATGGCGGCAATTCGAATACGTCAGTGTCTCACATTCGATTTTCAAAAAGCATAGACTAAATAGAGCCGACATTTGAATTTGGAACAAACTTTCGTTCTGTCTGACTGAAGAATGTAGGCGGTCTTTGCTATTCGAAGATGTTCGAAATTTGAATACTATTAGACAATCGAATTCGATGGACCCATAAGAACATTTTCACAGATAAGAAATCTGTTCTAACTAAACAGTGCATCTATGCCGGTCATAATTTGCGGTTTTTGAATGCATCATAGAGGGTTTATGATATGAGTGTAGATAAAGAGAGTTTATGAGTTATATTCACCGTATCGTAAATTAATAATCTTGTAATTGCTAAATGACAGTGTTGTTTTGATAACATTACTGAGTATTCGTATGATGGAAGGAAGTTACAATGAATGTAGTAGAAACATTTAATGATAGTACATTACAGACCTAGGGTGGTGAATTCGTAAATGTCCCAGATCGCAGGTTTCTGTGGCCCGAACCGAAGGTGTGAGGGCCATAAATATGCGATCTGGGGCTATACGAATTACCGCCCGTGGTTTGTCAAAAGTTTTACATCTTGCCTTGGCCAAGAATTGAGATTTTCTCTCCGCGTAGCGGGCAGAAAATCTCACTTTACGGCCAAGGGTGATGTAAAAATATTTAATTACGTATAAACTCTAGTTGATGTCTATTTTATCATTTTCCTTCAACGTCAGTAACCGTATACATCAGCAAATCGAATAGGCCAAGAGTGTTACGACGCCAAACAAACATTTTATTTGTACTTCTCCGTTGAGCTCTCGGCAAACACCGATATGCGTCGCCTCCTTGTTTTTCTTGTTTCTTTGGATGGGGGTAGCTTTAAGAACCTATCTGCTGTAGTTTCAATAAAGTCTTCAATTATTCTTGACTTACTGTATGTATCTATTTCCTGAACCCTTTTTTTTTGTAACTGTTCTAAAATACATATTTAGTATAATTTAGTTAGATTAATAATATTTAGTATCTCTTCATTGGGCTCCGCGATACAGGCCCCGAGCCTAGTGCGGAAACCGCTGCCAACTACTGTAACTTTCGTAAACCAACTAGTTGTCCTATTATTTGTATGACTGTATTCTGCATATTTTTCTGGTAGATAGATAGATAGATAGATGATAGATGAACTCTTTATTCTCCAAAAAATAATACATGGCTCAACTTAAATACAAACTAAAACTACTACTACTACTACTACAGCCTTTTCACGACCCACTGCTGGGCACAGGCCTCCTCTCATCACGAGAGGGTTTGGGTTATAGTCCCCACGCGGGCCCAGTGCGGTTTGGGGACTTCACACACATCTTTGAATTACTTCGCAGATGCGTGCAGGTTTCCTCACGATGTTTTCCTTCACCGAAAAGCTCAGTGGTAAATTCAAATTGAATTTCGCACATAAGTAAACTTAGAGGTGCGAGCCGGAATCGAACCCCCGACCCTCAGCATGAGAGGCGGTAGGTCGAACCACAAGGCCACCACGGCTTCAAACAACAACTTCGGCCAAACTAAAACTAACATGCAGGAAAAGTGGCATGGTAAATAAACATTATTCTTATTCTTATATGCGAGTCAGACTCTGGTCCTATGCTATTCATATCACGACCTGAACTCTATAGTTGAAATTTCATAGGTACAACGTACGAACGAAATTTTCACTTTTTCAGCCAAGTCCCACGGGATGTAATCTACTGAATTCTCAAGAATCTGCATTCCAAACCTCCATCTCTAGTATCAAATATAAGGAAAACAGTCGATGGCAAAAATAACAAAACGAAGTCTTGTTTACTTAAGAAATCGCTCAACTCACTTGATCGTGCTTCTCTCAAATTTCCCCTATGGTTATTGTTTTAGTGTTGATTTTTCGTCTGTTGTAGTAAGGGTGGTGGTACGTTTTTTTTTAGTGTATTGATGATGCGTAAGGAAACGTTAGGTATTCGCGTGGGTGTCCGCTGGGAATATCAGAATAGAGTAGGAAAGGTGAATTGAAGGTTAAGGGTGTGTCCAATAATATAGCGGAAAGCGGAATGAGCTCATGAGCGACACCATTGTAAGAATAGATTTTCTGTTTGAAAACTTTCTCTTTGATTTCAAAGTTAATAGCGTATGTAGTTATAGAATATTTCACAAGTTGCTTTCAACCAATATTCTCTTTGTAATCAATATATGTTTATATTACCTCTTTTCAATTGTTCTTGATTTTATGTACTTTCTATAATGTTATATAGCCTAGCTGGTTCCCGCGACTTCGTCTGCGCAGGATTAGTATTTCGAGTAGCTTATATACACAATATCTTTATAAATTGTAGCCTATGTGTTATTCTGATGTATAAGCTATATTATTGTAAAGTTTCATTAAAATCCATTCAGTAGTTTTTACGTGAAAGAGTAACAAACATCCATCCATACTTACAAACTTTTGCGTTTATAATATTAGTAGGATACATAATCTCTTTTATCTTGTTTCTTTCTGCCACAAGTCTCCTATCCTTTTCGTTATGGCCTTATGGTTGACTGGTAGACAATGCCTTTATGCATTAGGTCCGCCAATTGTATTCTTGTTGTATGTGTAATGAACTATAATATTTTTTTGGCGTTTAGGTATTTTGCTTTAAGCCTTTATTATGAGCTTTTCTTAATACATAAATAAGATTTGACTTTTCATGTCGTTGAGATTTTTCAGTCTTTCACATCTGCCAAAGTGTTTTATCATTTGGTTCGCCTATCATTTGTACACAGTGGAACAGGTCAACAGTGTATCGCTACTCGCTGCCACTTGGGCTTCAGCCTTAACGCCCTTTGCACGTTTTGTTTTCAGCCCATGCAAGACTTGTTTGGTTTCTATGAATAACAAGCAATATTTACCTACCTACTCCTACATATATTTTACTAGCTTCTGCCCGCGACTTCGCCCGCGTGGAATTCGGTTATCGCGTTTCCGCGGGAACAATGCGTTTTTCCGGTATAAAAAGTAGCCTATGTCCTTTCCCGGGACTCCAACTATCTCCATGCCATATTTCATCTCAATCGGTCCAGCGGTTGAAGCTTTCGCATTTATAATATTAATATGGACTAGCTGCTGACCGCAACTTCGTATGCGCATAAACATTACCATGTAAAAATATTTTTTTTCCCGTTCCCGGGGTAATTTCGGGAAATTCTCTCTTAAAGCTTCTCTATACTCCGCAAGGAACCTATGTGCCAAATGTCAGCTCTGTACGATCAGTATATTTGCCTGTGCGTTGTCATCAATCAGTCAGTAACAGAAGAGTTTAAGGCGCCGAGCCGACAAGACCTAAATTGACTTTATTTAAACAGTAGGTATTTTAACGAAAGCTATTTGATTTTGTAAGGCGAGTAAAATATGTTTAATATTCACTATATACTTAAAAAACTTGCAATTTCGTAAAAAGCATTTCATGAAATCGGTTCGACGAAAAAAAATTGTGAAGAATCGTGAATCGTCTTCTTGTACTATTTAAACGGTTCTATAACTTTATTTTACTAACGCAGATTTCTATAATTAAATATACTATTCAGTCATACTCAAACCAAAAAATTTGCTAATTTATGTTGTTCATGCAATGTGGGATTTTTTTTAAATCTTATTCTTTCTGACCACATGCCGCGGTCGTTTATACTAAACACTGCTGGCGCCATTTTATATTCTACTCCTAAATATCAGGAATAAAATCCTGTCAAAATTCTGTTAAGAAATACACTTGCGTCCTTACCAGTTTGGCAGGGTCCCGCGGGACATTGTGTGTTGAGACAATTGCCTGCCTCGATTGCTCAAGGTCATTCGCTCTTGTCAGCGTCTTAAAGTGTACTGTCATTCCATACATGCCTAAACGTCATTTTCTCAATATCGAACTAGCTTTTACTGGCTCATTTTAATGGACAATTTTTTTTTCAGGTATGTACACGTCTTCAAGTTATCTAAATTCAAGGCCTACGTTCTGTAAGTAAGTATAACTTAATAGTACATTATTGCCGTGGCAGGGAAAGTAGGTCTTTGCAGGCTGAGTATTATATATTATACGAAGCCTGCAAAGCCTTTCACGTGCCGAGGCTTATATATAGTGCTTTTCTCAAAAATGAAAAAAAAATTTGGTATTAGGTATTCATAATACAGCATTGACACGCACGCAAAGATACTCAAGTACTTCCAACAAGTCCAATGGGACGCCAGTCTTATTTCGTATGCACCGATATTTGACTTTAACAGACACACTAACACGGCAAGTTAAAATCTCGCATGTAGATTTCTCATTTTTTATAAAAATGATAACCTTTTATTAATTTTTAAACCAAACTAGTAAACTATTTTCATGAAATTTAGCTAAATAAATCTGATACAAGACAAGAATTCCCGCTCTTTATGGACCGCGCATTTTTTAAATTCCGTTCTGCAATACATTGCGCTGTTTCAGACACGGATAAAAACGTTTCGTTTCGCGTCAATTGACAGATACGGAACATGCAAACTTAGCTGTTTGGAAAGTCCTTCGCGTATTTATCAGTTTAAAAAAAAAGTACCTGTACGATAATGACATCTCATACAACATTCCCTGCGCTTATACCTGCCGCGGAAGTAATTTCATACAAATTTCCGGGGCATGTAGTTGAGCTTTTTTTTTTAATTTTAACTGATCGTCAATGACGCACTTCGCGGTCTGATAGAAAGCAGACAATGACGAGTTTCCCGGCCATTTTTGAGAAAATCAATTTGCAAAACCGCAAACCAGGTCCGGTCTGTTCATGCTTGCAAGGACTTTTAAAAATCATTAGCTTTAAATATATGACTAAGTCAAACATTTTAAGCGAGAGACCTCATCATGTTCTTATTGACATGTATTAATGAACTCTTTTATACATGATGTATTTCATTATTTATTGACATTTTGAGACTGTCGACATCTATGGAATTTATATTTATTTGACAATGGAGGCCATCTCCATAATTTTTTTATATATATATATTTTTTTCTGGACCCTTGGAGACTATACATCTCTAAGATTTAGATTTAAGTTTAAGTTAGGGACTATACATCCCTTCAATGTAATTTTAGTACGTACCTATATGTATATTTTATACATGTAATAAAAATTTTGTAAATTTTGAAAAAAAGGCCTTCTGCTTGAGTTTGTTGCGGCGCTTCTTCTCAAGCAATGGGTCTAGGAAGCGCTGGTAAATTCTTTTTCTGACGTGTAAAAGTGCCGCTATGTGGCCAATTTGCTGAATAAATGATTGAATTGAATTGACTTATATACTGAGCTTTTTGTACAGGCTTTATTTGCTTTATTCCCCCATTAAGAAACCATAAGATCTCGAATGCGTTACCTACCCTGAGGCCTAAGATGGAATGCCTCTGTGCCAGAAATTTCACCGGCTGCCTTAACCCCCTACCGGAACACAACAGTGCGAGCTCTGCTATTTGGCGGCATGTTAGTGGGGAAAGACGGTGGTACTACCCCGGACGGACCTAGCACCAGGCCCTACCACTAACAAAAGTAAAAATAGTAAAATATACCTATTTAAAGCTTTTGTTTTTGCGACTGCATTTAGTTTCTTTTTTTTTTGAAGTTTTATAAAGTCTTTAATGTATAAAGTACATTTTAATTCCAGTTCATAATTAATATTAATGTCTTAAGTAACTAATAATTAAATAATGGAATGCTTTTCGAACTGAAAGCCAACTTAACTCTGCTTTGTAGGTACAATCGACCCAGAAACTTCTTTAAACTTCCGCCTCTATTCAAAAGGACATGAAAGTTCAAAATGGCGAAGTTCTTCAACGGTAAAAGGAAATGAATAAGAAATTTTCGATTAACAATTAATTGAATGTAACCGACTGGGCATAAAAGGATCAAGGGGTTTGCCTCAGGCTTTATACCACGAAGTAAAAAAAGTTACAGAAGCATTTCGAAAAGCTCGCTATTGTTATTAGCTCAAATCAAACTCAGATACATAATATGTCTAAAGTAACTATAATTAAACTGTATCATTTATTTATTTATTTATTTATTTATTTATAAAAGTTAACATGACCTTACAGCTAACGCCAATGCGTCATGAAACGAAATAAAAACTATTTAGGCGACGAAACGGCGTGGCTCCGCTGCGTCGTCATCTCCGGTGTAGGATTCGGTAGGTTGCCCCGGAACCGTCGAAACACGACACCCTTCGGCCAGAAGTCAGCACTCTCGATGTTCTCCAGCAGCGGCCGCGGCACGCGCACCACAAAAGAGCTGAAGTGCACGTAGTGGCGCGAACGCAGCGGGAACACCCTCAGGGAGAAGCCGGTCTTCTGGCGAACATACTCCGCCAAATCATCAGCCGTGGCGGAGTAATGCAGGCGCGAAACATATAGCGCCTTGCTCGGTGTGGCAACGTGCAGACCAGAACCAACCGGTTCTGCAGTACCACCTTGGCTCTTGCGCGGCTTGCGCTTCCTCGACACCGTAGTGAAACCCTCCTTGTCCACATTGGTGTTAGGGGGCTCCTTTGGAGGAACCCGAACTTCACGCGCTATTGAGGGCGCGACACTCCGGTTGGCTGCGACAGACCGACCAGCTACGGCATCCGCATAGCGATGACGTGATTTAGAGGATGCAGGGGGCGGCGGCCCGGCGCGGAGGGGGCACACGGGCCGCGCAACGGCATGCGCAGTGTCAGCAACATGCGAACTGACCGCGTCGACACTTGGCGCCCGGTCATTAGTCTTGAAATTTGACGCCGCTGCAGGTGACCGAGTTAGCGGGGCATTATTACGCAAACTAATAACTTCGTTGCGTAACTCAGCAATAGCGGCCTGCGAATCATCAAACTTCTTCAAAATTTCTGCCATGCCTGCCTTAAGGGCCACGATTTCCTTCAGCAGGCCACTCACGTCGACATGTTCTGGAGTGCAGGACGGCAATCTGGAGACCTCCGTCGGCACGAACTCCGGCAAGTCGCCCTCACGCTCCCTCAGAACATCAATGATGTCCTTAAGGGACTTTATCCCGGTTTCGTCTCCTCTCCGGTGAAGTACAACTGTGCCGGCAATCCCAAGGGACTGGAACAGCACTTTCTTCGCTTCGCAGATGTCGGCAGCACTGAAGCTCGCCAAGCAGACCTGCTCCGCGTCCAGCTCATCTTCTCGCAGTAACCGCAGCAGAAAGGTGAGAAGCTTATTCACGACGGTTTCACCCATCGTTACAAAAAACTATTAGCGGCGGCCGAGCCGCGCTAATTCCGCAATTAATAAATTAATTAATTAGTCATCAATGCGTCTACGTCGCAGCGCGCATCGAATACGATTCATAGAAAAAGCAAGGTAAACCTAGAACGCTAACGTTCACACGACTCAGCGTACGCCCGCAATAAGTGTTAAATGCGATAATAGATGTCGCTGCCTAGATAGCCTGCACATTTTAACTCCATGACCAACATCTAGATGGCGCTGTACTGTCGAGGTATAAAAATTTGAAGCTCCCTGGTTATTGTCGATGCACGCCGTAATGTAAGGAGATTGACAGTCTATATACCTTGTCTCTGACTGTATGTAACTAGCTAAAGAGAGGCCAAATATCTGACTTTTTATTTATTATTAACTACTGTTGAAGGAATTTTGAATTTCAAAAAAATAACTGAATGAGCATAGGTTTGAAGAAACAGTCTTTAAATAGTAAAGTAACTGCGTAAAGTTATTTTATAGAGAACTTCTCAAAAACAGGTCTTATTAGTTAATACTGTTCCTTTAAGATGGTTTACCTACTCTTACATCTTTTCGGTGTAACAGTAAGATAACATTTATTATGGCGCGTTTGTATTCGTCCTGTCATTTTTTATAAATATTTCAGCGTTTACGATGATGACGGCTTTAAATATAAAATAAATTTTGTGTACGACGAGAGTACGAGAACGAGTACGTTTGATAATTATGTTAATGCGCCATGAAATAGCGGTTCTTCTGTCAGTCTTTACTTTTGTGCTTGTAGGCAAGTAATTCAACATTATATTGTTTAAATATTTTACTAAGAAAATTACAATTTCTTAACGGTTTTACTGAGCAATTACTGTGCTTGGTGATGTTTCAATTATTAAGGTTTGAAGAATTTTGAAGGAATCTACGTTTTAAAATCTCTGTCTTTATTTACCTACCTACTTATCTTGTATCAAGGCACAGACCTTACCGTCATTTGTTTCATCCAAAGATGGAGAGTGAATGGTTCGCCCGCGTAGTGGTACAGTCAGCAGCAGAAGTAGATAAGCTGTCCAGGTGTTCAAAATGACCTACACACGCCCTTAACGTCTTAAGAATAAGGTCGTGTGTAGGTCATTTTGAACACCTGAACAGCTTATCTACTTCTACTGCTGACTGTACACATATATTTACAAGTGTACAAAAGTCCTCGCATGCAAACATTGACACTCCATTCGAATGGTGTTCGAAATCGTGCTTCTATAGGCCGTGTCCGCCGTGTGATCAAGGAATCTGTTATTGGTTATATTTAAGACATATGAAAATAATAAGAAAAATATGCAGGCGATTTTCAAAATTACACTAAGTACCAAAATTCATCATATACTTAAAATATAAGCACCTAACAAACGTGGGTAACGTTTAAAAAACCTCTCAAGCACGTTCCCAGCGACGTAAAACATACATTTCCTAAAAGACTCGGTATATTACAAGCCGCATATCTGATCCGTATGAAAAATAACAACAATTTACCAAAACACGTTCAACCGAAGCTAAAGGGGAAACTCGGGCAATATGGCACAGCGCTCAGTGGAGCAATAAATCAATAACACGATATTAAATAAAATTCCCTTCATATATTATATGGGGGCGTGAGCATTGTGTAGGAAAACGACCAGTTTATCACGGCCCTCCCTTCATTTTACTCGCACTAGAAATAAAGAACTATACGGAATTGTCAATCCATATGGCGAGTCCAAGATATAGTGGTCGAGTGATTTATGTCAAAGACGACTAATGTTTTTTTTAATATGAGAACTTATTGCTTATTAGTATACAATTGTAAACGATTCTTATTTATCGCATTGTCGGATTCATTTTCTATGTGGAATATTCTGTGAATATTTATTAAATTTTATTTTAGAATACTTATTATTTGAAACTTATTACCATCAGCCGAAAGACGTCCACAGCTGGACATAGGCCTACTCCCCCAAGGCTCGCCACTCAGACCGGTCCTGTGCTACTTGCTTCCATCGGTTTACCGCAACCTTCACGAGGTCGTCGCATTACTTGAAATGTTCACACACACATATATTATTATTAGTAGGTAACTGGGAGTGAGTATGAAAATTTCAATATTTTAAAACATGAATGCTGAAACTAGAGAATCACGTCAGGCGGAAGCAAATGGCGTTTTGCGGTCTATGCGGTTTTGTGGCTTTCTTCACAGAGGAACAAGCGTAATATAATAAGGTATTTTTAACGGTTTTCACTAAATTTGCTTTTATTTACTCTGATAAGTTATAAAATATCATATGACTCTGTATGTAGTAAAAAAAAAACAAATTTGGTTTGAAAGTAATTGACGTACTTATTTAAATAGACCTACTATATTTTAGACTTCTTTTTATTTACCATGAATTTCACGAACATTCTCAGCAATTCAGCTAGAATCTAGAAGGCAGGACCTTTATCGGCACAATTTGCCCTAATCCATCGAGCAAACGACGTCACTCGGCAGCGGGCGCGGTGAATTTGTCTCCATTGAAAAGCCCTCGAAGGTCGCTGTTGTAGCCCGATATTGTTATAACGTCTCGCTATTTATCAAGTGTTCCGTTTGGCCCCTGTCTCCTCGGCGGGGTGAAATACGGGTGCCATGTTTGTGATACCATTACAAATTCCGATTTAATCACTAACTGCAATCGACAACGCATATGTGACGACTATTTTTTGCAAATGTTTTTTAGGCGGCCATTTACATCAAGTCGCCCAATAGTCGTCCAGTACAATTTACAGTCGCATGTAAACTCTTCTCGTTTTACTCGTTATTTCCCGAATCTATTAACAATTTCATCAATGAAAGGAAACACACTCTCAAAGTCAGTATAATAGCAGAGTCGTGTTCCGGTAGGGGGTTAAGGCAGCCGGTGAAATTTCTGGCACAGAGGCATTCCATTTTGGGCCTCAGGGTAGGCAACGCATTCGAGATCTTATGGTTTCTTAATGGGGGATCATAAGGATTTCGGTGTCCATGGGCCGCAGTGACCACTTACCACGGTGGGCTGAAGAAGCCACATGTCAATCACTGTTGCAACATGAGGAAGAAAGTTGTCTACCTTTTTTTGCCACGTTTAATGTTGGTCATTCTTAAGCTCGGTGTGGCATCTCCTAAGGGAGTGCGTGATCTACAACGCTATCAAATAAGCGAGGTGATGAGCGAGCGACACGCCGCCTCGACAAATTAGGTCAGCAACGACGTGGCAAAAATAAAGGGGCTCAGTGAACTTGATTTTTCAATGTTTTTAGACTTTTCACGCCTATTCGAAAAAGAGTATTTTGTTGCGCGTTTCTGCACCGCTAACAGGGAGAAAAGTACGATTTTGTTCCCTGCTGTTACTGGTTTTCTCATAGGAGTGAAAAGCAGAGTGTACAACACCGTAGCAATATTACTTACACCTAGGGCGACGTAGTTGAATGCCCTCGCTAGCTCAAGATTCCAGCTTAGAATCCTCCTCGGGATTCTGTTCATCTTTCGCGTCGCTCTTGGTCATCAATCAGATCAGCAGTCCGTCACCCGCCAGTAAAATGTTTTTTGTTCACTACTCATATAATCTACTATTTAATATCCGGTTAAATGAACTACCCTCAACCGCAATGCAATTGAGTCACTTTGTATGGAACATCCTATACTATGTGACCCGATTTCATTGCGGGTGAGTGTACTTAAATATGGGCTTTCAGTTCAGCTCGCCGCTGATGCGACGCCGTTACCTCAAACCATCAAATGCACCCAGAGGAGATGAAAGGCTTCCCATATCCTCGTTATCAATTGTATTACCGTACCCATTTTTATCTTATCTTATTGTATTTGTTGTTGTGTCGAATAAATGTTTTTCTTCTTCTTCTATATCAAGAAAATTCTGCAATTCCTTGCAGCGGCTAATCTTGACTGTGGACTGTAGTCTGTGGCGATCATATTAGATCGGAAATGGTCGCAGTGATACGGGGCTCTACAGCCTTGCAAAGCCGCAACTTGGGTCTTCAGTAGTATGAATTTCCAGTTTCCATGTGTGTCATAATACTGTCGAGTTTTTTACACGGGAGTCTGGCTGTCTGTAGCAATGTTAAAAAGTGGTTAAAATTAAAACCTCTTTTTAATTAAACACACATTTACTAAAAGTGTTATCCGAGGAAATCTCGTGTTGTTAACTTGTTTGTTACTCGCATTCATGTATATAGCTAGTCAACTTATACCAAATTCGCCTACCATTATTAACTTAAGATCAAAATTCGTCGTAAGTGCGTGATTGCATAGCAAACAAACTAGAACGTTCACGAATTTCACGATAACGACGTAAACCGCATGGGGGAATATGTCTAAAACAGATCATCAAAGCTGCTATTATTTCTGATATCAAAATGTGGCCTAAAGCCTGAAATATCTTAACAAAAATGGTAAAGAATGAAGAAAGTGCTCGATCCATCTTATGTGTTTTTCACTGACAGCCTTTTTAGTTTATTTGTTCTGTAAGGACGCACTCTTCTTAAGGTCATCATTCATCTGTGTTTACAATTGGACGATAAAAATACCGTTGTTTTACTATCTAAAGATCATTTCAGGAAAACATCGCGTGGAAACCTGCACGGATCTGCGAAGTAATGTTTTTTTTGACGCAAGTAGGCTGTTAAGGATGTGAAATTTTGAACTTTTGTACTGTTTGCCAATAATATATCTACCAAAATATGTTGCTAAAAAATATATATGAATTGAGATCACATCTAAATGGTTGAATAATTTATATATAACATAAACAAGTTGGTAGCTGAAAGAAAACCATCTTACTGATATGTGAAAGTTTGTTTCTGTGGATGTTGTTAATTGAATTTTTACACGGCTAAAATGAAAACGACACCTATTTTACTAATTTTCAGGAAGATTTTTAAAGTGTGATCTGTTACTTTTCTCGACCCGACACAGTTCAGACATTCAATCAATCAATCACTTATTCAGCAAATTGGCCACATAGGGACACTTTTACACGTCAGAAATGAATTTACCAGCGCTTCCTAGACCCATTGCTTGGGAAGAAGCGCCACAACCATAGACATAAATAATACTTCGTATGGACCCGGCCTAACGTAGATACATGTCATGTGTCCCCACTTCCTTGGTGTCCAATCCAAAGTTAAACTTGTATCGTGACACTAAAGCTGGGTCACATTTTTCCAACAACGAGACGAGTTTTTAGATACTGAGAAACAGTTTCGAAAAAAGTTTTTTAAAAAACGCTTTTTGTAACGCACGCTCGGTGACAGAACTTTGGATTGGACACCGAGGAAGTGGGGACATATTACGTGTACGTTAGACCGGGTCTATATTATTTACGTCTATGGACACAACAAACTCAGCAGAAGGCCTTTTTTTAATAATAATAATCACATATAAATTCACATTACATTTGCATAAAATACATATATAGGTACGTACTAAAATTATATTTTAAGGATGTATAGTTCCTTAGCCGTGGTGGCCTAGTGGTTCGACCTGCCTCCTCGCATGCAGAGGGTCGAGGGTTCGATTCCGGCTCGCACCTCTAAGTTTAGGTACTTATGTGCGAAATTCAATTTGAATTTACCACTGAGCTTTTCGGTGAAGGAAAACATCGTGAGGAAACCTGCACGCATCTGCGAAGTAATTTAAAGATGTGTGTGAAGTCCCCAATCCGCACTGGGCCCGCGTGGGGACTATAGCCCAACCCTCTCGTGATGAGAGGAGGCCTGTGCCCAGCAGTGGGACGCAAATAGGCTGTAGTAGTAGTATGTATAGTTCCTAACTTAAACTTAAATCTAAGATCTTAGAGATGTATAGTCTCTAAGGGTCCAGAAAAACAAAACAATAATAATCATGGAGATGGAGGGCTTCCATTGTCAATCATTCGAGTGACAAGGACAAGAATCCGTACTCATGATGTTTCGAAGTCTTTTTTACGTACGTATCTAATTTATCACCCCCATTTGACTTCAGATACTTAACGGGACGGCACTGGTGGATTTTATTAGACATTCTGAGAAGAAATCAGGACCATTGTGTGTGTGTGTGTGTGTGTGTGTGTGTGTGTACGTCGGAATTTAATTTAAAAAGCAGTCTTTTCGAGCCGGTTGCGATGAGAAACGCCTGGCTTAATACTTTTAAGCCTATCCTATTCCTAAGCCGTGGTGGCCTAGTGGTTCGACCTACCGCCTCTCATGCAGAGGGTCGGGGGTTCGATTCCGGCTCGCACCTCTAAGTTTACTTATGGGCGAAATTCATTGAATTCACCACTGAGCTTTTCGGTGAAGGAAAACATCGTGAGGAAACCTGCACGCATCTACGAAGTAATTCAAAGCTGTGTGTGAAGTCCCCAACCCGCACTGGGACCGAGGGGAGGCTTGTGCCCAGTAGTGGGACGCAAATAGGCTGTAGTAGTAATAGTAGTAGAGATCTTCTACTATCTAAAGTCCCGCGCCTTCACATTTCAAAACGCTTCAATGTATTTAAAAAGCATCACCAACACTTTCAACACATGTGTGCGTGCTGAGACAGCCATCAACTATGCGTTGAGAGTGTTGGTGGTGCTTTTTAAATAATAATAAAAATAATTAAGCGTTTTGAAACGTGAAGGCGCGGGACTTTAGATAGTAGAAAATCTCTAGTAGTATTCAATAAAAACTTATTATCACGCAAAAGCTCCATTCAACTGCCAGCAACAAGTGGGAACGAACAAAAAAAAGCACTGCAAATACTGCAAGATTTTTGCATAAGATAACCCATTTAAATTCAATGGGTAACTTCAGGTACAAGAGAACGCAATCAGTGTATCTCTTGTTATCAACGGTGATAAGCTTTTAGTGTTGCCGATAGCTTGAAGATAATGCCTTCTGTTAAGAAGAGCCAAGGAGGTCCGAAGGAATACAAGAGGGCTGCCAGTAGAAATGTTCAAATTATTCAGATATGATTCTGAAATTATACAATATTGCAAAAAAACACTGCAAAAAAAATCCTTCACATACATACACAATATTGATTATTAAGGACGTGAACTTACCTACGTTGATTCGTTTAGGTTTTATGTATCCAATTATACATGAGTGTCCAGGATACGATCAGTCGCCTAATTATACAGTTTTTGTTTCCAATTATACAATCTGGCAGCCCTCAAGATCGTATGAAGTTCAAGTGGGAAAGGCACACAGAGTGGGAAAGTCTTACACGCTCAGTGACTGATTCTAACGTTCTCCGATACACCGTACAATTTTGTCTCAAATACCAAATTCGCCGCTTGAACCACTATAATCTGAGCGACCACAACGCTTGCGCGATGTAGGAATCATTTCGCACGTTACAGCGACATCTATCGGGAACAAAAAATAACTTAGCGATTTCTGGAGAAACATTTCACTCTGAAAAAACTAGGTCCGATGCGCCGGTACTCGTAGTCATAACGGACGTATAAGCTGAATTGTTTTCTTTCTCATAGTGATAGTTTACAAACTATCACACAGGCCACCTGATGGTAAGAGGTCACTGTGGCCCATGTACATAAGGAATCATGACATTGCGAATGCGTTGCCAAAGCTGAGGACTAAGATCGAATGGCTCTAGAATAGATGACAACCTTCAAACAAATCCCGAAATACGTGTTAAATGCGATAATAGATGTCGCTGCCTAGGTAGCCTGCATACAAATTTGAACTCCATGAGCAACATCTAGATGGCGCTGTTCAGGCGAAGTATGAAAATTTTAAGCTCCCTGACTATATCCTATGTACGCCGTAATGTAAGGAGATTGACAGTCTTCTATATGTAATTGCATTGCCTTTGGTCTTACCCCCTTGCCGGAACACAACAGTGCGAGCACTGCTGTTTGGCGGCAGGTTAGCGGGTAAGATAGTAGGAAGATAGTATGGACGGACCCTGCATTCTACCATCAGAAAACTATGTTTTTAATGCACTTATCCTTCTCGAGAAGCTTCGAAGCTCCTTACTGTTCAAACCGTATCACCACTTTATCTTTAAACTATATCTTTTTATAGTTAATCTGTCGATAACATAGTGCAAGCTTTGACCACGCTCTTTCCTGATTTTTGTTCCTTTTATAAGGAGTTAAAGAAGTTCAATTTGATTTTTTCGCTCATATTGGACCGAGCAGGTTTATAGACGCGGCTTACGGCAGGCGGCTCACCTGATGGGAAGTGGTCATCAGCGCCTATAGACAATTGTACCTTGGGCGTCACTAATTTGGTCCCCCATGTCTTGAAGGGCGGGGGGGGGGGGGGATATTGGAAACCCAGTCTCAAAACAGTGAGGTAGATACGTGCGTCTTACCAGCCGGCTGTGGGTATTCGACCTCCTCTAGTAGCTTTAGTTGGCAAACTATAGTCTGACCTATAAATATGGCTTATGAGAGAAGAACGGATTTAAGAAATCGCTTTAATACCTCCGTACTATTAGGTACTCGTTAAATCAAGATAAACATCATCCTATCTTATCTTAAACTCAACTTAAGATCGCCCTTAATTTTACCAACAAGAAAATCCATTTATTTTCTTTAACCGCGCTCAGTAAACAAACTATAAATTAAATAATATATATGTATATGTCAAAGCCGCAGGCAAGACCTCCCAGTTTCAATTAATTATAAATAACTATAATTGGTCGCAACAGATTTGTTTTATGCAAATCACTCTGTATTAGCATAGAGGCTATTCCGCTGGTGTTGAGCAAACTATCGATGTTTGGATGATTTATCGACAATCGATATTGTATTTAAAACGTCAAGTTTGCAATTATTATGATTTGTGCCTTTAAATGATATCGGATGTTACAATTCTATGTGGGCATGGCATTAATTGATGATTTTCATTTTTTAATAAATCATTGAATACGCAACTTAGGTTTTGTTTACTATTAAATTGATATGTATTTTATTAATGAACGTGTTATGCTAATCAGTTTACATACATACAAAAATACTGCGTTTATCATATTTCGTGAGTGTCGTCAATAAAGGAAATTTTAATTTCAAATTCCCACTTAACCCCGGCTCACTTCTAGTATAATACGTATAAATGAAATGAAACCTAATCTGCTAAATGTGGGTGAAAACAAACCCTAGATCATATCTTACAAGTATCCATTTAGACATAAGCACACAATAAATCCGTTTAATCTACTAATATGCGATGAAAATATAAATTTCCTCTACGATATCAGCCTAACCTTGATAGTAGTACTAAAAAATTACGACGCGGCCTATCCTAATATATCACATAAAACGTTATTTCTTTCTTTATATGCTTAATCTCGTTCACATACATCACATGTGACGGATAGCGATATTATATTAACAAAAATGACATCGTATGACTAAAGTTTTGTTTGGATGTTCATGTTATTGTTACGTTTATTGGATTTTCATTGTATTACAATGCTAATTTGATAAGTTTTACCTGTTAATAAAAAATATCTGTCATGATATGAGAAACGAATGTTAAAAATAATTGTAAAAAATCAGTAAAAATGTACACTTGTATTGTACAGTACGATTTTACATACCTAAATTAATTCCAGCGTTCATTCTCAAATTAAATTGGGAAATAATGTTAAAAATACACATTTACAAATAAAATAAACGCATAGTAAAAATTAACGATTTACAACTATTTTAATACCAAGTAAAACAGCTCGGAAAGATTATAATTATATTTTGATCATACTATTGTAAGATTTCACATGCATAATTGAATGATCATTTTTTCAATTCCGTTTTTATACGGTTTTTTATTATATTAACACTTTTCTAAAAATATATGGCTTCCTTTGAATAATCAAGATTGCAATTAATTTCAGAATACTTGCTTTAGAGATATTATTATCGAACATTAAAATTAAAAAAGGATAGGATTTCTAGAGATCTATCTAATATAGCAAACCCTAATAGGTTGCATCAAGTTTTATGCTATTTACCCGACAGACCATCTTATTCTGGTTAAATTTCAACCTTTTTTCTCAAAATCACAATGACATAGGCACGTCGGCGCGTCAGGTCGCGGCGAAATAACAATGATTCAGGCCCAATCATACTTTGAAATTCACATGGCTGAATAAAAATCACGATTCGTCATAGCAAAAACTGAATGATTAATGATCATTGTCCCAATGAATCATTGCGGTGAATTCTCATTATAAGCGTAAAAGTTTGTTTTTGCCACTCGGGGAATTAAAGTGGTTTTTGCTTAAATTACCTCCGCAAAGTAATTTGGGCGAATAAAGGAGTTATTCTGTTGAGGTGACTTTTAAATTGGATTTTATTTTGTTTTGAAATTTCGTGATGCTTTTCGCTAGATTAAAATGGATAGCATTTTTATTTATCTGAAAACATTTTTAACTAATTCATGCTGTAAGTTGTCACAAAGAAAATAGTTAAAGAAAAATGTTGTGACCACAATTAAGCATGAAATTGATATGAAACTAAACCATTTTCTCGTTGTTTTGCATGCAACTGAAAAATTATATAATAATGCTTAACTGAGCTGTGGTACGAAACTGACACTGTCTTATTGTTTTTTTTGAGACAGCTTACACGAATTGGGTAGAAGATTTAGTGAAAATTCACGTTTAACTACTTTATCGATATCTGCATTCAATTTGTCCCCTCACTACGTCGTTTCGAGTTCTTTTTTTTGCACAATTTCTTTGTCACTTAGCGTTGCATATAAAATAAAGCTACGTATACGAAATACGAAAAGCGCTATTTTAGCGCTGTCCGTATTGTTTCAGTTTATTATATTTAAAAGCTTTTGGAGCTGAGCTTAACGATTTTTTAGGTACATTTTTATAATGATTTTTTGCTACTACTACTACTAAAGCCTATTTGCGTCCCACTGATAGGCACAGGCCTCCTCTCACCACGAGAGGGTTCGGGCTATAGTCCCCACGCGGGCCCAGTGCGGATCAGGGAATTCACACACAGATGAACAAATAAATAAATAAACAGAGAAATATACAAGATTAGCGCGTTTAAAGTATGAGACACTTAAATCCAGTGCCAAATGCTATCCGCTTCGTAAAGTTGCTAGTTGGGACATGTTTATTTTTATCATACGGCCTGGTGATATACTTATTTCATATTTTTGTATGATTTTGTGATAATTGCGTGGAATAAAGCGACCAGCAGAGAACTTACTTCAGTTAGTGTGGGGCCCATCCAGTCGAGCCTACCTAGCTGTGGGTTTTTTGAGTCGCCTTCACCAACATTTGAGACAAGCCGTGGTAGCCTAGTTTAAAAAAGCCGTGGTGGCCTAGTGGTTCGACCTACCGCCTCTCAAACCGAGGCTCGCACCTCTAAGTTTACTTACCTATGTGCGAAATTCAATTTGAATTTACCATGAGCTTTTCGGTGAAGGAAAACATCGCGAGGAAACCTGCACGCATCTGGGAAGTAATTCAAAGATGTGAGTTAAGTCTCCAATCCGCACTGGGCACTAAACACTGATATCCTTCAGTTTTTAGTCTCTAAGATACACCTACTCGAGTTCTTCTGCGTCTATTTTAGGCCCCAGTCCAACCTTTTCCGCCTAATTTCCGGCATGTCTAGACATCTTGAAATACAACCTATGTACCTAGGCTACGTTGCGTACCTATACCGTTCCTTGAGTGAACTTAATAACGTGACCTTCATTTAGGACCCTTAATGCTTAATACATGTAATGTAAATGTTGTAACTATGTGTAAATTTTGAAAAAAGGCCTTCTGCTTGAGTTTGTTGCGGCGCTTCTTCTCAAGCAATGGGTCTAGGAAGCGCTAGTAAATTCTTTTCTGACGTGTAAAAGTGCCCCTATGTGGCCAATTTGCTGAATAAATGATTGAATTGAATTGAATTGAATTGAATACATTTTACGTCAACGATTACAGTTTCTTTTGAGGGTATCAAGATCCAAAACAAATTTTTGTTACCCAGCTGAGCGAAAAAATAAAGATTGGTCACGAGTACATTTAGATGATTTTGCCCCCCCCCCCCCCTGGATTCGGCACTGAAAACAAGCAAATCAAAACGTTAACCAGCAGCAGGTTAACGTTAAGCAAAACGTTATAACGATATGTTACAGCTGATTCTTTTAGTAAAACATGGTCACAACGTTTGGACTGACTGATTGACTGACTGATGACAATCCGCCATGTTTTTTTTACGAAATGAATCGATTTACACCTCCTTCGTCAAAATCTAGCCGGTAGATTAAGCGCTAGGATGGAACATGCATACAAATACACATACATTCATCAAGTGCTAAAATCGGAACCCTTCTTTTTGGCTTTGCCGTAGTCGGGTAAAAAGAATATTGAACTTATTTTAGAGGCAGTCCATAATTTAATATGAAAATGATTTATGACGATGTTAGGTATCTATTAATTATGATATGAAACAGCTTCGCCATTGTAATATGTATATAATACATAAATTTAATTCCGAATTCTGACAATTATTTCACATTGCATTCATTTTAGGTAATTAGCAATCATTGTTTGTGTATAAATCAAATTGTTTTCAGACTTTAATTAAATACTCGATAAATTCGATAATTCACAAGGTATTATCACTACATCACTACATAGTATAAAACAAAGTCGCTTCCTGCTGTTTGTCCCTATGTATGCTTAGATCTTAAAAACTACTCAACAGATTTTGAAGCGGTTTTTTTAAATAGATAGCGTGAATCAAGAGGAAGGTTTTCGTAAATTATTTATTATAGTTCAACACTCAATTCCCGCGGGAACGCTATAACCGAATTCCACGCGGACAAAGTCGCGGGCAGAAGCTAGTTGAATTAATAAAATTATTAATAAAAAGGATTACAAGTAGGTATTCCCTCCCACAGTTTAAAATTTAACTTCTAATCTTCAACGGTTAAGCTGTTTACCTATGACACTGTGGTAACTAGACCTTCCGTAGGCTTCATTTCCGACGCGATATATTTCTGTACCAAGAAAATTATGTAAAAAATTACCTAGTTTCACGAAAATAATATCAAAGGACTAATATTTAAGTACAGCACGGCATGAGAGGCGAGAAATCAAACTTGATTGGTACAATACACTATTCTTTTATTTTCAAAAGCATCCAAAACACGGCATTTGTTTCGTATAAACAAAAAGCTCAACGCTCAGAAGCAATCAACCTTTTTTGTCCGGCGCTTGTGACATTGTAAAACAAGACCGAGGGTTGTCAAGCCCTGTCGATTAGTCGACGCCGGTCAATTGCAGCCAATCACGGAGCGCGTTGGCCGCTTGACAGCGCTGGCCAGAGGCGCTCAAACTTTTAAATGGTGTTTCGCGGCGAAATTGAATTTGTATTTTGTTTCTATTGTATTGACCAGCGGTGCCACTAAATGAAAGAAAATATTTTTCAATTTTTACTTGTACTCACAAATGGAGACTATTTGAAATGACCCTGCCTATAATAGTCAGTCTTAATCAATAATCTGTACTGAAAATACGAAAAGTTGTAATGAAAATTATGTCATTACAAATGCATCGACATGTTTCTTTTCACGGCGTAATAATATGCATACATACATTTTCTTAAAAATACTGATGCTGATTTTCAATTGCTGTGGAGAAAATTCGCAATAGTATCTGTGTTTTTTGTTAGTGTTATTATAAACTTGAAGATCACAAGACAAATAGGTAATCACGAGATAATAAGGACAATACTTTGTGACTTTGTAATAAAAAGAAATACATCAAATTGTTTAAACTGAGTAACACGACTCAGTGAGTAACAAGATCATTTCGCCCTGTGTTTTTTGTAACCTAAAAACAGCAAAACTTTGGGAGCCCCTATCCTCAAGAGGGTCCAATTGTCACAAACGGGCGTTTAAACGCACATCGGGGCGCCGATGTCGGACGGACAAACGGACATGTAGCAAGTGGCACTCGACTTTCATCGCTCGGCTTGTCGAGCGGCTCGAGGATCGGGATCAGCGTAGGTCCGAAACATTTTTTTCAGTTTAATTGGTCTAATTTGGTACAGTGTCGGTGTGAATGGCGCGCCTTAAAGGAGGCTTATATCCAGCAGTTGACGTCTTTCGACTCTTTTTTTTACGCTCAATGCTACGTACTGACTAAGGCTGTTTTCACACCTCCACCGCGGATTTGAAACAGCGGTACCGCTGAACATTTGCCATCGTTTGTCAAACGATCGAAAATGTTCAGCGGTACCGCTATTTTCAATCCGCGGCGGAGGTGTGAAAACAGCCTAAAGCAGAAGGCTTATTTGATGAAGAAAATGGATAACTGAAGTGATGCTAATAAAATTTGCAACGGACTAGCCTAAAGATCCAAGACATTATTATTGGATAATCTGTATACTACTTCAGACACAAATAATCTAAGTACCTTAGGAGATACGCAAGTTTTAGGTTTAGCCCCAAAGTTAGCGAGGTGTCAGTAGCAATCAATCCTTTCAGGGATTCTGTTAAAGTTATAGTTAGTTTTGAAGAGGGTAGAATGATTGGAAATGAAAGCCTCCAGTTACTCTGAAGAAAGGGCTCATCCAGGGTACGTCCAGAGAAAATGGGCTTATAGTCCCCACGCGGGCCCATTACAGATTGGGGACTTCTACATCCTTGACTGGGGACTATCGTTTCTTTGCTCACCAGTTGGCGCCACTGTAGACTAAGGTCCAGAGATATAGCTGTCAAAGGCGACTATAAGATCGGCGCCGAAAAAGTTTTCAATCTTGAATCTCATTAATTTTATTAATTATAAATAACTATCATCATATCAAGAAGCTATGTCGCAATTGTTCAGTTCCATTTTGTTCGGTTTTTTTTTTCATATCGTTCACATTGGTCGCCAAATAATCCATATTTGCGATAGTTTCACGAAGGAATTCACTTTTCAACAAGTAAATTAAAGAAATTTATAATTTATGTCACGAAGCCCGCCAAAACCAGTGAAAAGTGAATGTTATTGGACCTCACGCGACACTAGCGCCTCTAGTGGCAAATTCACACGCGATAGCCCCCATTACTTACGCTTTGTTCGTTAAGGTTCTAAGGCGGTTTAGACCCCCCGACTCTACATGAAAGGCGGTAGATCAAACCATTAGGCTACCACAGTTTACCGATACGAGCACGTTGCTCTGTGATTCAAATTCAAATTCAATCATTTATTCAGCAAATTGGCTACATAGGGGCACTTTTACACGTCAGAAAAAGAATTTGCCAGCGCTTCCTAGACCCATTGCTTGAGAAGAAGCGCCGCAACAAACTCAAGCAGAAGGCCTTTTTTCAAAATTTCAAAGTGATTTCGTTGTATTGCAAATAATATGTAACTGGGTTATGCGGTGTAATGACCTGATTCTCTTGTTATTCACATTTCAATTTCCCGACCCGTGTATAAATGAGTCAAAGAGACCTTTAACCTAATTCCCGAGGAACAGTGATGAGCCAGGAACTTCATCAAATTGGGGATAGCCCTTAACAAAGTTTGAACCAAATTTACGACTCTTCGGAGGTCGAACAAATTGGATTATTGTCTCCTAAACGTCTTATGTTCCTGTGAGAATGTGGGTGAAGTTTGGAGGTGAACGCGTTTTTATCGATTTAGCTATCCAGAAGTTGGATGAAAGATATCGTTTTTCATGTGTTATGGCGATCACATACTGGCTTGTCGCCATTGTTTTGTTTTTGAATGTTTCTTGTGAGGTTACTGTAAATATTTAGCAGAAGAATTACACTGACAGCCCAAAGAATGAGAGCCATCGTATGCCACTGTTTAGCATGTAAGTAACATTATTTGAACATATTTAAAAAAACCCCCAAAATTATTCTTACGACGGCAATTCAATTATCCAGTGCTTCCAAATTATACAGAAGCGCTCAACCTTTTTTGGGCTAAAAAAACGTGAACATGAATTTAAATTGGAAGTTTATTCAAGATGGAACGCACATTAAAATCTCGTCTCTATCAAGACTTGAATAAAAATGGCTTTATAAATTTAGTCTAATGCTAAATGTCTAAAAAAGAGTGGAGAGAAATTGAAGGAATTTAAACCAAAATTTATTATACATATATGTAGAAAGATTTTTTAAAGTTTGACTTTAAAAAAATCGACGTAAGTAGATATATAAATTATTTTTGTTCGAAGGGTACTCACAGTTATATACTTTAAAAAATTTCCTACTTGTTTATTTACATTTTTGATTTCTTTCATTAAGAATACATAATTTGGGTGTATCCATACAATATTATCAATGCGAAAATAACTCTTTCTGTCCGTGTTATCTCTCCACACTTCGACTGCTGGACCGATTTAGATGAAAATTATAAAGATAGTTGGAGTCCCGAGAAAGGACGTAAGCTACGCTTTATCCCCGAAAAACCTATAGTTCCAGCGGGCGAATCCCGAATTCCACGCGGGCGAAGTCGGAAACCTGCACGAATCTGCGAAGTAATTCAAAGATGTGTGTGGAGTCCCCAATCCGCACTGGGCCCAGGTGAGGATTATAGCCCAAACCATCTCGTGATGAGAGGAGGCCTGTGCCCAGCAGTGGGACGCAAATAGGCTGTAGTAGTAGTAGTAGAAGTCGTGGGCTGACTGGCTCAGACCGACTAGTAAAAATATAAATATTTAATTAAGTTTATACTCCACTCAAGATATCTATCTCATTTCTAACTCAAACTAAATATAATTTTCCAAAACAATACAAGAGAATTAATGTCAGCGTAATCTTACGTGTATTTAGAAATTTGTAACGCGCGACACATGTCACGGTAAAATATGCCTCGGGCCAGATCCGTATCTCTCATATTAGTGAGTATGAGTGTAGGAAATGTCCATACATCACGTGCTAGGAAATTCCCGTCCGGAGAGGAATTCCCTACTAAACGCCCGCGTTATAGTCTATTTAGATAAGGTGCTGTTTATATCACGTCACATTATACCGTGTTTCTTGCGGAAAATGTTACGCATCCCTGGAGTTGCTTTACGTGTTGTCGATTCAATTTCGACCTTATGCGAAAGTTTTAAAATTCAAAATGAAAAAAATGTTAATGCAGTTATGACTTACAAGTTGCATAATTAGGGATATGAACTGTTTAAATAATAATAAATGTAAAAATAACCCGACCTGCTTTCATAATTTATCTATCTATTGAACCGATTCTGATGAAATTGCGCCCCGAAATTCACCAAATAGGTACAGTCACCAGCAAGGAAGGGTTGGCAAAGTCGTTGCAAAGATGTTGCTATATAAGCTTGCTATGGAGATACTTGGAGTCTCGGGAAAGGACATTAGGCTAATTTTTATCCTGGAAAAACGCATAGTTCCCGCGGGAGCTACTACTACTACTACTACATCCTATTTGCGTCCCACTGCTGGGCACAGGCCTCCCCTCATCATGAGAGGGTTTGGGCTATAGTCCCCACGCGGGCCCAGTGCGGATTGGGGACTTCACACGCATATTTGAATTACTTCGGAGTTGCGTGCAGGTTTCCTCACAATGTTTTCCTTCACCGAAAAGCTCAGTGGTAAATTCAAATTGAATTTCGCACGTAAGTATCTAAACTTAGAGGTGCGAGCCGGAATCGAACGCCCGACCCTCGGCATGAGAGGCGGTAGGTCGAACCACTAGGCCACCATGGCTTTTCCCGCGGGAGCGCGATAACCGAATTCCACACGGGCGAAGTCGCGGGCAGAAGCTAATATTTTATAAAAAAAAACATGTATCATTTTACTGACTGTAAACACAACATACCTACTTATAATATACATATACCCAATCCTCAGCGGCAATGAAAATGTCAAAGTCATCCCCTTTAATTGTCATTACATTTGTCACCCCCTGACATGTGACGTTCGTGTAAACATGACAGGTGCGGTGTGTCAAATTAATTAGAAGAATAAATTACATTTGGTGAATCTGAAAAGCACATTGTTCGAAGACACATTGTGAAATTATGAAACTCTGGGCGGAGCAAGTATTTTAAAATAATGAGGTTTTTTTTTCGAAATTCGAATTGACTCAAAATAAATTAATAGTTTAAAAAACTAAAACAACCTGCCCACTTCTAAGCTCCATCATCAGATCAGTTCGGTGGTACCATATTATTACATTGTCATCCAAGTTATATATACCTGCCAAGTTTCATCATAATACGATAAGCAGAAGTGGGTTGAATTTAGCTTGTAATTTTCCTTACATAGTGTTGTTAGTTACTTACATAACGACCTAATAAAAGCATTGTAAAATGTCTATAATTCTGCCCCCTATGATACAATTTAATAATGATACACTATCCAGATCCACGTTACTAAACCAAATGAAAAACCGCACAATAGTTTCGCAGATGTACGCCGCGTTAACAAACAAACAGGCAGAAAGAAAATGGTGCCAGAATTATCTCGAAACGCGTTCGCGTATCAAGAGGCAATATGTCGGCAGGTCACCAACAAGATAAATAAATAAAATAAATAAATATCTTGGGACATTTCACACATATTGACCTAGCCCCAAACTAAGCAAAGCTTGTACTATGGGTGCTAGACAACGGTATAAATACTTATATAGAGAAATACATACATATATAAATACTAAACATCCATGACTCGAGTTCAAACATTCGTGTTCATCACACAAAGTTTGCCCCGAGCGGGACTCGAACCCGCGACCATCGGAACAGAAGGCAGGGTCACTACCAACTGGACCAATCCGGCCGTCTAAGATGGAGCTATGACCTGCTGAAGTTCGCGGGAATCCGGTGGAAGCGAGTGGCATAGGACCGACCTGAGTGGAGGAAACCTGTGACATTGATGAATCTTTGCGTGTAACTGTCTGTTTAACAAAATTAAAGTAAATTAAATTAGAGATAATCTACTATAGGAACTCCCGCCTACACAATTCAAAACGCTTCAATGGATTGGAAAGTATTTAAAAAGGACCACCAAAAGTCTCAACGCATGTTTGGCGGCTGTCTCAGCACGCACACATTCCTTGAGAGTGTTGGTAGTGCTTTTTAAATACTTTTTTCAACACAGGGTGCACAGTTTTAGTCTCGTATTGTAGCAAATTTAGTTTTCTTTAAAAACGCCTTGAGAAGTTATCACCAAAAACTAGTCCTTTAGGGTAAAAATTGCTAAAATCTGAAATGCAGCACAAATTTTGCGATTTTTTGCGATTTTTTCAATGTTCCGTCACGAAATTTTGTCCGGAAACCGCGGATTCCAATTCAGCGCCCCAATAGACATATAGAATGAAAGAAATCAGAAGTACCTCAAAACTTTCCTAGTTAAAACACAATTTAACTGAATTATAATAAAAAAACGACCGAAGTGTAGCACGTGTAGAGATCTTCTACTATCTAAAGTCCCGCGCCTTCACATTTCAAAACGCTGCAATGTATTTCAAAAGCACCACCAACACTCTCAACACATGTGTGCGAGCTGAGACAGCCATCAACTATGCGTTGAGAGTATTGGTGGTGCTGTTTAAATAATAATAAAAAATAAGCGTTTTTAAATGTGAAGGAGCGGGACTTTAGATAGTAGAAGATCTCTACTGATTTTTTACAGTAGGTATGCTTGGCCTGCCGAAAAACCTGAGTTATCTTTTTGAAACCCTACTTGAAGATAAGAAGATAATAGATGTTAGGGACCCCAATTCGGGCCCGCGTGTGGACTATAGCCCAAACCCTCTCGTGATGAGAGGAGGCCTGTGCCCAGCAGTGGGACGCAAATAGGCTGTAGTAGTAGATGTTAGGGATGGTCGGTTTTAAATGCATTTTCGTCGTATCAACTGACATGTTCTGTAACCAAAACGGTGCAATCTCATTTTCCCAGGGTCTAGTAACAATGAACGAATGAGTCATCATTCCGTTCTCTCGTTCACTCGGTTAATTTGATTACGCGGCTAACTCGAACGAATGGACGGTGAATGAGTTGCGTTTTCAACCATTTTTTTAGTTCGTTCTTTATTAAATTTATCGTTAAATAACCATTTATTGTGATTAGGATGGGACGAAGTCACAAACGCGTTGGTCGACATTGAAATTCTACAATTTTAAATTATTCTCATTAATAATTTAGAGTTTTAAAGTGCATTCAACTGTTTCGAATTAGGATTGAATTAATTAAGTACCTATTATGTCGATTGATAATCTGACTGTGACTACTGCGTACAATTTTCTGAGCTCACCAAGAACTCGAATCACTTCACTTTCTGCTTTGCCCAAAGGTTTAATTAGTAGATAATGTCTTTAGTTAAGCCTTATAGGCCTTTAGGCATTAAGTTCGCCTTTTATATTAGTTTTTATTGTGCAATAAAGTTTAAATAAATAAATTCAATAGGTACTTACCTACAATTATTTGTTAAACACCACACATGACAATCTACCGCTGGACCGATATAGATGAAATTTAGCACAGAGATTTAGTCCCGGGAACGGACATATGCTACTTTTTGTTCCGAAAAAGAAAGGCTTAGTTCCCGCGATAACGCTATAACCGTATTCCACGCGAACAAAGCGGCCAGAAGAGAGCTTCTAACTATACATAAGGTACACTGTTAAAATAGTGAATGAAACCTCAAATCATATCATCTCGCGTAGAACCTTGTCACAGAATATTTAATAGTACTACGTACAGAATGGCCACGGAATAACCCGCCTGAATCTAGCCGGCGCGCAACTCGCGCCCAACTCGCCCTTACTGTCATTTGTTTCATCCGGAGATGGAGACTGAATCATTGGCCCGCGTACTGGTACACACACATTTACAAGTGTACAGACGTCCTCGCACTCAAACATTGACACTTCATTCGAATTGTTTTCGAAATCGTTCTTTTATAGGCCGTGTCCGCCGTGTGTGTGTGTTTTAAATACTTTGACAAATCAAAGTATTTAAAACGAATGAACCTGTCAGAAAGGGTTAACCGGCTGGTCTAATACAGACGATTTGACACTGTCTCCGACACGAGTGGGGGGTGGCCCCCCACTTTATCTTTGGAAAAATTACCCCTCATTTAAATATGACGGGCAGAATGAGCGCCGGCGAGTTGTTACTGGCACCTGATGAGGGCGGTGAAATATGTTTTGTTTCTCGCTATTCTTGGGAATAAATAAGATTCTTAAAGCTTGCTTTCTAAACTGTAACGCATAGAGAATTCGATAAATAGACAGACTTAAAAAGAGGGTTTCATTCGTGTGAGAATGGAGGAAGACTACTTTATACAAACTAAAGTAAACAAAAATATTTTGATCAGCAAGAAGGCCACATCTGGGCGCTTTCACACGTCAGACAAATTAAAACTAGAGACAAGTATAGATAAATTTTAAAAGTAGAATTTACCACTACCATACTATTTACGTTCCACTGCTGGGCACACGGTCCAGAGTTTAGGCTATAGCTCCCACACGGGCCCAAGATCTTGTTCGAATGTTGTATGTACTTAACCAAATAATAATCAAAAGAAAATACATAAGTATGTATGTATACATAGAGCTGCATAGTCCCTGTTGGCTACCTAGTCGGTCATGACGTCTTTATTGACTTTTGACCTTATCATCGTAATGACAATCCCCTACTGCCAAGAATAAATCCCTTTGAAGGAATATGTTTCCATGAAATGTATTTCATTCTACTAACCTTTCAAATCATTAAATTACCACAATCAGAACCGGATTTGAATTTCCTAGAAAGTATAGACATTTAAAAAAATGTGCAATTCTTATAAATTCACGTTTCCATTTAAATTGCCAGGGGAAACATGAGCGCCGAAATTATTCATTCGGCGCTAATCTAGCAATTTTCCTCTTATTATGAGAGGGTAACCGAAATTTTAAAAAATCTCTGCAGGGCTCACGTAATCTGATTTTTGGGGTACCGCGATTGCTGCTGTTTACATGCATAGGGACGTAAATTAGAAAAATACATAAAGGATGTTTCTAATGTTTTGTGATTTAAATAAAATTAAAAAATCGCTTCATCAATCTACAGCCCATTGTGAAGCGAAATGAGTTGAGCTATATACTATTTATATACTTATTACCTTTGGTACCTACTACTACTACAGCCTATTTGCGTCCCAATGCTGGGCACAGGCCTCCTTTTATCACGAGAGGGTTTAGAGGAGGCCCCACACGGGACCAGTGCGGATTGGGGACTTCACACACATCTTTGAATTACTTCACAGATGTGTGATGTGTCCGAAAAGATCAGTGGTAAATTCTAATTGAATTTCGCACATAAGTAAGCTTAGAGGTGCGAGCCGGAATCGAACCTTCGAATCTCTGCATGAGAGGCGGTAGGTCAGCACTAGGCCACCACAGCTTCGGCCTTTGGTATTGTAACGGGGGGTTGATGTTAGCTCAGGTAGATGCTGCAGGCACGGAGATCAGCGGTGGAATCCGAAGACACGAAGACGATGCCTAGCTTATCAGAATATCTAAATCTTGAAGACTGGCCTATTACTGCCCTAACACTGTCTAACTAAGGAATGCGGCGATAGGATTGTTTTAGTAGGGAAACCTGATGGTTCGCCTAGGTTTTGTATCGATTACAGAGCTCTCAATAAAAAAATCAAGACAGATTCGTATCCAATTCCAAGGATAGACGATTTGTTAAATTGTCTCCAAGGAGCACAATATTTCGCAGATTTAGATCTCAATTCAGGGTATTGGCAGTTGTCTTTAGGTGAAGGAAAGGAGAAAACGGCGTTTATAACGAGTTCCGGCATTTATCAATTTAATGTTTTGCCATTTGGCTTAAAAACAAGTCAAGCGGAATTTCAAAGGGTGATGGACCGAGTTTTAGCAGGAATAAAGTATAAGAATGCTGTAGTTTACGTCGATAATATTCTAGTGTATGGGGCTACATTTGAAGAATTTATTTCGTCACTCGAAGAGGTTCTTTTGCGTTTGCGGAACGCTAATTTGACGTTAAAGCCAAATAAATGTAGTTTTGGCTATAAAAAAGTGTCTGTTCTTGGTCATGAAGTTTCAGCGGAAGGTATAGGTCCAGATTCGAAGAAGGTGACCGCGATGAGAGATGTCCAGCCTCCGAAGAACATTAAGGAAGTCAGGGCGGCGATAGGATTGTTTTCTTATTACAGGAAATTCATCAAAGCGTTTGCAACGAAAGCTTTACCATTAACAGATCTTACTCGAAAAAATAGAAAATTTTCTTGGTCTGAAGAGCAGCAGAAGGCGTTTGATCTCCTAAAAAAAGACATTTGCTCAGCTCCAATTTTAGGTTACTTTTCAACAGATAGCGCCATGACTACAAGACTCTACGTTGATAGTTCGGGATACGCATTAGGTGTAGCTCTCATGCAGGGAAAGGAAGTTTTGAAGCCCGTAGCATATGCTTCGAGGAAATTGAGCGCCGCAGAGCAGAAGTATTCGGTCACGGAAAAGGAGTGCCTTGGAGTAATTTGGGGTTTACAATATTTCAAACATTACCTATGGGGTATGAGATTTCAAGTAGTGACGGATCATAGGGCGCTGGTTTGGTTGAAATCCAAGCGGGATATGAATGGAAGGTTAGCTCGATGGGCTTTGGCGGTACAGGCTTGGGATTTTGATATTGTTTATTGCAAGGGAAAAGATAATGTGGTCGCCGATTTTCTTAGTCGAAATCCTTTATTACAGGAGCAGGATGGAGAACGTCCACCTGAGCAGGAAGATGGTCTGAGTTTATATCGTTTGGAAGTAGTAGATGTTAGAGCAGCGCAGGAAACAGATCGTTGGTGTAGGAGCATTAGAGAAAGATTGGAAAATAATGGAGAATTGGATAGTTATCGAGGTTATTTTTTACAGAATGACATTTTATATAAGAGGAATAGGATTGGTCAACAGGAAAAGAATTTATTAGTTTTACCCGAAAATCTATTTCAGAAGTGCATGGAGGAGTTGCATGATTGTCCATGGTCCGGCGGACATTTCGGATTCCACCGCTGATCTCCGTGTCTGCAGCATCTACCTGAGCTAACATCAACCCCCCGCTACAGTATCTAAATATAAGGGACAAATTCTGCGCTACACTTAAAAGGCATTTAGGACTGTGTTGTGAAACTGAAGTAAGCTGTCATTTATATTCTTGAAAAAAGATTTTTAGAACGAAGAATCCTTAGCAATCGTGGAATAGGTATATGCAATAAAATAGAGTGCAAATTTTTTACAAGTTTTCGTACGCTTTCTGCAGAACCCATATTCTAAGAGCACACCTTTTTAAATTAACATGCTTCATAAACTTTTTAAAACGCGAATGCCGTCTTCTAACGCTCATAAAAGTTTGCGCTTCGTGTCATAAAAATATTCGGGAAGCAAATTGTAGTTAATTTCAAAGGTGTTTTGATAGCTATGGATAATAAATAGCAATAGCTCGATTTTTTGAAAAAATAATTTACCCGACTGCAAACAAACTTTTGATGTCTATTTTTGTAGTCCGTTCCTTAAACCCTTTATTTTGATACCCCACTCGATAGGCATTGACAAAAAAAAATTGGAACAGTTTAAAATGCCTCCAAAAGTCAGCCATTTTGTTTTTTTGCAATTTTGATATACCCAGTCTCACTCTCACAATTATGTCGAATCTAACGACACCTCGCATGCTAAAGTCCTTCAAGCCATTTAGGCTACAGAGCGTGCCAAAGAAATATAAATACATACATACATTCACTCGAAAAACATAACCCTCCTTTTAGCAGTCGGGTAATAAGGTCAGTCATTGCAAGTCCTACTCGACTAATGTTATCTTACACCAATAAAATCCAATTCTACTGCAATACCTACATATTTGGCTGTGACCATAAAGCATGAGGGCAAAATATAGCTTATTATGTATATTCAAAAATGATGCTAAAATTATATTAAAAAAAACCTTTTTATGAAACCATTGCTTTAATAAAAATCATTAAACATTATTTTTTTCCATCGAATGCGTTGCCTTGGGTAGGCAACGCATTCGAGATCTTATGGTTTCTTAATGGGGGATTAGGATTTCGGTGTCCATGGGCCGCAGTGACCGCTTACCATCAGGCGGGCTGTGCGCTCGTTTGCCTATACCATTGGTATAAAAAAAAACTCACAGGAAGCGAGCAGTCTAAATATTCTACGTCGAAGTTCAAACTCAAATGACCTCATCAAAATTGTATTTCCCTTTAAAACTCGACATCTGCCGACATCTGCATCTATTCATTAGCGAACTTCTTATTATGAAACTTTCCGATTGAGACAAAACATCATTTATCTTCCATCTCGCTCCTTCATTATAAGTTGCCCGTGATTTATTTCACGAACTTCGGGGATTTCATTTTGCGACCCCTGTCCGGACGACGTCGAATCTTCCAATGACGGTAGGAAGGTTTTCAAAAAAGTAATCTACCCGCGTGAAAAAAAAAATTGGTTCAGTGAATCAGCCCTGAAAGCGTTACTGACAGATGTGTAAAATGGATATATACTTATCTTATTCTTACTTCCTTACTAATCCTTACTAATATTATAAATGTGAAAATGTGTTTGTTTTTTTTGTTTGTCCTTCCTTCACGTTGAAACGACTGGATCGATTTGGCTGAAATTTGGTATGGAGATAGTTTGACATCCTGGGAATAACATTGTATACTTTTTATCCCGATATTTCAACGGGAAAGGGTTTACTGCGGTTCAAATAATTCTATAAATATAACTACGTTGGTAGTGTGTTATATAGATTTCTCCAAGAAACTTCAACCTCTGTTGACAACCGCTTCTCAACTTTGCAAAAGGCACTTGGGACACTCGAGCTCGTCTGTCAGACTTGAGCATTTCAAAATCAAACCTCAAACATGCCTTAACCCGATTATCACGAGCAAATTCCCCTATGTCCCCATTACCCCCCTTTCCCCGGAATTCCCCGGGATATAAATTAGCATGCGTAGATTGAATTGTCAACGAAGTTTCCTTAAGCCGCCTAATTTGGTTGGCAAAGTTTTGGAATTTTCCTTTTTTCGCCTTGTTTATTTGTCGTCCGAAGAAAAACAAGTTGTATGAGTGCTGAAGTCTTTTGTATGGCTAGTGTTATTTTGATGTTGTTTTGTGTGCATCTTTTGTATTGTTTTTGGGTCAAAATCGTAAATATTTTCGTTTATAATTCGTTTCCCTCGAAAGAAAATTATGAATTAAAAATGTAAAGAGAAAGTCTGCTATCACATCTTCCTTGATTGTAAGTAAAGAAAAGTCTTAACATCTTCCCAGCGCTGGACACAAGCCTCTTTTCATGACGTGAGGGATCTGTATGTGCTTGGAATTTCCAATTTTCCCAAAAGTTTAGTGGAGAATGCCTATAGCATTCGCCTTTGTAATAAACATTTAAGTCCGATACAGTTTCGAGGAGATTGCGGATTTCGCACATATTTTAGATTTGGTTCGCAGATTTCTGCAGAACATCTTCGCTCGCTACATTCTGTGTCACAATTCCCAATATAGGTCTATAACACATTTCATTTCATTGCTTCTCGATGGGTGCCACATGACGGCCACGGGCGGAGAAGGCCCAGGCGGAGATGGCGGGATGACCTGGACGTGTTCTCTAGTGACTGGCCAACAATAGCCGAAGTTAGAGGGAATTGCAGTGGGACATTCAAACAGGCTAGAAAGAGAGAAAAAACACATTTCAAAACGGCATACTCGTACGCTTTTTCTATTTTGTACTCATCGTTTACTCCAACGAAACATTATCACAAACTATTTTCCTTAATACACTACTCGACCGTTTGGCCACTGAATTGGCCAATGATTTTATACAAACAGCTGGGTTTAGGCACAAATGTTGTGTTAATTCGGCCATCAGGTGGGTCGCATAAAAACTCTAGTTTGTGGGGCCCGAATGACCCGACTGAGGGTTAACTGCCCGTTTGGGGGGTTAAGCGGGTGGGCTAGCGAGAGATAAAAAAATAATTGTAAACTTGATTTTTAATCAAAGCAATGTATTAAGAGCAACTAGCCGCCAGAATTCGGTTATTGCGTTCCTGCGGAAGCCATGCATTTTCCGGGATAAGAAGCCTTTGTCCTTCCCCGTGACTCCAACTAGCTACATAACAAATTTCATCTAAATCGTTCCAGCGGTTGATGCGTGAAAAAGTAACAGCCAGACAGAGCTTACTTTCGCATTTATATAATGGTAGTAAGTATGGATGTAAGATGATAGGAGCGAACTAGAGACACATACAACAAATTTCAAACTTCGACACTATTAAAAGGGGCTGGATTGAAAAGGGTTAGGTTGGTATTGTTGAAGCAAATTTGGATGAAATGCAAGACGTTTAAAAACTTATCTTCCGGTTCCAGTCTTTCGAGATCGAAAATCTATAAAAATAAAAATATATAAACACTGTGGTGTTCAATAAAGTATATCAAGGAACAGTAGACATTATGTAATTACACAAAAAGGTATGGCATACAGCAGGCGGTCTTATCGCTTAATAGCGATCTCTACCAGACAACCTTTGGATAGTGGAGATGAAGAAAAACAAACTAGGTTATAGGTTATATAATATATCTCTAAAACAAATTTATACTACTAATAAATAAGTCTGTAGAAGAAGCCGCGTCGCGTCTGAAACTTGAAAATTAAAACAAGTCTATTATAAACTATCAAGTTGAGGGGACTCTATAATAGACGATACTCAACACAAAATAACGATAAAAAAAAAAGTTTGTATGTACCTATGCCCGGATTTAACTCGAAAACTACTGGACGGATTGCAACGAAATTTGGTATGGGGGCAGTTTATAACACTGGTCAACATATAGGCTACTTTTTATCCCGAAAAAATGCATACTTCCCGCGGGAACGCTATTACCGATTTCCACAGTCAATGTGTCTCTATGCGACTTTGACCTCTGTAATTCTATACTTTAACAGCCAGAACGTCTGTCATTTCTAAAAACGGTTTTATTCATTTGTCAAGTTTAAGCAAACAAAAAATCCTTTTTTTCTCCCTGTGGACCTCAAGCATCATTTAGTACCGTTCGGACCCTAGATGGGTGCTATTCCGAACGCGGCCCGGTCCGAATTACGGTTAGAGCGCACGATTGATACTGATGCTTACTTATTTATAAAATTGAAACGTTTAGGCCCGGCAGTCGATTTTTGGGGCTCACGTCCAAATGGTCGATTTATACACTGCGTTTATTTTGTGTTACTTTTTACACTTAGATATGTAGGTAGCTCATTCATTTGCACGTAAAAGTCGAAATTTATTATTATTATTATTACAGCCTGTAAAGTGTCCCACGGCTGGGCAAAGGCGTCCCCTCTTTTTCGCCACGGGAGCTTGCACAAAATAGAGGAGAGTGGCGAAAAAGAGGGGACGCCTTTGCCCAGCCGTGGGACACTTTATAGGCTGTAATAATAATAATTAGTAGATTGTGTGACTAGGTAGCAAAATGGCATATTTTACCGCGGGTGACAGATTGAATCCAGAGCGACGCGAAAGATTCCAGAATAGAATCCCGAGCAGAGCGAGGGATTCTAACGTGGAATCTTGAGCTAACGAGGGATTCAAGCTATGTCACCCAAGGTTTAAATAATTTTGCTACCGTGTTGCACACTCTGTTTTTCACTCCTCCTATGAGAAAACCAGTAGCAGCAGGGAACAAAATCGTACTTTGCTCCCTAGAGAGCAAAATATTACTTTGTTCCCTGTTTACGGGGCAGATATGGAGAGGGAGCAAAATCGTATTTTGCTACCTCTAAATGGGGAACAAAGTACTCCTTTTCGAATAGCAGGAGTGAAAAATAAATTTCGACTTTTACGTGCAAATGAATGAGCTACCTACATATTCCATATTCCTACATATTGCCATCCTGGGTCAAATGCGTCCAAGTTCTCCCGCCATCTCCTTTTGGGTCTGCTTCTGCTCCGGCAGCCATCTCGTGTCTTTTTGGCTAAATACAATTTTTTTTATCCGTATATTTTCTTGAATTTTACATCTTACAATATTTCTACTGTTATTTACATTTTAAATATTTTAGTATAATACGAATAAAATATAATATATACACTTAAAATGTTTTGCTAATGTCTCTTTTTTTATTTATTTACAGGTAAGAACTGGAATGTAAAACACAACTACGAAAATTATGAAGTTACAAGTAAGACGAAACATAAATATATATCGGGTCATCTACATTGGTATATTAATACATTGTACTTACATGCATTTATAGCTGTTACATCAAAAACAGCCAAAAACCTGATGAAACATACATATTTTTATGAAATATATCATTCTTTATTGTAAAGTTGAAATTTTTCGTCGGCTCAAGTACAATACAATACAATATACTTTACATCACCCTTGGCCATAAAGTGGAATTTTCTGCCCGCTACGCGGAGAGAAAATCTCACTTCTTGGCCAAGGCAAGACGTAAAACTTTTGACAAACCACGCGCGGTAATTGGTAAAGCCCCAGATCGCAGCCCCATACAGCAGGCGGTTTTATCGCTTCAAGCGGTCTCTTCCAGACAACCTTTGGATAGCGGGGATGAACAAAAACAAACTAGGTACCTATTAGGTAAATTATCATCTTTAGACACACAATAGATAACTTTTTTTGACAATGGAGGGTATCTCCATTACAATTATTATTATCATTTATTTTTGTTTTTATTTCTGGACCCTTGGAGACTATACATCTTAAAGGTCTTAGATTTAAGTTTAAGTAAGGGACTACGGTAGTATGTAGGGGAAGCCGTGGTGGCCTAGTGGTTCGACCTACCGCCTCTCATGCCGAGGGTCGGGGGTTCGATTCCGGCTCGCACCTCTAAGTTTACTTATGTGCGAAATTCAATTTGAATTAACCACTGTGCTTTTCGGTGAAGGAAAACATCGTGAGGAAACCTGCACGCAACTGCGAAGTAATTCAAAGATGTGTGTGAAGTCCCCAATCCGCACTGGGCCCGCGTGGGGACTATAGCTCAAACCCTCTCGTGATGAGAGGAGGCCTGTGCCCAGCAGTGGGACGCAAATAGGCTGTAGTAGTAGTAGAAGGGACTACACATCCCTTCAATGTAATTTTAGTACGTACCTATATGTATATTTTACACATGTAATGCAAATGTAAATTTTGTAACTATGTGGATTTTTTGAAAAAAGGCCTTCTGCTTGAGGTTAAGGACGCGCTGGTAAATTCTTTTTCTGACGTGTAAAAGTGCCCCTATATGGCCAATTTGCTGAATAAATTATTGAATTATGATTTTTTTTTAATTTTAATAACCCAGATGTTTCCAGACATCTCATCAAAAGTAACCCCTAAGCTGCAAACCCCAGGTTTCCCCCTCTTCAGCCAGCTACATGTGTCTCATTTCACACAATACGCTGTCTGGGGGCTTTGAGGGCCCTCGAAGGGGCCTGATCTACGTTATTTGAAACACGAGGGCCTCAAGAGGATGTTACGTTAGTTTTTAGGCTTACATATGTTGGAGTTGTAGATTAGTTGTGCGTGGCTGGTTTTATATTGAAAGAACTATACTTATTGGTTTGTTAAGTTTTATGATATTGAATGATAGGTCCTTTTCACGCAGCAATTTCTTGTATTAAAATAAAAATATTTTCATTGGTATTTGAACAATCTTATCTACACCCAAGAGCAATGAAATCGGGTCACTTTGTTTGGAAAATCCTATAAAAAGTGCTCATGTGCTCAGTGCTCAAAGTGATTTCATTGCTCTTGAGTTTATTAAAAAAAAAATGTCGTACACATACTACCTATAATAAGTCCGTAGAAAAGTAGCTCAGTGGTAAATTCAAATTGAATTTCGCACATAAATAATTTCAGAGGTGCGAGCCGGATTCGAACCCCCGGCCCTCTGCATGAGAGGGGGTAGTTCAAATCACTTGGCTACCGCGGCTTAAGAAGGTTTATCCCGAAACTTGGCAACGTCGCAAATAGCTGTCAAATGTTTCGCTGTTATTATTAATTTCTCAATATCAGGGCTTGTAACCGGTTAATTAAAAATACCCCGAAATAGCCAAATATTTAGAATTATTTTATACCTACTCTTTATGTGGAACTCCATAGTGTATTTAGGTTATTACTTCGTATTATTTTATAGCCTTATTAAACATTAAATAGTAAACGAAAGAACGATAAGCAAACCGGTTTATTTGTATGGGGGCAAAAACCGGTTTCAAGCCCTGCTCAATATTGCTGAATTAAAAAGGAAGATATCATTCTATGGTTGAATGACGCGTCTCGTTTTATATTTGTAGGTTAGGCATTCAAATGATAAGATTACATTAAAATGCATGGAAACTGCGATGGAAAGTTTTCAAAAGATATTACTTCCATGATACTAAAAATTTCGTGTTCCTATGATATCTGTTGCAATCCATAGTGAATGTTTTATTCAACCATAGAGCGATAATTCATGTTTTCATTCAGTAATATTCAGAAATTAATGAAAACAGCAAAATATTTGACAGCTATTTGCGACGTTGCCAACTTTCTGAGTTAAACCCTCTTACTTGTAAAACTATTCAATTTTATTCGTCACAGTTGGCAAGCCTTAGAACATTAAGAGTTTAAAGCTCAAAGTACTAAACGTAGATGAGTTGCAACATAGACCGTGTCCAATCTGGCCAGACGAGCGAATCTAACTGGAGGAGGCAATGGAGGTCATTGTAGCATAATAAACATGAGAGACTGCTGTAATACTAAGGATTTGTGAATTAATGTATGATATTAGTAGTAGTACCTACTCGTCGGCGATAGTGGGATGAAATTGATTCATTTTTGTCCAGCAGTGGGATACACCGGGCTCGTAATAATAATAATAAAAAGTAGTATTTATTTAGTAATAACAATTGATGAATCTCACAAAAAAAAATTAAAACTACGCTTTGACTTTTCCATGCTCACCAGTAAGCCCCGTCATCAGATCAGCTCGGTGCTCAGCTCATCAATCTACATATACTTGCCAAGTTTCATCATAATACCTGCAATAACTAGAAATGGGTGAAACTTAGCTTGAAAAGTTTACATGGAATGTTTTCACGTGATCTGAGAGAGCGAAACTTTGAAAAAACTAGGGCAATGACTAACTACAAAAGGACTTAATTGACTGATTTGTCAAATTGCTATCAAAAATGAGCCTTTAAGTTGAGACATTCCTTTTACGACTCAAAATATTTTTTATTAATTTTGGTTAGGTATTCTTCCCATAGAAATGAAATAAGTACGCATATGGACGTACTAAACAATTTTCAAGTACCGTATCCAACGATGACTCCATCATTCGGACGTCGTGGAAGCCATTAACCGTTTCTTGTACAATGAAGATTGGTGATCGTTGATCGTGATTGCATCATTGAAAATGATCATCACGATAATGATGGGAGCAACAATGGAATGCGATTTTGCATTTAGTTTGTACTTTTGAATTAACGTAACAAGGTCTTTTGGGTAGCGATGCAATGTCGTGGGCTTTTAAAGCAGTCCTGTCTACTACTACAGCCTATTTGCGTCCCACTGCTGGGCACAGGCCTCCTCTCATCACGAGAGGGTTTGAGCTATAGTCCCCACGCGGGCCCAGTGCGGATTGGCAACTTCACACACATCTTTGAATTACTTCGCAGATGCGTGCAGGTTTCCTCACGATGTTTTCCTTCACCGAAAAGCTCAGTTCAGTTCAGTTGAATTGACAACACCAGCCAGCAGTTCTGCTGCAAGGACCCAAGGTCGCCTACTGTGGGAGGTGGGGGGGCATCTATGTGGTCAAGGGTGTGGCTGGAAGATGCATGCTATCACTCGGTGGTTGCCTAGACAAGCAGATGCCGAACTAAGCTACTGCCCGTTTTGCGGCTAACCGCCTAAAGTATACCATGCTGCCCCCAGGCTCTGCCTATGAAAAGATCTCTGAGACTGCTCCCCATGCCCTCAGTATACGTGGCCTCTATCCGAGCTACCGGTGAGCCACGTAGATACAGACGGAAGTGTAGGTGGAGTGGGAACTTGGAGAGACAGGAAGATGTAGAGCCAGCCCGTATAGAATCAACGTAATTAACCAGCATGGGGAGGATAGATAATATACTTTGTGTGTAATATATAATAAGGAAAAGGTAGTTTTCTTCTCTTCTTATATTCTGCTACCCCGCCGCTCCGGGATTGAAGTCCTTATGTTTTCCTTCACCGAAAAGCTCAGTGGTAAATTCAAATTGAATTTCACACATTAAGTAAACTTAAGAGGTGCGAGCCGGAATCGAACCCCCGACCCTCTGCATGAGAGGCGGTAGGTCGAACCTCTAGGCCACCACGGCTTCCTGTCTAGTCTACCTTTTATTCTTGTATATTTGTGTACTAGCTTCTGACCGCGACTTCGTCCACGTGGAATTAGGTAGTAGCGTTCCCGCGGGAACTATGCGTTTTTCCGGGATTAAAAGTAGCCTATATGTTGAACAGTGTTATAAACTATCCCCATACCAAATTTGGTAATAATCCGACCAGTAGTTTTCGATGTGCAGACTTATTATAAGTACCTATATATAGATTTACTCAAGGTTTTTTTTTATATCAATGGTATAGGTAAACGAACGCACAGCCCACCTGATGGTAAGTGGTCACTGCGGCCCATCATCATCATCATTTCAGCCGATAGACGTCCAATGCTGGACATAGGCCTCCCCCAAAGTGATCACTGCGGCCCATGGACACCGAAATCCTATGATCCCCCATTAAGAAACCATACGATCTCGAATGCGTTGCCTACCCTGAGGCCCAAGTATAAAAATGGATAGCCTTGCGTTAATCTGATTAAAACTTGAGAACTACTGGATTTGTTTGTGTTCAGGGAAGGTTTGTAGAGTTAGTTGGAAATAAATTCATGAATTTGATTCACTTTATTAAATCTTTTTCAAGACTGTGACTATTATGAAGTTACAAATACGATCCTTGGCCGTGGCCTAGTGGTTCGACCTACCGCCTCTCATGCAGAGGGTCGGGGGTTCGATTCCGGCTCGCACCTCTAAGTTTACTTATGTGCGAAATTCAATTTGAATTAACCACTGTGCTTTTCGGTGAAGGAAAACATCGTGAGGAAACCTGCACGCATCTGCGAAATTCAAAGATGTGTGTGAAGTCCCCAATCCGCACTGGGCCCGCGTGGGGACTATAGCCCAAACCCTCTCGTGATGAGAGGAGGCCTGTGCCCAGCAGTGGGACGCAAATAGGCTGTAGTAGTAAATACGATCCTTTGCTTATAAGAACCGAATTTGGTACTTAGGTAATTTCATCGTCCGAAAACCAAGATGTGCAAAAACATGACCTTTACTTGTATGGATTGCGAGTTGATGTGTTGAATTGCACAATCACATTCGGCCATACAACCTGTACCATGGATCGCACAGTGATGTGTCGTGACCTAGATGATGTATCATCAATATTATCATGTCAAAGATGAAGAAGTATGAGATACGCGTGCGAATTGCCAAATAAGCCAAGGCTGTAAAACTAACCACAAAACCTCTGCATATATATAAAATAAAAAAAACAGCCAAGAAGCGAGTTAAACTCGCGTGGAGAGGGTTCCGACCCTTGATTATTTTCAATGACGTCATTTTCAAACCGTTTCACAGGATAAACTCTTTTATATGATAGATTTCAAATACCATGGACTTCTTAATAATTTTCCTGTAATCTATGGGTCAATAACTATCCTCTGTATTTTTTCTAAAATTTTAGGTCCAGTAGTTTCTGAGATAAGGAGGGAATGGTCATTTTTCGCCTATTTTCTTAAATAACTCGAAAAGTATTGACCAAAAAAGAAATAAAAAAAAATTTTTGAGATTCTCATAAGAAGTACTTTCATTTGATATGTCACACGATATAGTTTGAAAAACTTCATTAATATTTTTTTCAAATTTAGCCCCCAAAAATAGGGTCTATAATGTACAATTCATTTATTTTCGTTACACACCCGTCTTTGGGTCAGAAACTTACATATACGTACCAAATTTCAACTTAATCGGTCCAGTAATTTCGGAGAAAATCGACTGTTGTGACAGACGGACGGACAGACACACGAGTGATCCTATAAGGGTTCCGTTTTTACCTCTTGAGGTTCGGAACCCTAAAAAACCTGTTTAATATGTATGTATCGAGTTTCCAAATAAATATTTCTATTTCTATATGCTGGTAATTTTACCAGCTCCACAGATTTTTTTTTACTACTACTACTACAGCCTATTTGCGTCCCACTGCTGGGCACAGGCCTCCTCTCATCACGAGAGGGTTTGGGCTATAGTCCCCACGCGGGCCCAGTGCGGATTGGGGACTTCACACACATCTTTGAATTACTTCGCAGGTGCGTGCAGGTTTCCTCACGATGTTTTCCTTCACCGAAAAGCTCAGTGGTAAATTCAAATTGAATTTCGCACATAAGTAAACTTAGAGGTGCGAGCCGGAATCGAACCCCCGACCCTCAGCATGAGAGGCGGTAGGTCGAACCACAAGGCCACCACGGCTTCCAGAAATAAAAAAATATGGTCCTAGTTAGTATGTACAGAATGGCCACGACGGAATCACCCGCCTGAATCTAGCCGGCACGCAACTCGGGGCCTTACCGTCATTTGTTTCATCCGGAGATGAAGAGTGAATCGTTGGCGCGCGTTTGGTTTTACACAATCACAAGTATACAAACGTCCTCGCAAACATTGACCCTTCATTCGAATTGTGTTCGAAATTGTGCTTTTATAGGCCGTGTCCGCCGTGTGCCGGCTCTTTCAGCCCCTTACCAAAAGGTTAACACTGCGAGCACTGCACTGCTGTCTGAGGTTATCGGGTAAAAATGGTTGAAAAAAAAATGCTGATCCAATTATACTTTATATATATTTTACTCGCCTTACAAAATCAAATAGTTTTCGTTTAAATACTGTTTAAATAAAGTCAATTTAGGTCTTGTCAGCCCCTTAAGACAAATTGTGTCACCACATAATGCGTTAAACTAAACCGTTAGTCTAAGAACAGTTTTGTATCGAAGCCTCATCTCGACTTGAAACACCTGTTCTGCATACAGAGTGGTTGGAACATTGTTGCCGTGGAGACTTCCTTAAATCTTTATATTTTTTTATCATGCTAAAAAATCTACACTAATAAGAAACGTGAGAAGAAGAAGAAGAAGAAGAAAGACATTTATTCGCTGCACAGAAGACACAGTTTACAGCAAAAAAAATACACAAAAAATTCACAAAAATAGTAGTACAAACACGACAACACAAAAAAAAAAGAAAAACATAGGAACAAGTGTGTGAGTGTGTTTGTTTGTTTGTTTGTCCGAACTTCGCGTCAAAACCGCTGGATCGATTTGGGTGAAATTTGGCATGGAGATAGTTGAAGTCCCAGGAAAGCACATAGGCTACTTTTATCCCGGAAAAATGCAAAGTTCCCGCGGGAGCGCGATAACCGAATTACACGCGGGCGAAGTCGCGGGCAGAAGCTAGTATAGAATAGACTATGGTTCCCGCGGGAATACTATAATGGAATTCCACTATTTCCACGCGAACGATGTGCGGGCAGAAGCTAGTTTACATTATAATTTTAATATAAGTAGTATGGATTTTCTAAGACTTAATCCGAAGCTGTATCGACTCCTGCGCCGGCTATTCGCTCGCTCGTTTACAGTTTGCACCGACTGCGATTTTTCACGATGCTAAGGAACCGTGTAGTCGCGTGGTTTCTTCCACTCTCGACCTTAAGACGAAATTAAGGATTTTTTCTCATCGGTGACAGTACTTAAGAAAACGCTGTTTTCCTATTGTATTCTTCATATCTTTGACTTAAATTTGTCAAATTACTTTTGTGATTGGACAACTTTCATTGCAGAGATAAAAATATCGGAGACCTCTTCAAAAACGGCGATTTTATGACCTTAAGTGCCCATTCTTTTTTATTTCTAAAAACGTGAATTACAAAATGAGTCCAGTTTTGCGATACGTTTTTATACTTAATTAAACCAAAAACTGATTTGGCGCTTACGACGTTGTGCCGCGATTTGAAGATTATGGCTTTTGCTAATGGAATAGCCTGTAATATAACGGAGAGCTTTTAGAACGTATACAATACATTGTGTAATACGAGATAATCCGTTCTATTTCACAACACTTAGTAGGTTTTCATTTCCACAATCCACAACAGCTTTGGAATTAAAATAGAAATATCGAGGAAGCTGTAAGATATGTTTTCTCAAACATGCAATGAAATATTGATATTATGTTCTTCTTATTAGCCTGGGAAGTATCACGTTTCAGGCGCGGCTAGACAATTGATCTATAATGAAATTTCATACAAACGTCGCAGGCCAAGGCCGGTAAATCACTTTTTTTTTTAATTTCTATTTGATATAATTTGTGACACAGCATCTTGGCATTCCGCCATTAAAAAAAGCTACAAACAATATTTACTCTATGGTTCGCTATCACATTCTGTCAATACAGCTATTAAAAAAAACATGAACCATATTTGGTTCATAGCGATACCTGTGAACCAAATATGGTTCATGTTTTTCAGTTTTATTTATTAAAAAAAGACAATATTTATTTATTTCATTGCATGTTTGAGAAAAGCACTATACATACATCGACGGGGAACGGAAGTTGTCGGCCTCGTAACTATCCGTATATAATACTCGGCCTGCAACATCCTCCTTCCCGGCCTCTGTAGTAATGTACTATTATTACTTACCCAAATCGTTTGTAATCTTCAAAAGGTCGAAAAGAGGGTTTTTTGGAAAATCCTAGCATAAAAGGAAGTAAAGCAATGTTTTTTTTTATATAAAGGTCTGAAGTGGAGAGAAACGTACGTGGTTCAACTGAGAACTAGTTTAAATTAACCGTAAAACAAGCGCGCCACATGCTAAGTCGATGAGTATGCAGACATTTCGGCGCTGCACGTCGCCAGGAGAATTCGCGTGGAAATTATTTTGTCTGTGCAGTTCGTTTGAGACGTGCCGCGTCCTTGCCTACCTTGAGGGTATATTATTTTCTGGGAAATGTTAGTGACATGGTAACTTGCTGTAAACGTTAAAAACTAAGTCGGAACTTAATCGATGCTGAAATTTGCGCGACTTTTGTTTGCATGCTTTTTAAAATGCGGGATAAATGCATCCATGTTGTTATACTTTATCTTAATTATCCATCCAATATTTGACGATCACAATATAAATTATGTAATTTGACACGAACTGTAAATTATGATAATGTATATTGGAGAAATAAAGAGTGTTTCCCTATTTGTTTAGCAGTTGTGCCCTATTTGTATACACGGTGGGTCAGAAAATATGGCAAATAATTAACCCACAGTATCGGCTATCGATCCTAAGTATATTGTATAGGTCTTTAATTTTTTTTGAGTTGGTCTGAGGCGCCGCTGCCTCTGGCGTTGGGGCTTCTGAACGACATCTTGGACAGTAACAGCGATCTTGACATTTTTTATTCTGCTGAATCGTGTTTTATGACCAAAGCCACTCTCTACCTCGAGACACTCTCAACACCTAGCACAATAATTTAATGTATTGAAATGTAAATGTTGTAATGTTTTTAATTTCTATTGACTTTATTACCCATGCACAAATTTTATTTCTGATGTTTTATTTTTATTATGTTTATTTTTAATGATTATTATTTAATATTTTATACATAATCATATCTAGTACCTAATGAAATTGACATGTAAAGTTTGACTGTAAATGTAAATTTTTGGCAAATAAATAAATAAATAAAATATACTTAGAATCGATGGCCGATACTGTGGGTTAATTATTTGCCATATTTTCTGACCCACCATGTATATCGCTATAACAAATCGTGTGTCAATCCTTCAAGTAGTACATATCTCTCGAGTTATAAGTACACGTATATACGTATTAACACATAATAACAAGCCGTGGTGGCCTAGTGGTTCGACCTACCGCCTCTCATGCAGAGGGTCGGGGGTTCGATTCCGGCTCGCACCTCTAAGTTTACTTATGTGCGAAATTCAATTCAAATTTACCACTGCGTTTTTCAGTGAAGGAAAACATCGTGAGGAAACCTGCACATATCTGCGAAGTAATTGGAAAGACGTGAGTGTAGTCCCCAATCCGCACTGGGCGCGTGGGGACTATAGCCCAAACCCTCTCGTGATGAGAGGAGGCCTGTGCCCAGTAGTGGGACGCAAATAGGCTGTAGTAGTAGTAGTAGTAGTACATACATATTTACTCTTCTTATTTAGATAAATGCTAAAGTAAATAAGAAACTATTTGACGTTTTATTGCTTAAACGATTGACACGAAATTTTCTGTGGACATGGATTGCTTATTGGATTCGAAGTTCGTAGGATACTTTTACCACGATATTTTTATATCTTAAGCAGTTTTAGTTCAGCAACGAAAAAACGTACCTACACGAAATCACAGGCGAAAGCCGAGTAAGCTATTTAGTAGATTACCTACCAAGTCAGATTCGTGGCAAACAGCTCATCATCATTATCATCATTTCAGCCAAAAGACGTCCACTGCTGGACATAGGCCTCCCCCAAGGCTCGCCACTCAGACCGGTTCTGTTCTACTTACTTCCACCTGTTTCCCGCGACATTCACGAGGTCGTCGCTCCATCTCGTTGGAGGCCTACCGACAGCTCGTCTTCCGATTCGCGGACGCCACTCGAGAACTTTCCGGCCCCATCGGCCATCAGTCCTGCGAGCAATGTGCCCCGCCCACTGCCACTTAAGGCTTGCAATTCTTCGGGTTGTGTCGGTGATCCTTGTTCTACTGCGGATATCCTCATTTCTGATTCTATCACGCAGATAAACCCCGAGCATAGCCCTTTCCATTGCCCTCTCAGTGACTTTGAGCCTTTTTATGAGACCCATCGTAAGCGTATGGCAAAAAGCTGAAATTCCAAAATAATAGCTAATTAATTGTAAAAGAAAACGTTCCCTTCGTAATCAAATTAGGGACGTTCCGAAACACATTCAAAAATCTCCAAAAAGCACTTCGAGCGGAAAAGGCGGAATCGGTTCATTAATCTGAACATTCGAAAAAAGCCTCCTTTCATTCATTCATTCATTGGGATCTCCAAATGCAAATGTACGGGAAAAGGTTCATTTATCAACACTTTGCTTCGAAGCTTTCCTTATCTCTCGGCTGTGACTTTCGGGCCTTTTTTTCGCGAAACAAAATACGGTAGCCGGTGAAATAAATTGATATAGTACATTTTCTCAAACATGCTCGGAAATGTTCGTGTTACTTTCAAAAAAAGAAGACGCGAGGCTGTCCAGTGCCGGCCTTGGCCAGCAAAAACATTATTGTCGTGTGTTTTTTTTTAATTCGCTTGCTATTTGAGACACCTCTGTAAAGAAACTGACAAATCCATGGAGGTTATAAGTACAACTTCCATGGCCAAATCATCCACGATCATGGAAGTAGTAAATACTGATGTGGGGTAAGTGCGCCTAAATTCATTTCGCCCCTATGCCTTGTAAACAGCCAACTACTAGTCGAGTAATATTTATAGGTTTCGATATATTTATGTTAGGCGCACTTACCCCATCCTGGCGCACTTGCCCCGAAACTGACAAATCCATGGAGGTTATAAGTACAACTTCCATGGCCAAATCATCCACGATCATGGAAGTAGTAAATACTGATGTGGGGTAAGTGCGCCTAAATTTATTTCGCCCCTATGCCTTGTAAACAGCCAACTACTAGTTGAGTAATATTTATAGGTTTTGATATATTTATGTTAGGCGCACTTACCCCATCCTGGCGCACTTGCCCCGACTGACCTTACGTATTTCCTCACTGTTTGAGAAAAGCATTATATATACCTCGGCCGCAATTGCGATTGCCGGACTCGTACTAATAGAAGGCTTCGCTTCGCTCAGCCTTCTAACTGACTCGTCCGGCAATGCGCTACTTGGCGGCCTCTGCAATAATGTACTATTACTACAGAGGCCGGGAAGGAGGAAGTTGCAGGCCGAGTATTATATATGGCCGAACGAAGTGAGGCCGGATAGTTACGAGGCCGACAACTTCCGTTCCCCGCCGATGTATGTATAGTGCTTTTCTCAAACATGCAATGAAATAAATAAATAAAATAATATTTTATATATAATATATTTTGTCTTTTTTACATAAATAAAACTGCGCTACCTATGTAGCAAATATGGTTCATGTTTTTTTAAAGCTGTATTGGCAGAAACTCATAGCGAACCATAGAGTAAATATTGCTTGTAGCTTTTTTAAATGGCGGAATGCCAAGATTCTGTGTCACAAATATATCAAATGGAAATTTAAAAAAAGTGAGTTGCCGGCCTAGGCCTGCATCGTTTGTATGAAATTTCATTATAGACCAATTTGTCTAGCCGCGCCTGAAACGTGATACTTCCCAGGCTAATAAGAAGAACATAATATCAATATTTCATTGCATGTTTGAGAAAATAATATTTCGTAGCGTATTATTCAGCTATGCTGTTTTAGTTATTAAACCGCAGGAACAAAATATATAAATCTTCTAGCTTCTGCCCGCTTGGAATTCGGTTATCGCGTTCCCGCGGGAACTATGCGTCTTTCCGGAATGAGAAGTAGCCTATGTCCTTTCCAGGGACTCGAACTATTTCCATGCCAAATTTCATCTCAATCGGTCCAGCGGTTGAAGCGTGTAGAGGTAACAGACAGACAGACAGAGTTACTTTCGCATTTATAATATTAGTAAGTATGGATTTCATGCGGAACATGAGCTATTCGTGGTACATGAATATTTTTAACTACCTCACTGTCAGAGCAATTTCACCATTTGGTTCATCACAAAAACAGTGGTTGTATTAGATGTATTACATGTTTATGTCGTTAGAGTTGTCTAAATTTTATTTAAATTAAAAAAAAAATGTATGTATGTATTTACCGTCTCGAGTTCTTCACAGAAATAAAATGAAAACTTTCAAGCACCCACATCCATCTCTCGAAAGTTCTATAAAATGGAAGATCCGTTCTCTCGAGGCTCTTGACCGGAGTATACGGTCCAGAGGTCTCGAGTGGTGGAGATTCTCTAGTGGTCACCTACACAGGCAATTCGACTAATTTTTAAGAGTTTCAGATGAAGTCTGCTGGATTTGAAGTGTCGAAGCTTGAAGCTCGGCTCAGAGATGTTCTGTAACCTTACGAAGTGTTTGAGAAGTTAGAATTTTTCGGGTCCTTAGGCACAATACGCACTGGGCCCGCGTGGGGACTATAGCCCAAACCCTCTCGTGATAAGAGGAGGCCTGTGCCCAGCAGTGGGACGCAAATAAGCTGTAGTGTAGCCAAATAATATACATTGATAGATAATGTTAAAAAATGTTATATGAAAATTTAAAGTAGGTATTGTACAATTCCTGTCTATAGTAAGTAGATATTATCATCAGATATTCCAATTCTACTTAAATGTATATAGCTTAGTCGCATTTCGTACCTACCCTTTCCTAAATTCAGCGAGCATATCGCTTCAACCCATACATTGTCCATTCCATCCATTCAGAATCATGTTAATGTGGCATCTGCAAGTCCATCAGAGATTAATACCCTTCGGCATGTTGTGAAACCCCTTCATTTTCCGACGATATGAGTATCATTGGTAAAATAACAAGGAAACAGAGAGTTTTGGCCGAAAGGAGTCGTGTCGCGCCTTACGACGAAGAAATGATCGTGTTAGTTTTTAAGGTATATGTAATATGGACCTAGTTGCCTGAAATAAAACTTTTATCATTATTATCATTCCCTTTATTCACGCATTTCTTATAAATATTATTAAAACAGCTTCATTCGCGCTTCGAGACACGACCCCCGACCCCGTGGCCGTTTTTAGTGGCAACTTACGATTAATGACTAAACAGTTAGTCATGTTACTCGTGTTTCAATCGAATTCTTGCTTTGTAGCAGTCTTCAGTGATTAATTAATTCACTCGTTACAAATTCCAGAAACAAATCAACGTAAAAACCGTTGTTATCACGAGCAATATATAGGTCTCATTGTCTGTGGCTTTAGGTTTAAATTAGTGTGAAGATGTTTTACAGTTGTGACGTTTAGGAAGTGAGTTTGTGATGAAAGAGCCTCTTTGCATTCTGCATAGCGCTAAATTCTCTCACATCACATACAAAAAACAAGAATTCAGCGGAGTTTGGAATGGTTGTGTTTTCTGAATTTAAACTTTGGATGGATATGAAAATGTTCGGTGGTCACTAAACTGATACCGTCATATTCAAAGGTGGTGCCAAATCGAGGACAAGATTAAAAGCCTCTATGCTAGTAATTTCACCGGTTCTCTTACCTTTATCAGAATACAACAATTTAGAAGATTTACATTGATCAAAGTAAGTATACCAATTATTATAGCATTAGGTATTAATTACACCCAGCCTGGCCCTGGGCCCGCGTGGGGACTATAGTCCAAACCCTCTCGTGATGAGAGGAGGCCTGTGCCCAGCAGTGGGCCGTAAATATGCTGTTGTAGTAGGTTTTAATGAAGATCCTTTCCTTTTTTAGTTTCGCTACTTAATTACATTAGACTAAGTGCCTAGATTAAGTAATATTGTAATATAGTTAATGTAGAAATACATATGGACACTATATTTACACATAAACCCACAACCATATCATTACTGGCCAAGTTTCCGACTATTATTGTTATATTAGGTAATAAAATGTAAATAGATCTTCATACATTCTAATAACTCTTTAGAATATCTCCACTATAAAAACTTATTATTCATATCAGTAGTAGGTGTAATAAAGCATATTATGACACACCCGTTCATCCCACAAGCAAATATAAAACTGCCCACAAAGGGGCAACATGCTAGGCTAGCCTCTATTAGTTTCAAAACAAAGGTGCCCAAACCAAACGGTACTGTCGCCTGCGTTTTATCCAAGCTGTCTCTAACGACCGTTAACCGCAGACGTGCCCGACTGTACTTAATTATAAGAGCATCTACTAACAATGTATGTGTGTTTGTCAATCATTGCGTAAGGCCGCGCTTTGGCAGTAGCGGTTAGCGGTTTTGGACAAATGTTAAATTAAAATTTTGCCAAGTAACTGTAGCTTTTGTTGAGTAGGTATTTATGATGAGAGATCCATACTAATATTATAAATGTGAGTGTGTTTGTTTGTCCTTCCTTCACATCGCAACGAGTGGACTGATTTGGATAAAATTTGGTATGAGACCTGGGCAATAACATAGGATACTTTTTATCCCGATTTTTCCACGGGAAAGGAAGGGGTTTTCCACGGGTAAAACCAAAATTTCAATCTGTTATATAAAATTCTCGTGTCACAGTGTTTGTAACCAAACTCCTCTGAAACGGCTCGACCGATTCTTATGAAATTTGAAGTTTGTGTTCAGGAGGTCTGAGAATAGGACGTAAGCTATTTTTTATACTCAAGGCGACCTCGGGGTCTGCTAGTATTTCTATAACTATAACTGTCTATATGTATAGTATCATTAGTCACACAATTTCTAAGTCTACGCGGGACGAAGTTCGCGGACATCGGTTAGTTGATTATATTATTGAAAGAGGTTAAGAGATTTTTTTAATTTTGTGCAATTACTTACAGTGCGTTTGAACCTCCAGTTAAGATGGTTTTAGTGTACTAATTCGTGTTTCAACTATAGGTTCACTGAATGGGAAATATTTCAAATTAATTTTGTGAAACTTTGAATGTGATTAATAAACACTTTTTGCAGTATTTATTGCTTATTTTTGACCAATTCGTATGTTTATTTTTTACTTTGGCTGTTTTAATATTTTATTTTATTTTGAACGCAGAAGAAATGAGCTGCTCAATTAATACAAATAGTTCAAAAATTACTGCACAAAAAAATAAATCGCTACTCGCTCCGCTTGCTCAACGCCACTTCTCAACCCTACATTCAGTGTTCCGCGATACAATAAATAAACTATACTTGCTTGCTTACTATACTTGTCTTATTTGTCAAATAAATTATAGCTGTTTACAACATACCATTAAGACGTTGAATAATCTTGTACAGTCAAAGTAGTACATATGCATATTCTTTTGTACCTTCTTTAGAAGTGTTAGAGATCCAAAGTGTACACATATTAATTACCTCGACTGTACAAGGATCGTGGTTCGATGTAACCATTGATAGATTTAGTTTGTATTAAAGAACACTATTAATAATGAGTGTTAGTTCGATCAACTTGTTGTTTGTGAGTGTGTGTGTGTATGCTTTCGACTTGCTTGTTTCAGAGGAAATGTTCATAACACTATTTAAGGAGGAGAGCAAAATAGAATAATCCTCTATTTGGTATTTTAAAATGGAAATGTTCTCATTGTCACCAATTGGAGTTTGCGTACCCGATGGTATTATGGGTACATATAGTTAGTTATAGTTATAAAAGTATTGAAAAAACTGGTTTAACCCGTAAAAAAACCCGTTCCCTTGGAAATATCGGGATAAAAAGTATCCTATGGTATTCCCAGGGTCGCAAACTATCTCCTTGCATTTTTCAATTTCATTCGAATTGGTCCAGTTGTTTCGACGTGAAGGAAGTACAAACAAACAAACACGTTTACATTTGTAATATTAGCATGGATTAATGACGGAGTTAATTTTATTTCAAAATTAATTCGCAACGGCACAGCACAATAAAATGTTTCAATTATTAAATTACTTTAATTTCACCCATTCGAATCTTTGTCTAATGGTCCAGTACCATTTTATTTAAAGTATAAAAAATGTTATTTTAATTACACCTAAACCAACCAGGTGTTATTCAAGTTAAATGCTAATAACTCTAATTAACTAACAGTTAAATTTAGCATTTCAAACCGCCCGTGTTTCCCAGCAATCGGAGTCCGGTTGCGCTAAACATTAACCGGGCTTTAAATGGCGAAGCACAGTTAGCCTTATAGTTATGATTGGCAATAACTGGCTTTAATGAAGCCGTGACCGGCGCTCGTGACGGTCGAGTAGGGTGACGTGGCTTTGGGAGAATGTAGGATAATCCTGGAACTGCTACTACTACTACAGCCTATTTGCGTCCCACTGCTGGGCACAGGCCTCCTCTCATCACGAGAGGTTTGGGCTATAGTCCCCACGCAGGCCCAATGCGGATTGGGGACTTCACACACATCTTTGAATTACTTCGCAGATGTGTGCAGGTTTCCTCACGAAGTTTTCCTTCACCGAAAAGCTCAGTGGTAAATTCAAATTGAATTTCGCACATAAGTAAACTTAGAGGTGCGAGGCGGAATCGAACCCCCGACTTTCTGCATGAGAGGCGGTAGGTCGAACCACTGGGCCACCACGGCTCCCTCCTGGGACACTTATATTAATAAAGCAAGACAGTTTTGACAGGAGTTGCGTCCGCGAACCGGGAGATGAGCTGTCGATAGACCTCGAACAAGATGGAGTGACGACCTGGTGATGATCGCGGGAAGCCGGTGGAAGCGAGTAGCAGAAGCCGGTCTGAGTGGCGCGCCTTGGGGAGGCTATGTGTAGCAGTAGACGTCTTTCGACTGATGATGGCAGAAGAGAGCCTTATTTTCTCATAGGCTTTATTCACTCTTTCTAAAATATGAATACTTTACAGCACGACACAACTTAGCAGGCGCGTGGCGCAGCACTTAACCCGTTGACGCAGGGTCCATAATTGCTTAATCCACGTGCCTTCTAATTTGTGTAAACCTGTACCTACCTATCTCTATTCTGCAATGGAATTCGACGAACGAAATAAATATAGATTTAAAGACCTGTTTACTAAGGTTTTTTTTCAATAGTAAGATGAAATTTATTCTTCGGATAGTCCAAACAAAAATTTTCAATGGATTCAAATTTTTTATGGATTATTCGACTAATAAATATCGGACGATTGAAAAATCCGCCCATACTGACCTATGTCTCAACACTGTTGATTTTTAGACCAGTCTTCTTACAGAGCTGCCCATGAAAATGAAAATATTTATTCAGCAAATAGGCCACATCTGGGCACTTTTACACGTCACTTTTAAATGAATTTAACAGAAATGAATTTACCTATTACATGATCTTCAACTATAACTAACTTACTTGTAAATAACACTAGAGAACATTTTTACGCGCGGCAATCTAGACTGGGCCCGCGTGGGGCAAAAGTATTGAACCGACCTACAAGTAGTTTCACTTCTAACAGAACACCCTGGCTATGTATATAATTCTTTTATATTTAAACTTATGTCATAGTGTTTTTTTTACAAATAATAAGATGTACCTTTTGTCACTTCAACGTATTAAAGAATCTCTTCTATCCATACAAAATAGTATAGGTAATTTCTTTTATTAAATAGAAATTATCAGAAGGTTATGGTCCCCTGCAATGTCCAGCAAGTCAAGTCCTAATATTATTGTGCAAGATGCACCGGGAAGTGGCTTCTCTGGAGGCGATCGGAATGTATCCTCGCCCCCATCGGCGACTAGCGCGTCGCCAGGACCGTCCGCGCAGTCTCTCGGGACAACAACTGTTCCCGTCATTGAAAAATTAGAGGGCGCAAGCAACTACGCTTCGTGGAGCTTCGCGATGAAGAATGTGCTCATCGTCGTCGACCTCTGGGACTGTGTGAACAACCCTGCTGAATATAAACAAGAGGTAGGAGAAAAACTCTTTCTTCGTTTAGATGCGAAAGCCAGAGCAAAGATATGCTTGTCGCTATCTCCGAAAGTGTATCCCGTAGTATCGAGTGCTACTACATCAGAAGAAACGTGGATAAAGCTACAAACTGCTTATGCCAACAGCGGACTTGTTCGCCGCCTTCATCTTCTACGCAGCTTGTTCAACTACAAGTTACAATCGCATAGAAACATGGATGAATACATCAATGCGATTCGGAGCACTCAGCAACAACTGATTGAAATCAATTCTGCCATAGAAGACGAATTCATCGCAATCATAATGCTCGCGGGATTACCTGAGAAATTCAATGCAATGATTATGGCCATTGAAAACTCTCAAAGTAAATTGACATCCGACACGGTTGCAGCCATCCTACTTAAAGAAGACATTCGGGCCGCGTCATCTGTGGATATGAACAGCGCTCTGTCTGCTGATGTCAAGAAAAACACATCAAGAACACCAGTCTGCAGCTACTGCAAAAAGTGGGGTCACTCTATCTCTCAGTGCAGAAATAGAAAGAAGAAAAATGTAACTCCGCATCATAATACTAATTTAGTTAATTCAAATATACTAGATAGCGATGTTACACTTTTATCATCTTTTACTACACCCCATTTTCAGCATACTACTCAGACCACGTCATGGTACATTGACTCAGGAGCAACATCACACATGTGCAATAACAAAAAACTATTCAAAGACTTTACCAAGAACGCTAGCTATGTTACAGTCGCAAACAATGAACGAATAGCTTGTGAAGGAACCGGTACAGTTGCACTTCATGTCACTCCTAATGTCCATTCCATTTCTAATGTTTTTTTTGTTCCCGATCTAGCTGCAAACCTACTATCTGTAAGTAGCCTAATACAGAAAGGTTTTGTCGTCGTATTTTCACCCACAGGCGCTACCATCCTATTGAAAGAAGGGTGTAAAGTATCTGGTACAATCATAGCTACGGCATCCAATTACAAAGGTATGTACAAACTTGATGTATCAGAACCCCAAGCTCAGCTGACATCTGCCAGAAAGGAATCAGCTGTGCTTTGGCATAGACGTCTCGGGCATATAAATGTCAAAGCAATGAATATTTTAAAAAATAAATCCGTTGGCATAGAGTACGATGATATTTTGAGTGAAACCTGCATTCCTTGTGTACAAGGCAAATTAGCAAAGAGGCCATTTAAAAAGTCGAAAAGTAAATCGAACCATAAATTGGAACTAATCCATTCAGACCTTTGCGGACCAATGAGTTTGCATTCATGGGGCGGTGCTCTATACGTTCTAACTTTCACTGATGACTTTACACGCAAAACTTTTGTCTACTTGTTAAAGTCAAAAAGTGAAGTTTTCTCAAAGTTTGTAGAATTCAAACACCTAGTAGAAAACCAAACAGGTCTTAAAATTAAGATACTTAGATCGGATAATGGCACAGAGTATGTGAATAAATCAATGTCAACCTTTTTAAAGGAAAACGGAATTATTCATCAAACTACCGTTCCGTACAACCCACAGCAAAATGGCATTTCGGAGCGAGTCAATAGGACAATCATTGAAAAAGCGAGAACTATGCTCCATGACTCAAAGCTACCAAAAGCCTACTGGGGTGAAGCTGTCAACACAGCAACATATTTAAAAAACATTACCCCAACCCAAGCCTTAAACAACAAGATTCCTGACGAATTATGGTATGAGAAACCGATCAACCTATCTCATCTGCGTATTTTTGGTTGTGAAGCGCATGCTCTTATTCCAAAGGAAAAGCGCTCTAAATTGGATTCTAAGACTAAATCTTGTATCTTCGTTGGATACTCAACTGAGAGTAAAGGCTATCGCCTCATAGATCCTCGAAACCCTCGAGCGATCATAATTTCACGTGACGTTGTCTTTGTAGAAGACAAAGTAGGTAGCCACCTACTTTCAGAATCTTCGAACGTGGACAATACTCTCATGTATGAACAAATAGTTGATACACAAGCCAACGTTGAACCTTATCTACAACCATCTATAAATCAACCATCAGTGCCTATACCGTCGTCAACTACAATACTACCAGATCCATCTTCCGATATTCCGTCATCGCCAGCACCACTCACTCCTGTATTGGTTACAGATGCTGAAAACATAACCGATCAACCTGAAGTTTCAGAACTTTCAGATCAAGAATCATCGGATACGTTTACAGATGCAGCATCTTCTCCTGAGCCAAACAGAGAGCCTAGATATCCTCAGAGACTACGCCGTGCGCCAGAGAGATATTCTCCTTCGTTGTACATGATTTCCGAAAACAATGAACCTGAGACGTACAAGCAAGCTCTACAAGATATCAACAAATCCAAATGGCAAGAAGCTATGAACGCAGAATTTAATTCTCTACAGAAACACGGAACTTGGATACTAGTAAACAGACCCAATAACAGGAAAATTATTAAAAACAAATGGGTTTACAAAATAAAAACGAATACCAACGGCGAAGTCGTGAAATTTAAGGCAAGACTTGTAGCCAAAGGCTTTACTCAAGTGTACGGTGTGGATTATGCAGAAACGTTCTCACCAGTAGCTCGACTCTCTACAGTAAGACTACTACTTGCCTTTGCTATTCAGTTAAATGTCAAACTATACCATCTTGACGTAGAAACAGCTTTTCTTAACGGCGATTTAGATGAAGAAATCTACATGGAACAGCCACAAGGCTTTGAAATCGACTCAAAAGAAAAAGTTTGTCTACTCAAGAAGTCATTGTATGGTCTCAAACAAGCTCCACGACAGTGGAACATTAAAGTTTGCGGGGCAATGGCTAGTCTGTGTTTAACTCAAGCAGGAAATGAACACTGTTTATACTACAAACGAGATGGTAATGACATTCTCGTTGTTGCGGTATTTGTCGATGATTTCTTCTTATTTTCTACCAACGATACCATGACGGAAAATTTTAAAAACGGACTTAAAAAGTTGTTTACCGTAAAGGACCTCGGTCTTCTTAAAGATTGCTTAGGAATGAGAGTTACCCAAAGTCCTGGGAACATTACGCTTGATCAAACTAAGTACATCGAAAAAGTTATAGAAAAGTTCGGTATGGCGGAAGCTATTCCCGTCAATACTCCAATGGAAACTGGTATGAAACTCACAATTCCTACTAAGGATGAAGAGAATCATGACCTACCCTATCAGCAGCTTATAGGATCTCTAATGTACGTCGCCATCGGCACAAGACCAGATATATCTTATACAGTCTCTTACCTAAGCCAATTCAACGTACATTACGGGGAGGTGCATTGGAAAGCTGCAAAACGAGTACTAAGATATCTGAAATCAACAAAAAATCTAAAGCTTTCATTTACTTCTGGTCAGGATTATCCCGTTGGATACGTAGATGCAGATTACGGAAGTAACTTGGTAGACCGACGCTCTTACACCGGATATTCATTCTTGATGAGTAACGCATCCATATCATGGGAAGCCCGTAAGCAGAGAACACCCGCACTCTCTACCACAGAAGCGGAGTATATGGCACTAGGTGAAGCATGCAAAGAAGCCATCTATCTACGTTCACTCATCAAAGAAGTTTTCGGCATCATCCGTCCAATCACAATCCATTCCGACAACCAGAGCTCATTAAAACTTACCCGCAACGACACTTTTCACGCACGCACTAAACACATAGACGTTAGACATCATTTCATTCGCGAATTATCACACACAGATTTCAACCTAAAATACATACCGACTAACGACATGATCGCAGATATTTTAACGAAGCCTCTGTCAAAAATAAAACACTGTCGATATACCAGTGGATTAGGTTTATGTTAAATGTATATACTGCTAATATTTTTTATAGATCATGTACGTTTGTAAATATGTTTTTTATATGTAAATAAGTTGTTAGATATTGTCAATTTGATATACCTAAAGGGTGTCCCATTACGGGGAGGTATTGAACCGACCTACAAGTAGTTTCACTTCTAACAGAACACCCTGGCTATGTATATAATTCTTTTATATTTAAACTTATGTCATAGTGTTTTTTTTACAAATAATAAGATGTACCTTTTGTCACTTCAACGTATTAAAGAATCTCTTCTATCCATACAAAATAGTATAGGTAATTTCTTTTATTAAATAGAAATTATCAGAAAAAAGCCCAAACCCTCTCGTGATGAGAGGAAACCTGTGCCCAGCAGTGGGACGCAAATAGGCTGTAGTAGTAGTACATTTTTACCCCGATATTTTCATCCCTATTAGTCCTGAATACTCCAAACTCATGGTGCCCGCAAGATGTACTTCCCTAGCCTAGAACAGAATACAGCACAAACAGAGACGGCGGATAGTTCATCGAACAACCGGCCCCAGGCGGTAATATGATCGCGAAAGCCTGCCTTTCAAATTTTGAATTCATAAAATTATTGTTTTACTTCATCCCGCTCGCAATTTAGTCTGAGTGCAATAAACATCCACTAAACCTTCTTTTGTTACGAAACGTCTTTAAAATCATAACGAAACATACGGGTACAAGTCTGAAAAGTGAAATGCAACATTTCGTCACGAATTGGTCTATCCCACTTCATATCTACTACTAGAGATATTCTACTATCTAAAGTCCCGCGCCTTCACATTTCAAAACGTTTCAATGTATTTAAAAAGCACCACCAACACTCAACACATGTGTGCGTGCTGAGACAGCCATCAACTATGCGTTGAGAGTGTTGGTGGTGCTTTTTAAATAATAATGAAAAAATTGAAGCGTTTTGAAATGTGAAGGCGCGGGACTTTAGATAGTAGAAGATCTCTACTATCTAAAGCGTCTCACTGCTGGGCACAGGCCTCCTCTCATCACGAGAGGGTTTGGGATATAGTCCCCACGCGGGCCAATTGCGGATTGACTTCACATACATCTTTGAATTACTTCGCAGATGGATGCAGGTTACCTCACGTTTTCCCTCACCGAAAAGCTCAGTGGTAAATTCAAATTGAATGGAATCAAACCCCCGACCCTCTGCATGAGAGGCGGTAGGTCGAACCACTAGGCCACCACGGCTTCTTACCTTAATAACTACAAAACTATTAGTCTTAGATGATGTCATTATTTTGCTCATATGGTCAGCTCGGAGTTATAGACGTCACGGATGGAAGGATACCCACGTTTCACGTTAGGTATAGGTATAGGTTCGCGCGGGCCGGTTTTCCGCAACTCGACGTCATGATTGCGCCTATTTTGCGTGAATTTTTTTGGCTGGCGGGGCTACTCCTGCCAGCCCAGCTCCTGAAGAAAGCCTAGCAGACCCTTAATGTTGCCGACGACTTCCTGGAGCGACCTCGGATTTCCGAGGTGTGTTGCCCGGTACGCTGCCACTCCGGAACATTCCAAGAGGACGTGAGTGGCTGATTCCTCTGCCTCCATGCAGGCTCTGCACAGGGGGCTGACTGTAATATCCAAATTGTATAGATGTTTGTTTAATAGGGCATGACCACTTATTGCTCCTGTGATTAGGCGCAACTGCCCTCTCCCTAGCTTACGAAGCTTACGTGACAATCCGGGGTTGATCGTCGGGAGGGCCTGCCGGGCCTGCCTGCTTCACGTTAAAACCAATGGCCGTGAGCACCAACACCCGTGGTTTCCACCTGGAGGTAACCGGGAGCAGTAATAGCGTATTTTATGCAATAGTTGTATAAGAGAGGAGAGGTCAAAAAGGCGAGTGGCAGTTTACGATGTGAGGCAAAGACGAGCAACGTTACAAACAATAACTTTTTCACCTCACTGGCTCGAAAGTGGTCGTTTTGCAGCTTGATATCCGAGCGCAAAAGTTGTTTTTATCCGCTAGCGTGGAAAGTGTTTTTGAAATACGAACGACGCATGACGCCACTGTCACAATAAAAAAACAACGATACGTTCTGAAACACAATTCGTCGTGAGAGTTTTATTAAAATAAAGGTTCAATTTACTTAATATCATCATTAATAAAATTATATTAATAATACACCGTTTCAGATGTATTTCATTTTTTCACTATGTTTTATCACAAAAATACTTAAATATGTGTATATTTTAACTGTATTCAATGAATAATTGAATCTTGAAGTACGAGTAAGAGTGATTTGGAACGGAACCTCCGTAAAAAAAAACATGAAAAAAATTTTTTTTTTAATAGTTTTAGATTGCTGGTTTTGTAATTTAGAATACCTATACGAAGTAATAAAGAAAATATGAGCGAGTCTAGCGATGACGATACGAATTTAACTCCTCCAGAGTTAGCACAAACTGTACGTGACGCCGAACTAAGTCTTCTTCCCGAATAATCGCGCGTGAGGTGAAAAATTTTGTGTTGCGCTCAGCAGCAAAGTCGTTTGCGGTCTCGTGCCTTGAAACCCTCATTACACTCAGGATTCTATATTTGAACCACTCGCTTCGCTCGTGGTTCAACCCTAGAATCCTTCGTTCACTCGGGTCTCAATCACGCACTCACAGCAAACAACAACTTTGCAGCCTTGCATAACAATAGTACATTATTGCCGTGGCCGGGAAAGTAGGTCTTTGCAGGCTGAGTACTGGTTTAAAGGGCCGAGGCTTCGCCGAGGCCCTTTAATATGTACGAGGCCTGCAAAGCCTTTCACGTGCCGAGGCTTATATAGTGCTTTTCTCAAAAATGAAAAAAAACCTTGATATTAGGTATTCATAATACAGCATTGACACGCACGCAAAGGTAGTCAAGTACTTACAACAAGTCCAATGGAACGCCAGTCTTATTTCGTATTCACCGATATTTGACTTTAACAGACACACTAACACGGCAAGTTAAAAACTCGCATGTAGATTTCTCGTTTTTTATAAAAAATAAGACCTTTTATTAATTTTTAAACCAAACTAGTAAACTATTTTCATGAAATTTAGCTAAATAAATCTGATACAAGACAAGACCTCCCGCTCTTTATGGATCGTTCTTTTTTTAAATTCCGTTCTGAAATACATTGCGCTGTTTCAGACACGGATAAAAACGTTTGGTTTCGCGTCAATTGACAGATACAGAACATGCAGACTTGGCTGTTTGGGAATTCCTTCGCGTAATTATCAGTTTAAAAAAAAAAGTACCTGTACGATAATGAAATTTCATACAACATTCCCTGCGCTTATACATGCCGCGGAAGTAAATTCATACAAATTTCCGGGCATGCAGTTGAGTTTTTTTTTTTTTTAATTTTTGACTGATCGTCAATGACGCACTTCGCGGTCTGATAGAAAGCAGACAATGACGAGTTTCCGGGCCATTTTTGAGAAAATAACTATTGTAGGACTATAGGTGGGTATCAATATCAATATTAAGCGTACGGCTTTAGAATCATCATCCTCGTCCTCGTCCTACCACTAACAAAATGTTGCAATGGCGCGACTAAGGACCTTCATATTTAGGTATTTTTTCCCCTATATGGTTTTCCTTGTATAGGTAATATTCGATTCCCGAAATAAATCTAAGTTCACGGTCAAGGTATCGGGCAGGTCGGCCAAGGGTCAGACGGTCCTTAGCTATTATTATAACTTTGTACTGGTAATATGGTTTCTATATTCAATATTAACTATGAGCCGTAGCCTGGAGCTTTGACCTACATCTCTCATTGGTCAAATGGTTGCGGTTTCAATTTTCAGCTCCCAGCCTCCCACCGCACCTGAATATGGTCACAGAGTATATAAATAGTTCTAACGTACAGAAGGGGAACTGCTTACGAATAACCGGTTCGGTTTTGCCAAACGCCCCCAAATGTGGCCTTCTCTTTCTATCGCACGCAGCGCGCTCTTTAGGAGGCCACGCACTAGCGCTAGGGTTGTCGCCATCGAGTACATATTAAATCAAACGTTAGTACATAGGTCTAATAGTGTCATTAACAATACTATGACTGTGACTGTCTGTTTGTTACCTCTTCATGCTTCAACCACTCACCACTGGACCGATTTAGATGAAATTTGGTATGAAGATTCCCGGGAAAGGACCCGCTACTTTTAATTTCGGAAAAAGTCATACCTAGTTCCCACGGGAACGCGATAACCGAATCCCATGCGAAGGCGAAGTCCACCATCCAGTGTTCCATCAGGTGGGCTGAGGTGAGACCCTGGCAAGACCAGTGTTGCCAGAAAAAACGCTTTATCCAGATAAAGCGCGACGAAATAGCCGGTGTTTAAATTAATCTATTTGTAGGCTACTTTTAATATTTTTATAATTACTTGAATGTAGTTTTTTGGCGAGGTTTTTTTCTGTTGTACAGTATTACAACAAATATTTCTCCATGTAATTGACAGATGGTTTGGATCAAGCGATTGCAGCGCTCCTAGTGGCCAAATTATGCAGATTTCTTGTCTATTAGCAGACCCCGTGCACGGGGCCGCCGTCATGTACGCTTAATTTTTTTTATTATTATTTAAAAAGCACCACCAACACTCTCAACGCATAGTCGATGGCTGTCTCAGCACGCACACATGTGTTGAGAGTGTTGGTGGTGCTTTTTAAATACATTGAAGCGTTTTGAAATGTGAAGGCGTGGGACTTTAGATAGTAGAAGATCTCTAGCGGCGCGGAAAAATCTGTAGAGTGAGCCGGGCCTGGTATAGTTTCTTCTATTTGTATGTATTTATGAATTTAATGAACTTTTGAATTTACCACTGAGATTTTCGGTGAAGAAAAACATCGCGAGGAAACCTGCATTCATAGATATGCGAAGGAATTTCTGGATGATGAGAGTTCAATGAGCTCGCGTGGGGACTTCGAGTATAGCCCGTCTCTTTTTGATGAAGGGAAGCCTGTGGCCATCAGTGGGACGTAAATAAGCTGTATTTAAGTAATTTCAATTTAACACTGAGCTTTTCAATGGAGTAAGTACCGCAACTGTGAAAATGTTTCATTTAAAGATTTTTGACCATCTGTTGGACATTTAAAACTAAACGAAAAATTAGATAAATGATAAATTATCACTACTTGAGTCATCCAACCTGCCTCAATATAAATCATACTTAAAGATTTAACTAACGATACTAAAATATTACGCCTTAGAAATACCAGGGAGTGTACATCATTAAGTAACTGCAATCTTGGTGCAAGAGGTCATACGCAATTTTACCACAGACCAAATTAAACTTTAACAATTCTGGACAAAGTTGAAATTTCAATAGAGGCATCGCGGAACTAGAAGTGTAATTTTAATTGCCTTGGACGTTGAATCTAACGGTTATTGGAATATGATTTACAATCGCTTGATTGAATTAAGTAAGTCTGACCTTTCGTTGCGTGAGTGGTCAGTTCATTTGCATTATGCAATATTGCATTATTGACTGCATAACGTTTTGTTTTGAGATATGTGAATTAAGTTTGTATGTGTTTTTAATAATAAGTAGTCCCCAATCCGCGCTGGGCCCGCGTGGGGACTATAGCCCAAACCCTCTCATGATGAGAGGAGGCCTGTGCCTAGCAGTGGGACGCAAATAGGCTGTTGTAGTAGTAGTAGTGTTTTAAGATAGCTTGTGATTGTATGGGAGTTTTGTTTTGTATAATCTTAAGAGTAGTGACGTGTATGAAAAAACATTATTAAGGAAGGTTAGGTGTAAAGTGCAAAGCCGGGGTGAGTCACTAGTTGACAAATCAAACTAATTACATTCGAGTTCGCCAATATGTACCCACTTAACCTTACCTAGTTGTAATAGGTTCCATAAGTGTAGGTACACTTTTTAACAAACTCGACTGTATTAAATTTAGACTAACGCTTATTACATTCATGAGAAAAAAACGTATTTTATAAAAAAAAAGTTAAACAGCGTCCACAAATCAATGGGGCGGACTCTACGAGTGAAATTTATTGCACCAAATATTTATTCTCGCGAACAGTGCGAGTATAAATAAGGTGTAAAACAGGTGTTGGAATTACGGTTTTTTGTTTTGTTTGGATATTTATTTTTGTTTGTCCCATTTATTTTAACACAATGTGGAACACCGATTTAACTTCCTGATAAATTTTGTTGCGTTGGTAATAACGATTGAATGTGTTTATTACAGGTATTCATGTATTCGTTTATTTTTATTCTATCCTACTTAATACTAAAAATGAGTATGTTTAAATAAATAATTTTTTTTTTTGTTTGGATGTACATAGATACATGTGCGTGCAATTTTTTTTTTGTTTGGATGTGGGTACATATGCGTGCGTGGGTAATAAAGTATTATCTACACAGGTACCTATGTCAAAACTAAAGTGTATTGTATACGCGGTATGAAGTCGCGGACAATGGCTTGTATTTCGTATATAAACTACTAGCTTCTGCCCGCGACTTCGCCCGCGTGGAATTCGATTATCGCCCTCCCGCGGGAACTATGTGCTTTTCCGGGATAAAAAGTAGCCTATGTCCTTTCCCGGGACTCCAACTATCCCCATACCAAATTTCATCCAAATTGGCGGTTGAAGCGTGAAGAGGTAACAGACAGAGTTACTTTCGCATCATACATAAACGTCTGTAACGATTTGGACAAAAGTTGCAATATACATGAAAACGATGAATCGTTCTCGTGATGAGAGGAGGCCTGTGCCCAGCAGTGGGACGCAAATATTATAGGCTGTAGTAGTAATAGTTTACGGGAGCGAAAAAACGATCTAGTTATTTTCATATAAATCCGGGGAAACTCATTTTTAGAAATTTCACCCGAGCAATGTCATCTGGTACTGTTTATTATGTAACCAAAAACAGTAAACATGATACTACATTTTCTAGCTTTCCAAGTCAAACAGCGAACTAAAACGAAGACGAAAAATCCGAACTTCGGAAAAATCCCCTTTTAAAATTGAAAATGGCCGCTTGGAGCATTAGTGCGCAATCTTACAGTTGCAGGCTGCAGTTATTAAATCCCCAATCCCTTTTAGATACCAATATTTATGATTTCTAGCACTCGTGTTGTGGCCTCGGCTTTTAGCTCAGGCTACAAAATGTCAAGTTCCAGTGTAAACTGGATCGTGTTTGTACGAGTAGAGGTGTTAGTTCAGTGTGGTTTTAAGTTTTAGTTAGAACACTGATTTCATGGTCGAACAGGAAGGACTGATTTCGTAAAAATCTGTTGCATATTTCAAATCCGAGTTTTGGCCATAAAATGTAGTTGTATATAATATATATTAAACTAGCCGTTTCCGCTTGCTCCTACTCTGTTCTTTTTTTTTTTATGGTCCCACTGGTAGGAGCATTGGTCCTCGTGCTCCTACCAGTAGGAGAACAGAGTAGGAGCAAGCGGAAACGCTCATTAAACTCTTCCGTTACTAACTGACTGACGTATGACAACGCACAGCCAAAGCTACTGGTCGTAGACACCTGAAATTTGGCACGTAAGTTCCTTGGAATGTGTAGGGCAGCACTGAAAGCGGATTTTCAGCTAAGTATTTTCAGCTAAGTATTTTTACTTGAACAAACCTCGGTCGCTACTACTATCAATTAAACATTGTAAGTTTTAATCCATATCCATATTAATATTATAAATGCGAAAGTATTTCTGTCTGTCTGTTACCTCTTCACGCTTCAACCGCTGGACCGATTGCGATGAAATTTGGCATGGAGATAGTTGGGGTCTCGAGAAAGGACATAGGCAACTTTTTATCCTGGAAAAACGCATAGATAACCGAATTCCACACGGGCGAAGCCGCGCGCAGAATTTCGTTTAACGTAATTTTAAGTTATTAACACAGCGCGCCAATTTTTGTATTAAGGACAACTCACACCTGAAACATAAAAAAAAAGTAGAAAATAATACCGTTAACATATGCCGTTGCTGTTGTCCATATTATCTGGCCATCGATGTATCGCGAAAGGCGGTGAAACACATATATTATGTTCGGCACGCCCCCTGCCAGCTCAGTGTTTCGTATATGTTATGAATATGTGAAATAACTGAGGCATTTCGTTGTTGAAATATGCTGTTAGTTATGTAAGTGGACGGAGATGTTAGAGCGACCGTAAGTATGTTGAAATTGAAATACTGTTAGCAGACCCTTATAGCAATCCACTCCAGTTTTAGCAACAAATTACTCGTTTACCTTCCCCCGTGAAAATAGCTTGAAAATCTGTTCAATACTTTTTGACTTTGCCGCACATATTGACCTAGCCCCAAACTAAGCGATGCTTGTATTATGGGTACTAGACAATGATATAGAGAAATACTAAACATCCATGACTCGGGTACAAACATTCGTGTTCATCACACGAAGTTTTACCCTATAGCGGGACTCGAACTCGCGACCATCGGAAAAGAAGGCAGGGTCACTACTGGACCAATCCGGCCGTAGGCTGGATCAATCCTGGACATAAGCGGCGGTATGTAATGATAGTAGATATATTACATTGTACCTATTTTTGTTTGGCGTGGGAACTTTATAGCTCAGACAGTCCCTCTCGTGGTGAGGGGAGGGCCTATCTATGTCCAGCCACCACCACCACAACGGCCTACTTACCTCCCACTCCTGGGCACATGATGATGCCGGGCCCAGGTCTCCTCCCGTCATGAGAGGGCTATGTCTAAAATGTGAAATTTCACTTAAGTAAACGTAACGAGAAAAAGCTCACTAATTTTTTACTACGTGTAAAGTAACAAAAATCAGACTGGCTTAATATCTTCGATGAATGTTAAAACTAAAACCAGAGATCAATTGCAGTTCAATGTTCTCCAAATGAATATTAATGTACGCCCGTCTTCGCCTATGAAATTATCATTTTTAACAATTGAACCGTTTACGACCGTCCGTTGGGTCTTGATCATTGTTTTCATAAAAATAGAACTCATTGTTTTTTGATACGGCGAGAAGTAGATCGTGATCTATATATTTACCACTTACTCAATAGAACGAACGTGCACCTTGCTATAGTTATGACAGATCAATGATTTATCTATCAATAATATTATTGAAAATACCTAACTTGCTTTTCCTATAACTTTGACCGCGTGAATTAGATTCAATAAGTAGTCAGATAGTAGGTACGTATATATCATTTTCCAAAAGAGAGAGTAAACAGTTTATCTGTATTCCATCACACCAAATACATTGTACACTCAACACCAATAAAAACGGGGCACTTTGTGTGAAATATCCTATACAAAGTGACCCGTTTTCATTGGTATAGAGTGTATTTGCTAGCCGGTCATATTATTATCTAAATTCATGACGTGACCGGGCGTTTGTTCCGAATTCTGAATCACTTTTAGTCACATTTCTGTAATAGTAGCTCTATCTAGATTTGGATTTCGCTTCTGGTTAGGTATTTAAATTAACAAATTATCGAAAAAACACGAAAATCTACGCCCAATTATAAAAAAATGTGTTCACGTTGAAACGCTCGAGTAATAACTTAAATATTTATTTATTCAAACTTCATTGCACATACAAAATGTATACAATTGTCGGACTTAATGCCTAAAGGCATTCTCTACCAGTCAACCATAAGGCCAAACAGAAAGAAAAATGAGTAGGTGCATCAATATCAGAAATAAACTACAGAAATACTAGGAATAAGATAACAAATAATTTCAAAAGAGGATAAATTTACATAAACATACATAAATATTTTATAAAAGGTAACCATACATAAACTAATACATACATACATAAACCAGCCGCACGATGCAAAGAAAAATATGAAGGATTCCAAACCTACGCGACCTGCTCAAATAAATATATGCCAAATTAATACTTACTGTAAAAATCAGAATCTTGCCCTCGCCAACTAGCTATAAACTACACAACAACACAACGGTACAAAGACACTGAGATTTTTGGAAAAGAGCATTTTATTGCATATTTCCCCATAATACATATACGTTATCCAGAAAAAACATAGATGTAGGTCAATCTTTATAGTAAAGATCTCCCCTCCGGCCGGGTGGTTCGACAGCGTTGTCCGACACTCGGACTATAAGGATTTTTTTATTTCACTTAGTCCGAAACTCGGACTACAAGGAATTTTAATTTTCCTCTTAATCCGACACTCGGACTACAAGGAATTCTTATCTTCCACATAGGCCGACACTCGGACTACAAGGAATTTTAATTTTCCTCTTAATCCGACACTCGGACTACAAGGAATTTTAATTTTCCTCTTAATCCGACACTCGGACTACAAGGAATTCTTATTTTCCACATTTAGCAGTTGGTCCCAATCGTAGTTCGCCAAATGTAGGTTAGGTTTGTTAGTCATCTATATACGCCCGAAGGGCAAACTACCTAGAAATAGGGGACCCGTCGGTCCAGTCACATTCGGATTCGGTCACTTACGACCACTTTCCTCTCACGGCCATTTGCTTGGAATGCCCACATCCCCGAATGTCCATGTCGCTCGTACGACCATAATACAAGGAATGGACATAGGCCTCCCCCAAGGCGCGCCACTCAAACCGGTCCTGTGACACTCGCATCCACCGCGTTCCCGCGACCTTTACAAGGTCGTCACTCCATCTTGTTGGTGGCCTACCGACAGCTCCTCTCCCGGTTCGCGGACGCCACTCGAGAACATTCTGGCCCCATCGGCCATCAGTCCTGCGAGCAATGTGCCCCGCCCATTGCCACTTAAGGTTCGCAATTCTTCGGGCTATGTCGGTGACCCTAGTTCTACTGCGGATATCCTCATGCGGATATCATCCGGTTACATCAGCAAGAATATTTTCTAACACTTCTGCAAGTTTTCCGATTTTCACATACTTAGTTACGAGTACAAGTAAGTACATACGATTGTATGGAGTCCAGGGTTGTCGAAAATGGAGTCATCGGTTTAGTTAATAAGAAAAATCGACATATTATTTCAATATCCACATGATACACGAAAAAATTCAGTGAAAAATTTAGAGAAAAGAAGTAAGAAGAATTTATTATTTATCAATATTACTCATTCAATTTCCATTAACATTTTTGAAGTTAGAGGAAGAGGAACAGAGTTGTTACCTACTTCCATATAAAAGTAACATACATACTCTTAGTAATATAATATGCTACTTTTACATATTACATATTAGTAATAGTTCTATTTCAGACTTAAAGAAAAACTGAATTTAAAACTAATTTGTATAAGCAGATGATGATGATGTTGATGAGTAGAAGCAAAACCGTAGAAGAACAACCTTAGCTGCCTTTTTGACTCCATAAGATTTCTTGCAAACTGGCAACCCTAGATAGTCGTAAACGGTCGTTATATGAGAAGTGAATGCGGAAACTCCTCGATATCATAGATTATTGACGAACTATTTTTCTTACGAGATTTATTGTAATTCCTATACGTTTGTTCTTATAGAAAGAATTTAGGTAAAAATGTATTTTGAGGGACATACTATGAATCAGCAGGCAAACTATGTTAACTATTATAAGAAATTTTTGACGGAAAAATTCTGACGCTCTCCGGAAGACACTCGGTGCATACATTTTGTATTAGATCCCACACACAGTTAGAAAATCATTTTTCCCAAAAATTCCCATGGGAACGGAAAATTTGCGATTTATAAAGTATTTAATATTTTGTGAAATTTATTCTCTTGTCTTATCTTATCTTGAGACTGTGGGGTCCTTGCGGATACACTTCGTTCCATTGGGATCTTTTGTGTAATTACCCCTCTCCGTGCAGCTAATCCATTGCTTCCTCCACCTTCACCAATAGGTTAATGATGGAGTGCAATGGAAGTGCTTTGAAATTTATTCAAAACGTGAACTTAACAACTTCCATAGACCTGTCGTTATATAAAAACCATCTACAATTCCCCACGGCAAAAGGCGGTAACTTATAATATCATTTTTTTATATCAAATAAGATTCCGAGTTAACCTCGGCGCTCCTCGGATTTTCTTCAATGCAAAAGAAAATAGCGACAGCATAGAAACCTTTTTACGAATTGCAATAAGAAATTGTATAGAAGTGGGGGAATTTTCCACAATTGCTGTCGAGTTTCATTCACTTCGAGTTGGAATGAGTGAGAACTTACTTAAATACTTGAGTATGCTTGTTAATCGTTTCAAAGGTACGACTAGTCTTTTTGTTTTGTTTTTGTATTTTTGCACAAAATAATTTTTATTCATTATTGATGTAAAAAAAACTCATCTTTTCTGCTCAGTAAACAAAACGAACTAAGAAGTAACCGAGCAATTCATCCATTTTTTTTACAGTAATTATTGATAATTCGAGCGTAAAGATTACAACGTTTTCTACTCCACTACTGGGTACAAGCCACATTGTATCCATGTTTGGATACTGTAGCCGAAAAAAAAAACCGACTTCAAACTCCGCGGCAGCCTGTAAAGTCAGTGCCAAGTTCACTACAAATGAGTTTTTTCGGCTACATTGTCCAAACTGCGCTTAAGGACTTAGTTAAAATTTGATATAGTGCGTGTTATTAAAAAAAAAAGTTTGTGATACAAAGTAAAAGATGTTGGTACCTAAATCAATGACGAAGCTTGCAGCGGATAACAGTATGTTTTCTGCATAAATTCTACATAATGACGATGCAAAAGTGATTGTAAAATCCTACTTGAATAAATGTAAACATTATTTAACTGTCTTCCTGTAAAAAAAAAAGAATTACGTCGCATTGAAATATATTAAAGCGTTTTTTCCTAAATCAGTTGAGTACCTCAATCCTAAAGGTTGTGCAAACCCTACATAATCCGAGGCACCTCAGTCATTCGTCTTCCGCAATCATTTGTTAGGCTATGAGCTGCGCAGAGACTGGCTGAGCCGTTATGACGTCAACGGAGTGACGGATAGAATTTCGGATTTTGTGGGTTACAACGGTTCACCCTTGCACCTTTGGGCCGTTAAAATGTTGGTTTATTAGTACCTAAGTATGATAGTACTTCAATGTTTATTTTCAATGCGGATTTTCCCACTAGATTTAAAAAAATCAACGCTTATTAGGTCGTCGTGTATGTGTAACTATCACAAACTATGTAAACGAATATTGCAAGCTACTTGAATTTCAACCATTTCTAGTTATCGTATCATGATGACACTTGGCAAGTACTTATATGAAAATTGAAACAAAGCAATAATGTGTGTCAGTGTAACACTGAGCCGATCTGATGATGGAGTTGTCTTAGTTTTTTAAAGAACTTCTTATTAGCAAAGTAATCAACTTATCAGTCAAGTGTCTTCGAAAATCAGCTTGACGAATATACCAATGACATATTCTTGAGATTGTCTCGTTTAATCCACAGCCTACAACCTAAAAACCTAATTAAGATGTTTTTTAACCATAAAAACTAATAAGTGCAAATGTTTTGTTGCAGGTATTTATCAAATTTTTATTCAACCATCGCACAAGTGGGTAAAGAACTGTCTCAAACAGGAGTCGGTGAGGTAGAAAATTGCGTATTCATAAGAAAACAAAAGTGTGCAACTGACAACTTGAACCCTGGTTTTGATAACCCCAGTTAAAATACTGATTAGAACCCCAAGCTCTTTGTATTATATTAATTGTTTTTGTTTGTCATAATGCGCGGAGAGTTTGACAATAGCAGTTAAAGTTCTAAGTGGCTCAAAACATCTGCAGCTAATAAGCGATCGGGTTTCTGCCAAGTGCCAACCGGAAGGTTTCTTCATTTGAGGAAATATTTTTGGGTTATATTGGTGTGAAATTCCTCTTTCATGACGAGAGCAGATTCGTGCCCACCAGTGGGACGTAAAAAGGCTGTTTTGGTGTTATTAAATATAAAGGTAAATTATTGGATACGATTAGTCTAAAAAATCCCTTTCGTGATGAGAGCAGGTTCGTTCCCGGTCCCAGCAGTGGAAAGTAAAAAGGCTGTTTTGCTGTTATAAAATTTAAAAGTAATTATTTAACCTTTAGGAAACTGTTTAAATCTGATCTGCATCTAAAATTCATCAGTTTATTATCAAATTACTTTTTAAGCATCTTTATTTCGATTCTATTTTATACCTCTATTTTTTTAAATCCTCATCCTTATCCTAATTAGGCAATTAGGTTTCCTACTCAGTTAAAAATCAGAGTTGCTAAATCTTTTATTTTCTTCAACGGATCCTCAAAATAATTTCTCAATCTTGATCTCTTAATTAACTCAGATTACTGAATAAAAAATAAATCCTCCAAATAAAAGCACAGTAAAAGGAAAACACTTTACCGGGCCGCAGAAATTATGAAAGAGCGGAGTAACAAAAGGATGGGCCGTTTTCGATGGAACGCTGTCTTTCACAGCTGATATTATCTTAGGGGATGATAAGAGTTTTCAGTGAACTGTTTGTTTGCTGGGGGAGGGGCGGCGCTCACACCGATGTCATTAGTCTACGAATACAATAACATCGAAAAAGGGTGAATAAACTTCAAAGTATTTGAAACGGGACTTCTTTATTCCATTGACAACCGAAAAATAATAGAGAAATGAAGACAGTTAAAAGTTGACGGACGCACATATTGCCATTATACTCGTATTTTATGATGACTGTACTACTTACTTTATCATTTATGATTAATCCGTTCTACTTAACATTATAAATGTGAAAGGAACTCTATCTGTCTTTTGTCTCTTCACGCCTAAACCGCTGGACCGATTGAGTTGTGGAGGATACTTTAATACACCAGCTTTTTCCCGAGGCTGCATCTGCAGGGATCCTATTTTAAAGTGCCAATCCACATTTTGCTCCCTTGGACTTCTAAGTAGCTTTGCAGCCCTGGCATGATCAGTACGGAGAACAATCGTTAGGTATTTTAATATAGTCATGTTCATTCATTATCATGTCAGCCAATAGACGTCCACTGCTGGACGTAGGCTACCCTCAAGGCTCGCCCCTCCGATCGGTTCTGTGCCGCTCGCATCCACCCACTGCTTGTTGAAGACGTCGCGGTACGCGGCCGCCATTCGAAAACTTTCTGGTCACCTGGTGGCATTCATTACGCAAGGCCACGCAGGACTCTGTTAACCCACCCACTTACCACTTAAATGGTTCTAGCGGAAGGCCAGCGCTGGTTTCATTGCCAGCACATGCTGAGGTAGGAAAATTTCTTAACAAATCACACGTCATGTCAGCTTTGTTACCTATACTGAATTTCTTTTTTTTTTCGTGTTTTGGTTGCGAATTAGTGTATCTTCTTCTTCTTCTGTTTACTGTAGCTGTTGTGGTTTATTGTAAAGTGCCTAAATAAAACCGTGTAATGTGTTTATAAATACACTGCACGGTGTGACGCGCGATCCCAAATCAGACGGAAGCGCTCGTGACAAAAGAAAGAAAGTTTATTTTCTTTTACTCCGTGATTATTCTTTAAGTTTCTTCCGATACTAAAGTAGGCTAAGAACGTATTTAACTAAATCAAAGGATACCCTCATTAAGCCTTCGTTCTGTTTGAGAGAGCTTTATTTATATTTTGCTTTGGGTTTTGCTTTATGTGTATTTTGTGTAACGTCTTTGTATTTAATTGTTTTGTATATTGGTCAGTCTGGTCTGTGATGGTAGTTCTGAACAAAAATATTATGAAAAATCTTCCCCAGTTTTTATCTATCTCTGTCCATTATCAAAATTGGTTCTGCACTTTAATTGTAGAAGAGGACAGACAAAACGCTAGTTTCGCATTTTTAACATTTCTTTTACTGTTTACTTTCGAGATAAAAAAAAACAGTCCATCCATTTTGAGTTCAATTTTATTTGAATTTTCCAAATTACCTACATCTTTCTAGGGCCAGTAGTTTCGTCAGTAGTAAGTCACTCACTCACTCTCTCAGTACCCGTATGGAAAAGTTTTATATATTGATTGATTGATTAAGGCCAGTTTCTCAGTACTCTCATACGACGTACGACTCATACTCGTAAATGAACCCTGAAATAGTTGTAATATCTTACTTATTTATAGGCTTTTGTGAAAGACGGCCTAAGTTAAATTATGAAATATGCAACGACGTGACAAAGTTGAAATCGAGTCGACCCTATTTTAAAGCACAGCTTAATGTTTGACTTTCCCCGGCACCTTGTTAATTCTGCGAGAGTAAACATAAACGGGGGCATATTTATCCAGCCTGTCACTCATTATGAAGCAAGCAAGCAAGAAAGTGTGACAATCTCCTACGGGACCCTAAACCCTTTAATTCCAGGTACGCAGATTAGATTTCACGAAGATAAGTAGCTGGGAAAAAAGCCGCTTGACTTGTTGTCTTTCACTTGTTGTCTTAGTTAATGTAGAAATCACTAGGTGTAGATTTGTCGTGTACTTATTCTATTGTTGTGTGTATATTCTGTTGTTTAAATTCTTCTTTTATTGAAATACAAATCATATAGGTATTTATTTCATTTTTGTACAAAATAATATATTTCTTATTTCTCACTTCTAAGTTCATAACCCTCTTTTGGAAAACACCTTTAATTAATGATCGAAAGCAGGTTTGATAGCTCTGCCAAAAAGCAACAATAAGATACTCTTAACTGTAACGATACACTTAATCATGAATAGAAAACTCTTCCTTTACTGACTGACTGATGACAATGCACAGCCGAAACTACACTTCGTAGCAAGCTGGAATTGTAGGGAAAGCACTAAGACAGGATTTACCTAAATTGCCACGGGAACGAGAAAAAGACGGGATTTTGAGTCAGTGTTTCTGCGCATACCAAGTCGCGGGCAAAAGCTAGTTCTCCATATAGAAATCTTAGAAGACGATAAAAATTAAACACTAAGTACTACACCAACAACCCTGTAGGAATTTTATCATTCTGCCACATACAAATTGGACGCGTGGAGTATCGAGACGTTCTATAAGCCCAACTAGCACGGACACTTCAAAATTACCTCGAGCGTTTTTCTAACAACGGTATACTTTCTTCCTCTCTTCTGTTCTGCTACAGGCTTAAGGCCTGTTTCTCGGTCGGCGTCCCGTGAAATTCAGATTCCCGTTACGCCCTGTTACCTCTCATAACGGGTTAATAAAAAAGCCCGGTTGAATACTAAGCTTTTTTCCAAACTTTGTACAGGTGTTTCGGGAGAGCGCTGAGTTCGTGGAAAATTTTGCTGCGTTTTTCTGGTGAAAATATTTCGTTAGCGTTTCTATGTTTCGGATTAAGTTGCTTAGTTTTATTTTCTTTATGTCATAATGTCATTTGTGAAATTCCGTTCCATTTCTGTCGTTTATTCATACTCCTAATGTGTACCTTTAACCTTGCGAAACCTTGGGTAGGTAACTTCTCATTTTTTTTAATGTACACCCTCTTTTGTTGTTCTGCCACCCAGTTTTCACGTTGTATTTAATAAATAGGATTTAGTAAATTTTTTGACTACATAAAACTCTAAAATTACACACTAGGACACCAAGCGTGGTATTAGAAGAACACCCCCAGCCCCACCCCCGAAAATATCACAGAATGTGGGTATGTTTCTTTATTCTTTACTAGCTTCTGGCCGCGACTTCGTCCGGTATTAGCGTTGGGAACTATGCGTTTTTCCGTAGTAAAAAGTTGTATGTTGACCAGTGTTATAAACTATCCCCATACCAATTTTTTGGGAAATGATACAACGCGATGTACTTTAACATCTCCCGGGACTTGATCTTATCCCTGAGGAATTTGATCAAATCCCTGTTTTTATCATATCACTGCGACATATATCTATCTAAATAGTATATAAAAGAAGAAACTGACTGACTGACATATCAACGCAGAGCCGAAACTACTGCTGGTCGTAGGGAGCTGAAATTTGGCATGCAGGTTTCTTGGGGAGCGTAGGGGAGCACTAAGAAAGGATTTCCCGAAATTCCCACGGGAACGGGAAAAAATGGGATTTTTACATTTTAATGTTTAGGCGCGTACGAAGTCACGGGGAAAAGCTGTTACATATATATAGTTCATATTTTGTATCGTCGTGTGGTTAACTATCTTTGTAGTTTTTGATGGGACTTACAATTGACGGGCCACCAGCTCCTTGCGTTTGATCTGGGCGATGCAAAACGTGCAAGTATTAATATGTAGATTCTTTTACATACGAATTAAATAAAAATATACCTCTATCTCTATTTAAAAACAGAATCCATTTCCTGTCCAGTGTCCACTCCACGCTCGAAATGGAAAATTAAATTTCACACATCCATTTATCACAATGATGTTGGCACAGAATTTACACACATAGTGATGGACGATTTTTTAACATTACAAAGGTTTACTGTGGAACATGACGGATCATCATTTCAGCCGATAGACGTCCACTGCTGGACATTAGGCCACCCCCAAGGCGCGCCACTCAAACCGGTCCTGTGCCACTCGCATCCACCGCGTTCCCGCGACCTTTACAAGGTCGTGGCTCCATCTTGTTGGAGGCCTACCGACAGCTCGTCTACCGGTTCGCGGACGCCACTCCAGTACTTTCATATGACGTATAGTTAAATAAAATACACAATGAATTTTTAATGTCTTCGAATAAAAAAATGAAAGTTTTGGGTTTCACGTGTTGTCATCACGACACAGAAGAATAAGAAATATAAAAATACTACCTTCTGCCCGCGACTTCGCCCGCGTGGAATTCAGTTATCGTGTTCCCGCGGGATCTATGCGTTTCTCCGGGATAAAAAGTAGCCTATGTCCTTTCCCGGGACCCCAACTGTCTGCCATGCCAAATTTCATGTCAATCGGTCCAGCGGTTGAAGCGTGAAGAGGTAACAGCCAGACAGACAGAGTTACTTTCACATTTATATGTATGGATTAAATTAGTTTATAGGTAATCCAATTTTGTAATCTTCAAGATACATGCATGAATATTTAGTGAAAGTTTCATTGAAAACTTACAGAGACCTGAATATTACTACTTTTAATTAAATATGAAAATTTAAAGAGCGTAGCCGTGTTTTCATATAGAATCGGCCCTTTCACGAAATGGTTTCTGTATTTTTTTCCAAAAGAGCTTTTATGACAAATATTATTTTCTGTAGGTTTCAGCTTCCTATCTTTGTTATTGTCGAAGATATGTTTTTTTGAAAATTTCTAAAAAAAAACGAATTTTGCCTCATAGGTAATGCGATTCACGGGAATTTTTGGAACAGTGATAAACATATAATAACTCACGTATTCCTAAAACAATATTGATAACTGCCAAAAAAAATCTTGCATAAATGTAAGAAATAAAACTTCAGACTTTTTTTTTCTTGCTTTCTAGAACCTACAGTTCTTCATTAGGTAATTGGTTATATAAAGGTGTACCATATTTTTTTTTCAAAATAATCCAGTCAGTACTTTATACTAGAAAATACAAATATAAAGGATGAGGTATACGGTATACCTCCATGATCTGGTATGGGTATACTGTATACCCATACCAGATCATTTAGTTGCAAAAGAGATTAGTTATGCATTAAGAATTCTATCAGCCAGTACCTTTAATTTTAATGATAAAGAAGCAATGTGCATAGCTAATCTCTTTTGCAAAGTTTTAGTTTTTGAACAAAATATTATAAAAAAATATGCAACGCATGTTCCCTATTCAGAACTGTGCTAATTCCGCAAAAAGCAATAGCAATTTAGCCGCGAAGCTTTTCATTGGCAGTTCGCGTAAATCATAGTGATTTCGCATTGGCGCTGATAAACAGTGGAATTAGGTTTTGTAAAAAAAACCGCCCCATTTTTGCATGGATGTAGAAAATGTCAATAAAACCTTGTATTTGTTAAATTTATGTGCGAAATTTAATTTGAATTTACCACTGAGCTTTTCGGTGAAGGAAAACACGGTGAGGAAACCTGCACGCATCTGCGAAGTAATTCAAGGATGTGTGTGAAGTCCCCAATCCGCACTGGGCCCGCGTGGGGACTATAGCCCAACCCTCTCGTGATGAGAGCAGGCCTGTGCCCAGCAGTGGGCCGTAAATAGGCTCATATATAGGCTGTTGTAGTAGTTAAATCAAGAAAAAGGAAATAGGAAAATAACTGGCAATTAGCCTATGAATAATAGGCTGGGTCAAAAAACCTTTTTGTTAAATTATGACTTCTAATAGAGATAATTTGGTGTCAGTTCATGCTGGAAATACGCGTATAAAATATTATTGCAATCGGTATACTATAACTGCCTCCGGATTAGGTTTAAAGTTTCGGTATTTTTAGTAAAAAGCTGATGTTTCAAAGAGATCTAACTCATAAATATACATCATATATTCTCCCAAAATAATTTTTATTTATATCACAATGATGTATACTGATACAAAAAATACCAAAAATAAAAAACTTCCACATAAAAAAGTATTTTCTTGTTGCATTTGAATTAAGTTTAACCGCAAAGTGATGTACAGCCATTTTGTTCTATTGTATTCTGCGACAACAAAGATGTGTTTCTATGTTTTTTGAATAAACTATACTCAAAATGCTTTAAAATTTCTATAGGTAGTGATACATGTGACTTAAAAGATATTTATTCTTCCAATTTATGAATAAGCAAGGACGTGCTGAGAGTGGTCGAGGTTTAGAAATTAAAATCACCATAAACACAAAAAAGGAAACAAATTTCCAAGAACTGGTTGATATTGTTTACAAAATTATGGAAGAAAACATCATTATCAATTTCATCACAGTAAGAGTGAAACAAATGCTGAAAACTTATCACCTAATATTAAAGGAAAAGTGAGAACTTGGTAATAAATCGTTGTTTGAAAGTATGTTGTGATAAAACCCAAAAAAATGGGCTTTTTCTGGGTCCGCAGGTAAACATGGATGCAGAAGTTTAATATGACCTTATTAACTGGCAAAATCTAGTCACGGATCCATCTACCCTGAAGAAAATCTCTACCGAAGAGTATCGCTCATAGCTCGAGTAGAGGACAACAAAATGTTTTTTTTTTGCGTTTACCTTGCCCTACTCAAGCCCTTGAAAGGTCAGTAAAAACTATAACTGAAGCTTCAGGAAGTGAGTGCTGTGCTCAGAACCAGCTGTTGAGGGTTTCATCAAAGCCAAGATTCTCGTAATCTTAAGCCATAATGTGACAGCAATAGAAGTTATAAGAGAGTTCAAGTAAATAATTTTGTGTAAAGTTAATAAGTACTTCATAACTGAAAAATATGCTTATATTTTAAAGATTAATTAAAATACACTATACTAATGTTAATTCCTATTACTTGCATCTAGCTTACAATATAATAATAAATTTTTCAAACAATTTAAGAAAACATTGTTCTTTTCAACTTTTCAATTTTTCAAGGTCAATCCGGAGGCAAAATATGTTTCCCAATTCGCACCAAATTTTATATATTACTTTTTTCAACCATAAGACACATTTTTATCGCTATTGCATTTAAAAAGAAAAACTTCTTTTTTTCTCCATACAAGAGTGACCCACCCTAATGAATAAGTTACCATGCAAAATTATTTCTAGTGATTAATTACTTATGTATATTTGTTCTGGGCCCGCGTGGGGACTGTACTTGTAGTACAACCCTCTCATGATGTGAGGCCTGTGCCCAGCAGTGGGATGTAAATAGGATGTTGTGGTGGTAATAGTTTTTTTTATACGGGACTTGATTTTTTCTTGATTTTCACAACACGGGCACACGTCTTGACGGGCCATTTTTCTCCCGTCTGATTGTGAATCCTTACTTATAATAGATCAAGGGGTTTTGTGCTTTAATAATAAAAGAGGACAGACAAAACGCTATTTTCGCATTTTTAACATTTCTTTTACAGTTTTCTTTCGAGATAAATAACAGTCTATCCATTTTGAGTTCAATTTTATTTGAATCTTCCAAATTACCTACATCTTTCTAGGACCAGTAGTTTCGTCTGTTCGTTGTCTGCCAGTCCAGTCAGTAAGTCACTCACTCACTCACTCAGTATAGCATAACACAATTAAGAAGGCGCGCGGCGAAGCATTTCTTCTAGCGTTTTCCCGCGTCAGTGGCGAACTTAGTAATCCAATGCTATAATGCACAACAAAAGGTGCGGTGTCTGTAAGTCACTACCGACAGCAGCAATGGCAAAAAGGTGTCAACCGCCCGCAGATTTATAGAGCGCTTTGTTTTGCCGATGGTACCCTGATTGTAATCAACTTTTACATGTGTTAGTCTATTGTGTGTGAGCTCTAGGAATTTGTTAAATGTAGCGAATAAGAAAGATATGAAGCCGTGGTGGCCTAGTGGTTCGACCTACCGCCTCTCATGCCGAGGGTCGGGGGTTCGATTCCGGCTCGCACCTCTAAGTTTACTTATGTGCGAAATTCAATTTGAATTTACCATTGAGCTTTTCGGTGAAGGAAAACATCGTGAGGAAACCTGCACGCATCTGCGAAGTAATTCAAAGATGTGTGTGAAGTCCCCAATCCGCACTGGGCCCGCGTGGGGACTATAGCCCAAACCCTCTCGTGATGAGAGGAGGCCTGTGCCCAGCAGTGGGACGCAAATAGGCTGTAGTAGTAGTAGTAGTAGTAGTAGTAGTAAGAAAGATATCGTTTGTCGCCCGTATGTGGAAAAAAATAGCTTTAATTTAAAATTACTTTTAATTTTGTACGACCATTTTAAATTCCATTTTTATCTTCACTTAAAATAGGAATGACGACAACTTTTTTTACCACAGTCTACCAGGAAGATTATTGAAAAGTATTGGACACGTATTATTTCTTTTTTCACGTAATCAAACTTATACGGAGATATAGTGAGTTGAAATGTCGCGTGACGGGACGGTTAGGTACGATTTATACCTAACGGTGACGTAGTTAGCCCCCACTCTCCAACTTTAATGCGTTTTAACTTAGTCATTCTTTGTTAATTTGATAAAACAAAAAATACGTGTCTAATATTTTTTTATTACCTGACTGACGGACTAATTAGGATTTAGATTTCTTCACCCTGTCGTCATTACCCTATTACTTGCATCGATCGACCATAGTGAAAGCAACAATTTCTGCTTTTCCCTAAGGTTTAACTGGTAGAGAATGCCTTATGGCATTAAGTTCGCCTTTTGTATTAGTTTTTACTAATGTGCAATAAATTTGAAATAATTAAATAATCTATACTAATAATAAGTCGCGTCTAAAACTTGAAAATTAAACGAAACTATCAAGTCGAGGGGACTATATAAACGACACTGAACACAAAATAACGATTTTTAGAAAAATGGTCTGTTCTGTATGTATATATTTAAGTATGTATGACCGTATTTAACTCGAAGACTACTGGACGAATTGCAACAAAATTTCGTATGAGGGTAGTTTTTAACACTAATCAACATAATATACCTAGGCTACCTTTTTATCCCGGAAAAACGCATAGTTCCCGCTTGAACGCTGTTTCCGAATCCCACGCGGGCGAAGTCGCGGGAATGAAGCTAGGAAAAAATAAAGCCCTTATGTACAGACGGACAGGCACTGATACAGACTTTGTGTAACCTACTACTACTACAGCCTATTTGCGTCCCACTGCTGGGCACAGGCCTCCTCTCATCACGAGAGGGTTTGGGCTATAGTCCCCACGCGGGCCCAGTGCGGATTGTGGACTTCACACACATCTTTGAATTACTTCGCAGAAGCGTGCAGGTTTCCTCACGATGTTTTCCTTCACCGAAAAGCTCAGTGGTAAATTCAAATTGAATTTCGCACATAAGTAAACTTAGAGGTGCGAGCCGGAATCGAACCCCCGACCCTCTGCATGAGAGGCGGTAGGTCGAACCACTAGGCCTCCACGGCTTCTTCGGGTTATATTGCTAATTTAATGAAATTTCATAGACTTAACGTAAAAAAAATAAAAACATGCAACTATAACATAATAATATTAATAATTTTAGCTATTTAAGTATATTGCTACGCCCCAACGGGGTATCATGTCTTAGCTTCATATTTAACATTTGTAACATCTATATTGACTACATGAATGCAATTATTAAAAATATACAAATATAGGTCGAACCACTAGGGCACCACGGCTTACCACAAGCGACCTGCTGTATCCAAACCAACCGTGCACAGATACAAAAAACTTCAATAAACAACCAATCGGCACTAACGCCATCTGGCGGTTGAGCTGCCGAAATTCATTTGTACCCGCCGGCGCGTGCGCCCCGGGGAAATCGACTTGTATCTCCAATCTATCTTGTGAAACAATATTGGGTACGTCACCGTTGTATAGGAGTAGGGGTCCTTGGTTCGTAGACAAAAACCTTACGGGCGCCAGAACGATTACTTACCGACTTGCTTCCCGTCGCATTGGTGACATGTCGATAAAAAATCCCACAGGGTAATTCCGTGGTCACTTACAATACGTTTTTTGACTTACGTAACTACACACACGCGCCTTGAATAGACTTACAAAGGATGTTATTTGCAATACGAACATTAAACAAATAGTTAATGTATATAAAATGATGTTAATAAACGGTTTGCCAAATGTATAGATTTAATTGTACGCGACGACTTAACATAATATCTATGTCATACTAATTTAACGTAAATTCAATTAAAACTCGCAAAAAATCTATTAAATTAAGGTTTAGAGTTTTAAGTGCAAAATTTTGTATTTGAAGAAAAATAAAGAGTTCTTTATTATTATTATTTTTTTAAGACAACAGAAAATGATTGTATTTTAAACAGAGGAAATAAACGTAGTTCATATTATTAAATTTAGCCAAAACGCACAGCTTAGTAGTAATGAAGAAAATTCGTGGTTAGCAAATGGACTTTATTATACTAGTACTACTACTACTACAGCCTATTTGCGTCCCACTACTGGGCACAGGCCTCATCTCATCATAGAATAAACGATTTCTAATCACTTACCTACATTGATTTTTTTTTAATTTTTATTATGATTTGTATAACGTTAATTAATTCTCTTAGTAAAGCTGCTGGTGTTATTATTTAATTTGTTTATGCATGTTTTTAATGTTTTGTAATCAAATTCAATTTTATCTAAATTATTGCTCGTTTTTATTAATTTTATTATGTTTATTTATTAACCTGGTACGGAACCCTTGTCATTTGTTTTCTTATTCACACATTTCCTCGGAACGACGTGTGTATTTCATATCTTTCTGTATTTCTTTTATAGGTGCGGTGAAGGTAACGGCTACAATCCGATTTACCGTGTGAAAATTCTACTTTTCCGATATATTAGATTTTTTAAAGCTGGTCCTTTTTTTGTTTGCAATAACATTGTTCATATTGAGAATACTACGGTTAATCGTCTGTTACTTTTTCACGCCGATCTGTTTTTAACAAGGTTTTTACACTAGAAACCAATCTTAATCACTGGACCGATTTAAGCGTGTTGAGGTAAGACAGACATACAGACAGAGTTACCTACCTCCGAATTTATTATTTACTAGCTTCTGCCCGCGACTTCGCCCACGTCTACGTGAACGCGATAACCGAATTCTAATTCGATTTTCGCGTTCCCGGGAGAACTATGAGTTTTTCCGGGATAAAAAGTAGCCTATGTCCTTTCCCGGGACTGCAAGTATCTCCATGCCAAATTTCATCACAATCGGAAAGAGGTAACAGTAGACAGACAGAGTTACTTTCGCATTTATAATATTAATATGGATATTTCCATACTAAGGCTGTTTTCACATCTCCGCCGCGGATTCGAAATAGCGGTACCGCTGAATATTTGCGATCGTTTGTCCATTATGCACATCCTTGACGCCGTCCACATCTCCGCGTTCAAACCGCTATTTCAGTTCCGCGGCGGAGATGTGAACGGCGTCAAACATGTGTATAATGGACAAACGATGGCAAATATTGAGCGGTACCGCTCTTTCAAATCCGCGGCGGTGGTGTGAAAACAGCCTCGTGGATAATAATACTATTAATATTATAAGTTCGCCTCTTCGACATTATGTCAAAGGCGTGTCATATCAAACCCCAATAACTTACCTCATATCATTAGGGTTGGCAGGCAGGATTTTTCTGTCCTTTCTTTGTGCATTTTAATCAACAATACCCTAATCAGTCCGGCTAACATAGTCATCAAAATATAATTATAGCTGTATAGGAGAGTTAATTTGCGAGCGGTGGCTCGTGAAATTGTCGACGAGAAGAGATTGTCGGGCATTATATCTCTGTTTAGAAATAGAAGGGCTTAACGGTGATATGAAACATAGGCGGATACGCCTTTTCGTTATTGGTAGGCTTGTATGTGGTCCCAGGACAATGTCGCTTAATTTTAACGGAGTTATGGTGGTTATTAAAATATTAAAATACACCTATGGGCTTATTTTTAGCTTGATACTAGCGTGATCATCATCATGATTTCAGCCGAAAGGGCGTGATCATCATCGTCATTTCAGCCACCACTAGACATCATCCCAAAGGTTCAGTTCTCAGATCGGTCCTGTGTCACTAGCTTTCACTGGATTCCCGCTACTTTCATCAGATCGTCGCTCTATCTTGTTGGAGGCTTACCGACACCTCGTCTTCTGGTACACGGAACACATGTGTTGAATGTTAATACTATTTTTACTCCGCTCTACTACTACTACAGCCTATTTGCGTCCCACTGCTGGGCACATGCCTCCTCTCACCACGAGAGGGTTTGGGCTATAGTCCCCACGCGGGCCCAGCGCGAATTGGGGACTTCACACACACATCTTTGAATTACTTCGCAGATGCGTGCAGGTTTCCTCACGATGTTTTCCTTCACCGAAAAGCGCAGTGTTCAATTCAAATTGAATTTCGCATATAATAAACTTAGAGATGCGAGCCGGAATCGAACCCCGACCCTCTGCATGAGAGGCGGTAGGTCGAACCACTAGGCCACCACGGCTACACCGCTCTCTTTTTGACTTATTGTAATATAAGAACCACCATGAATTTTTGCTATCTCCATTAAGTTTTACAATTGAATCCTTAGCTAGACAGATTGCTTTGGGGCCGTTCAAGTATTACGTAAGCAGATTTCTTACCATTTTTTACCCCCCCGCCCCCCTTGTCATCAAAAGTAAGCAAAGCTCTTACCCCCTCCCCCTATGCTTACGTAAACATTTTTAATCCATGGAAAGATTAGGTTTAACTGATACACATAGAGTAAGGGACAAAAATATTATAATCAGAAATAATATAATATAATAGATGCATTAATTAGACAAATGAATAGCGCGCGATAATTCCCCTAATCGGTTCTCAAAGCGAGTGCCTAAACATGCATTATTTGCGGGAATCCCCGAAAATGCGTTTCGTTTTCACGCATAGACAATGTGAGGGTTGCCATTCGTGTAAAAAAGTAAATAACTAACGATGACGTAATCATCACCTAGACCCCCCTACCCCCCATGTCATCCAAAATAAGCAAAACAGAGACCCCCCCTCCCCCCCTTGGTGCTTACGTAATACTTGAACGGCCGCTTTGAAAAAAACCGAAGCAAAGATTAATTCATCTGAACCACTTCTAATAACGGAGGTCTTTTACAAAAACGAACATACGACATTGCGGTTAGGATGTGAGTACATACACTTTGCTTTAAAATAAAGTACCTACTACTACAGCCTATTTGCGTCCCACTGCTGGGCACAGGCCTCTCATCGCGAGAGGGTTTGGGCTATTAGTCCCCACGCTGGCCCAGCGCGATTTGGGGACTTCAAACACATCTTTGAATTACTTCACAGATGCGTGCAGGTTTCCTCCCGATGTTTTCCTTCACAGAAAAGCTCAGTGGTAAATTCAAATTGAATTTCGCACAAAAGTAAACTTGGAGGTGCGAGCCGGAATCGAACCCCCGACCCCCTGAATAAAGTACCTATTTTTCTTTAAATTTTAAATGGGCTAAAAAAGATAGTAATAAATAGTTTAACTTCACTCATTCTACTTTGAAGAAATCTTGCTCTGAATTACGAACTGCAATAATATTCCTTCTAAGAACAACATTCGTAGCAGCGATCTCCTTTTGCAACACTGTTGCATTGCTCTGCTCACTCCTTGCCGCTTACTTCAATAGGGACGACGACAACTTTTTTTCCCCTAGTCCATCAGGAAGATTATTGAAAAGTATTGGACACGTATTTTATCTTTTTTCACGTAATCAAACTTATGCGGAGATATATTGAGTTGAAATGTCGCGTAACGTCACGGTTAGGTACGATTTATACCTAACGGTGACGCAGTTAGCCCCCACTCTCCAACTTTAATGCGTTTTAACTTGGTCATTCTTTGTTAATTTGATAAAACAAAAAATACGTGTCTAATATTTTTTTATTACCTGACTGGCGGACTAATTAGAATTTCGATTTCTTCACCCTGTTGTCATCCCTATTCTTCAAGATCAAAACCCAAAACGCTGTTCCTTATTGTTTTTCCAATGCAGCAATAAATCGTGTTGTAAGCACGTGTATTTCCGCCCTTAGAGCTCGTATCTCAAATCTCTGGCCGCCTGCCAATCGGTACGGCTTCGAATCCGGCTACGATCATGTTTTATAATAAGACTAGCGTCTGTTTGTCGGAGATTGTAGAATTTTGAAGTTACCTGCTACATATTGACATATAGATAGAATCAGAAATGAGGATATCCGCAGTAGAACTAGGGTCACCGACATAGCCCGAAGAATTGCGAGCCTTGAGTGGCAGTGGGCGGGGCACATTGCTCGCAGGAGTGATGGCCGATGGGGCCGGAAAGTTCTCGAGTGGCGTCTGCGAACCGGAAGATGAACTGTCGGTAGGCCTCCAATAAGATGGGGCGAAGAAATCGTGAAGGTCGCGGGAAACCGATGGAAGCAAGTCGCACAGGACCGGTCTAAGTGGCGAGCCTTGGGGTTAGCCTATGTCCAACAGTAGACGTCTTCCGGCTGAAATAATGATGATGATAATGATGATGATTGACATATATTTTGAGCTACAAAGAATATATCAGTTTAACAATTTGTCGAATATGTTTATAGGATTCAATTCAATTAAACGGAATTGCTTTTCAGCCATTGCTCATCAAATTCTTTCACAGAAAGTGGCAGACACTACCAATTAAAAACGTCATTAAAGCGTAAAGTATATTCCCTTTCAGAAACGCCTGGCCGAATGTACCTACCGGCTTTGTAGAGGAAATCATGCAAGAATTTTTCATCCTTTGAACAAAATCGAATCGGATCCTTGACACTCAGAAAATACCGTGTCGGCTGTGTCGGCCATTTTACTGTGAAATTCTGTTCTGGTCTCCTGTATAGGTTTACTCAACTTAGATGGCGCGTGGATTAAGCTATAATGGACTCTACGTCAACTGCTTAAACGCTTCGCCGCGCGCCTTCTAAGTTGTGTCGTGCTATATGACAGTACATACTAGTTATTGCTTTACTTTGCTCGTGTTTATATGTTTGTTATTCCAGGAAACAGCACTTTTTCTGGTTAAAATGGATTTTATAAATTTTGCTGTATACATACAGGTACCTGACAGCGTGCGTATGCGAAATTTCATAACGATGTCTGCCAATTCGCCCGCGTGGAATTCGTTTATCGCGTTGCCGCGTGAACTATGCGTTTTTCCGGGATAAAAAGTAACCTATGTCCTTTCCTGGAACTTCAACTATCTCCATGCCAAATTTCATGTAAATCAGTCCAGCGGTTGAAGCGTCAAGAAGTAACAGACAGACAGACACATAATATTAGTACCTTTATGTGCACTTCTAGATTATAATCTACTATAGGTACTCCATCTACACTCAAAAGCAATGAAAACGGCTCAATTTGTATAGGATTTTCCTTACAAAGTGACCCATTTTAATTGCTGTCGAGTGTATATCGCAGTATATCGTGAAATATTGAACCCGGTCAGTTCACCTCCTTAGCTCAAAGCTACATTTTTATTTCCACTACGGTACAGTCGGGCTATAACACTGTTAGTGATCTATTTCAGGCCTATGTACAGTCAGCTTTAGTTAATGGTACAGTTCGAATTGGATGATTTCGCTGAAGTCGATATGGTTCTTCCGAATGGCTGGAGTTGGAATAAATTGGGGTTCTGGTTGTAGTAATGAACTCTTTTATACATGATGTATTTCATTATTTATTGACATTTTGAGACTGTCGACATCTATGGAATTTATATTTATTTGACAATGGAGGCCATCTCCATAATATATTTTTTTCTGGACCCTTGGAGACTATACATCTCTAAGATCTTAGATTTAAGTTTAAGTTAGGGACTATATATCCCTTCAATGTAATTTTAGTACGTACCTATATGTATATTTTATACATGTAATGTAAATTTTGAAAATTTTGAAAAAAGGCCTGCTTGAGTTTGTTGCGGCGCTTCTTCTCAAGCAATGGGTCTAGGAAGCGCTGGTAAATTCTTTTCTGACGTGTAAAAGTGCCCCTCCCTATGTGGCCAATTTGCTGAATAAATGATTGAAATGAATTGAGTAATAACATAATAAAGCAAATTTTTATTGATAACAAACGTTACAAGGCATACATTATGACGACCTTAGTTGTTGTAGAATGTATTTTTTGTGGGAAACTGACAACTATTTCGTAGTAAAATTTGAACTAATTTCGGAAGTTAGTTTCATTAAACAAGGCGTGGTGAATGAAATAATCTTTCGTTCAACATCTGGGCCGCGGGAATACGGTGGGTGCGAGTGGCACAAGCTGTGGAGTCTAATGGTTTTATCTACCGCCTCTCATGCAGAAGGTCGGGGGTTCGAGACAAAATTTGGTATGGGGGTAGTTTATAACACTGGTCAACATATTGGCGAAAAACGTAAAGTTCCCACGGGAACGCTATAACCGAATTCCACGCGGATGAAGTCGCGGGCAGAAGCTTGTCCTCAATAGGTATCTAATAGCCCATTTTGATTTTCTAAAAGAAAAGTTCAATATAGATATTAAAGAGCCATTTTTGTGTGAAAAGGCAATCGACTAGAGAACGGCTATAGCCTGCATACGAGTAGGTACGATGTGGACGTAGTATTATATTTCTTTTTTCAAACCGTTAGCCTGCTGCTGTGTTTGACAGGCCGGTGATAAAGAGAAAGAACCAGTAGGAATAATAATAAACGTATCTAGAATTTTCTTCGTTTCAGATTGTCCTGAAGCCGCGGCTTAACTTGGCAAATGTTGCGCAAAAGACAAAAAATACATACATACATACATAATATCACGCCTTTTTAGGGGTAGGCAGAGACCACTTCAAAGACAAAAAAGTGGTACAAAATTCATTAAAAAAAACTTCATCGAAAAATAGAAAGTTGAAGTTACTAAAAGTCAGCTACCCCTACAGAGTAGGTATTTTCAATTTTTTTATCAGGTAGGGTTTTTTGCAGTCGGCTATACGAACTTTCGTCTCGGTCTTCCTATGCTATCGTTTTTCTCCGGCTGATTGTGAATCCTCACTTATAATAGATCAATGTATTCTATCCTAATATTTAGTTTGTAGAAGTCACCTGACCTTATTGTATGTATGTATGTCCGGGTATAACTCGAGAACAACTGGTCGGATTAGCACAAAATTTAGTATGTCTCCCATATTTTCTTTTAAAATTATCCCATAGCTTTTTCTTACCCGCTATCCTGCCGCCAAACGGCAATGCTCGTAAGTGTTCCGGTAAGGGGGTGAGAGAGCCGGTGAAATGATCTAATTACTACCTTACCACACAACAAACTTAGTCCTCAGATTAGTCAACGCATTCGCAATCTTATGATTTCTTATGTCCATGGGCCATAGATACCACTTTGCATCAGGTGGTCTGTGTGCTCGATCGACAACCTATGCCACGAAATAAATTTATAACAGTAGTAGCAATACCATGAGTTTACAGTGACCGTACTCGCTAGCGACTACGTAAACGATTTGTATGAAGGTATAGCGCCCCTGGCGGTCACTCGTTGAACTAAAATTCTTCATACAAATCGTTTACGTAGTCGCTAGCGAGTACGGTCACTGTAAACTCATGGTATTGCTACTACTGTTCCTATGTCCGCTATCCCTGAAACGGTTGCGTTAGACCACAGTCGATGACCCAAATTCGTTATTTGGATTTTTTGCCATGTTCCATCTACACTGTAGAGAGCATACAGAACGGTTGGTTTAACGAACAAATCGAAATACAGGCTGTTGGAAAATTCTATGGCATAACTTTTGATAACGCTAACGTAAGTTCAGCTGACAGTTGATCTGTGAAAAAGACACCTTATAGTATTACTAAATGAAACTAAATGAAAGGTTGCTGGGGTCAGTGGGATTATTGTACACTAGCTTCTGCCCGCGACTTCGTACGCGTGGAATATAAAATTGCCGATCACTGTTCTTTCCGACATCCGATTTTAATCAAACATATATATTTATTTATATGTTGCTCCAATTGATGCTCTATCTACCCTTGAAAACTGCATTCAAATCGGTTCAGTAGTTTCGGAGATTAACTGTAAGAAACAGACAGACAGACAAACAGACAGAAAGACAAAAAGAAAGAGACAGAAAATTACCCTTTTATTATAGTATAGATTTTGAGTGCGAAACTAAACACTTACATACAGACGTTACAATTATGCGGTCACAAGTTTATGTATGGATGCTTACTAATCTAGTTTCAAGGATTTTTTGTTTTAACTGAAAATAGGGATGACGACAACTTTTTTTTCCTTAGTCTATCAGGAAGATTATTGAAAAGTATTGGACACGTATTATTTCTTTTTTCACGTAATCAAACTTATACGGAGATAATTATATTGAGTTGGAATGTCGCGTGACGTCACGGTTAGGTACGATTTATACCTAACGGTGACGTAGTTAGCCCCCACTCCCCAGCTTTAATGCGTTTTTACTTAGTCATTCTTTGTTAATTTGATAAAACAAAAAATACGTGTCTAATATTTTTTTATTACCCGACTGACGGACTAATTAGAATTTCGATTTCTTCACCCTGTCGTCATCCATATTATATTGTCGTTGAGCTTTCCAGCATGGGCTTTATAAACACTCGAAAATAATCAACATTATTATTAAAATACGACAGTAAAATCAAAGTTTGTGAACCTCAGACAATCACCAGCGAATTACTTCCAATGTCCCAATTTTCTTGTCTCATAACAACTCCGCTAATGCTAATCAAAACTGAACCTCAAATCTATGAAGTTAAGTTTTAGTAATAAAAATTACAGTCTCGGTCATACACTGTTATGATTGAACCTTAACTCTTAAGTCTTAGGTTTATTTTTGATAGTTTTTTTAAGAATCGTCGTACCATGAAATAATAATGATCAGAATGCGCAGCGACTAAATAGCTCTGAATCAAAAACCGAAATTAACTGTCAAATGTACTCGTATAAGAAATTATGGAAATTAGTTATGTCAGTGTGCGTGGGAAGTTTTCTTTTGTTAGTTCTAGGTAAACGATGAACGGGGGTTTTAATTTTGACGTTTTTTTTTAAATAAGGTATAGTTTGCTTTTACACTAAATTTACATGAAGAGGAAAGGGTAGTGCGCGCGCCAAGTCTCGAAACTTGCTGCGTCAGTAGTCACAGATTTTCAAATAATATCCATATTAATATTATAAATGCGAAAGTAACTCTGTCTGGCTGTCTGTTACTTCTTCACGCTTCAACCGCTGGACCGATTTGGATGAAATTTGGTATGGATGGAGATAGTTGGAGTCCCGGGAAAGAACATAGGCTTTTTATCTCGGGACAACGGATAGTACCAGCGGGAGCGCGATAACCGAATTCCACGCGGACGAAGTCGCGGGCAGAAGCTAGTTCTTTCAATAAATCTTCCATCGATACACAAATCCTTGTCTTACTTAACAGATGCTCATTATTTTATATCATAGTTCTTATTAGCTTTTGTCTAAAGAAACCATTTTTATTCCATTTTTATACACGTTCAATGTCATCAAAATAATCTAAACCGCAATAATATTTTGAACAAAACGAACACAAAGTTCTCACCCACATTACAAACCACGAATTAAACCAACATACAAACGTACGCGCGTTACAAAACTACCATTTGTATGGGTAATTAAGGGTACGGTAGGTACTTATCTCGCGCGAACCAAATTGCTTTCTTAGAGCTTCGCCTTAATGCCTCGTTTGGATGTAATGTCCACTCGACTTAAAAATTTAAAGGGACGCTGAAAGTGGACAAACAATTTGTCGTTTTTAAGCGTAATTGCACTTGTAAGGTTTGAAAAAAATATAAGATGATTGTGTTTTTTGTTTGGTACAATTATTTGACGAAAGGGATCTGTAAAATGAAATGTTTATTAGGCCAGTACAGTACTTAAGTAGATTTTATCAAAGTGTAAATGTTTTCTTCTTGGAAGTTTCCTTTGTGATCGTTTTTGTGAGGTTCTGTGAGGTTTTACAGCTTGTCTGGGCCTCAATATATATTAATTTGGTTGGAAAAATGTTCGAATTGACAACTTGAAGTTCTTTTCTGAAATCTATTAGCTTTCCAGCTACTAGTCTGGCAATAAGTGGGTAGTGAACGCGGCCAATGCGTCGGAGGCGTGTAGTACGGGCCGTTGTCTACGAAAATGACTTGGTTCTGCTCCCGCGCACCCAACTGTGGGCCTGTACGACCAATGAGAGTGCATGCTTTCAAGTAATTTTAGTTAATATTTTTTGTAAACTTGTTTCATAGTTAGATTTCAAAATTCTTTACGACTCATTCAATTTTTATACAACTCCGATCTAGAAATAAAGGACGTTATTCTTAAAAAAAATCTTCTAAATTGTGATTGTAAAGTATTATGTATTATAAAGGCTGGTTTGAATTTGATATTTAAGTATATCAATTATACATATATTACAGCGCCACAAATGAGAATCCATTTTACAGAGACTTGGTTGTCGCTATTGTTGGTTGAAATACTAATCTTACAGACTACTTTTGAACGCATCTCATAGAAGTTTCATCGGCCTATACTATCTACCCATCCTGACAAGGAATATATGGCCATAGTTAGTAAGTAAAGAACACTTCATTGTACAAAATAACAAGAAAATACGGGTATACAAATTTTGTAAACTATTGTACAAAAACAATCTTATCCCTCTAAGGAATTTCTTCCAGCACCTTTGAGCAGTGGAGATAGGATATAGGCAGTGTAGAGGATGAACTTAGGAACTGGGTAAAGTGCAGTGGCGGACTAAGCCTGTCGGGGGCCCGGGGCGGAAAATCGAAATGGGGCCCCCCTCCTTGCCTGTGTAGATGTGTTGATGGTGTATGTTAGGCTCCCGTGCACTGACTACCTAACACATTTAGTTGAAATTTGTTCGCTTACCATCAGGTGGCCTGTCAAAGGCGGATCAAGCTTTTCCCCTTTTTCACGTCAGGGCTTAAAAATACATAATAACAGTAGACCTAGTCCTGCCGAGGGGGGGGGGGGGGTCATGACCCCCATGAGCCCCCCCGGGATCCGCCCGTGTGGCCTGTGTGGTCGTTTGCATTTATACATCCATACTAACGAAGAAGCGAAAGTAACTTTGACTCTCTGTTGCGTCTTCACGCTCAAATCGCTTCACCAATTTAGATGAAATTTGGTATGGATGGAGATAATTCTAGTCCCGATGAAGGACATAGGCATAGCCTAATTTTTATCCCAAAAAACGTATCTAGTTTCCGCGGGAACGCGAGCGCTACAACCGAATCCTACGCGGACAGTCGTGGACAGAAACTAGTCTATTTTCTAATATTATAAATGTGAAAGTAACTCTGTCTGTTACTTCTTCACACTTCAACCGCTGGATTGATTTAGATGAAATCCGGTATGGAGACGATAGTTCTAGTTCCGGGGAATGATCCAGTAAGCTTGTCGTTTGAAAGTATGGAGTAATAAGCGCAAAATCCGGTAGTTCTGATTTTTTGCAGGCTTGTTTATGTTGTTGGTATAATGTATAATCCAAGTTTGTGACCTCGAGCGCTTAACGCAACTTTGTCAAAAATAAAAAAAACAAGAGAAAATTTCGGCTGCTTTTCAGATTTTGGCGATTTTGATCCCAAATGACTAGTTTTTGATACTACCTTCTCAGAACGTTTTTAAAGAAGACTAAATTTGCTATGATATGAGACTAGAACCGTCTCTGTGTACCCAATATTTTCTGAGATAAAGCTTTTCGGAATTCATAATTTTTCAGAACTTTGTAATATTTTAGAAGTCACTCGAACAGCTGTAGCAGGACGTGTTTCCAATTACCTCCGTCGAAGTGTGCTAGTGTTGAGCACGAGCGTGTGGGGTCATGAATTGGAGTCACCTGTAGCATTTTTATATCCTACTAGCTTTTGAAGGCGATTTCGTATGCGCATAATCATCAACATTCAAACTCCGGTTTTTCCCGATCCCGTTGGAATTTTAGACGATCCTCTCTTAATACACCTCTACACCTCTTCGGAAACCTACATGCCAAACTTCAGCTTTCTACAACCAGCAGTTTCAGCTGTGCGTCACACACACCAAAAGAACTTTGGGGTAACCATCGAACTACTGTCACGTTTCACCTATAGTTAGCAGACAACGCTCAGGCAAAACTGATGGTCGTAGGAAGCTGAAATTTGGCATGTAGGTTTCTTAGGAGGTGTAAAGGCGCACTAAGAGAGGATTTTCTAAAATTCTTACGGGAACGAGAAAAATGGGTATAGTTTAAATTTTGATGTTTCTGTGTATACGAAATCGCCTTCAAAAGCTAGTAGGATATAAAAATGCTATAGGTGGCTCCAATTCATGACTCCACACGAGCAACACTAGCACAATCTGTCGAAGATAATTGGAAAAACATCCCGATAGCGATGTTCTAAAATATTGCGAAGTTCTGAAAAATTATGAAGTCTGAAAAGCTTTATCTCAGAAAATATTGGGTACACAGAGACGGTTCTAGTCTCATATTATAGCAAATGTAGTCTTCTTTAAAAACTTCCTGAAAAGATAGTATCAAAAACTAGTCCTTTAGGCTACTTTTTAACCCGGAAAAACACATAGTTCCCGCAGGAGCGCTATAACCGAATGCCACGCGACGAAGTAGTGGGCTGAAGTTTAAAAGTCTTCTTTAAAAACGTCCTGAAAAGGTAGTATCAAAAACTAGTTCATTAGGGTCAAAATTTTCGATGTTTTTTTAAATTTTTGACTAAGTTACGTTCAGCGCTCAAGGTCACCAACTTGGATTATACATTAGGCCAACATTATAAACAAGTCTGCAAAAAATCAGAACTACCGGATTTGACCCACATGCTGATGTACTGTTACTGGATTAATTTAGGTTTTATCATTATATTCCCACGGAGTCCATATTATGCGCTTAACACGGTATCGCGAGCGTTGGACATCAAGTGCTTGGACCTTAGACTTGGAAATGTTGGGATGTTTTACCAATAACTAAGTATCTATGAAATAGACTATGGGGGCCCCCTCGTCGAGGTCGAAACCAGAACATTGGCGTAACAATAGGGTGGCAGTGGCGCGTGGCAGAACGGGCAAAATTCCCTAACTCACTACCTGAGCTGAGGGGGCCCCGGCCCAAGAGGCCACGAGGAAAGAAAGGAAAATCCAAAAATTTCAGTTGTGCAATTTTGTAAATTAAAGATTTGCCTCAGGGCCTCGAGCGTGTCAAGTCAAGTCAAGTCAAAGTAGTTTATTTGTAAACATAGGTTAATAATAGGATGTTACAGTTTTTATAGTACGCTATGTTTCGCCAAAAGGCATACAATAAAACATGATGGACACAATAGGTATTACATAAAACTAATAGAACAAAATAAGACAAAATAGATGATACAAATTGTTGCTTAATATTAAGTAATATTAACTGTTTTCACTTATATTTACACTTCAAATTATGCATCTGTCAGATATTCTTCTAGCGTATAGAAACATTTTTCTATTAAGAATAACATGAGCTGTCGTTTAAAGTCATCTATAGAACTTAATTTAATTGCATCAGGCAGCTTATTGTATATTTTACTGGCTAGGCATATAATGCTTTTGTGCATTAGAGTAGTGTTACAATAGATTGTGCGTAAGTTATTATTATTGCGTAATATTTTGCTACGTCCCTCCGATGATTTTTTGAAGCGAGTAGGGTTTGTCTTCACAAAGAGCGCTATTTCATATATAAATAGGGATGGAACTGTCAATATTTTCAGCATTTTGAAATATGGACGGCAACTTACTGTTGGTTTCAGACCACACATTGAGCGGATGCATTTTTTTTGGGATTTAAATATGAATTCTTTGAGTGTCGAGTTACCCCACAAGATATATATACGTGGGGTGGTACAGTTATGCCGCTGCCTGGTCGAAACTATTTTTTCAAATATTTTTTTTGCCTTAAGTAGGTACTATATTATTTGGTGATTTGGGGGCCCCCTAGGATCGGGGGCCCGGGGCGGACCGCCCCCGCCGCCCCCCCCTTAGTCCGCCACTGGTAAAGTGGGTTATTAAAGGACCATGCGTCAAAATGGGCCTGAAACCAACCGCATTGAGAGTTATGTCAATAAATAGGTCTTAAAATCTACTTTATTTCATTATATGGGCACAAAGCCGAATTCCATTGCAGAACTGAGATATTTATATTTTAGTCACGGTGAGTACGAGCTACGATAAATGCATTCGGAGAATATTCATATTCTGGAGGGTAGGTATTGAGCAAACCCAATTTAAAAAATGAAGGTAGGGATATTGACCGTTCCATTAATTATTCGTTCGGTGTCATTTCTTGTTGAATATCGTGTTTTACCAATAATAATATTATTTCGAGTCATTTAAAACCTCTTCTACCTAGGTATCTATTCTTAAGTACCTATTTCTATCTCAAAGAGAACCTGTTTTTAATAGATCTTATTTACTCTGACTGAAATATAAATATCTCAGTTCTGCAATGGAATTCGGCTTTGTGCCCATATGATGAAATAAAGTAGATTTAAAGACCTATTTAATGACTTAAGTTTCAGCTCTGTTGGTTTCAGAACCAGGCTCCATACAAAGTTGCCCATTGTCCTTAAAAACAATGAATCTATAACAACAAATGTGCAGCAGTGGCAGCGTATTAGGATGGCGCGCGCGAGGGCATTTTTCCGAACTAAAAACTTGACCTCTTGACATTGACAGCTCGCGTGGCCATCGTGGCGCTACCCTCAGATTTTCTTTTTTTAACTTCTCGTTACCTATCAGGTGACTGACAAGTGTTACTATCCTTAATAATATCTTAAATATAAACATTCTGACAACCGTGAGTGCAAGTGCGTCGTCTACAGGCAGTTTATCTAAATCATCCCTCCTAGCCGTATTCGGCCACAGCGACTACTTCCTACTGCTGAGAGCGACGCTGGTGCGCTCTCTGGTGACTGACATAGCCAATCTTTGCAGCGAATGTGCGACTACACTTGCTGCATGTCAGCACCCCTCCGACATAGTTATATCTGTATCTAAATATATAAAACTCAAAGGTGACTGACTGACTGACATAGTGAGCCCAAACCACTGGACGGATCGGGTTGAAATTTGGCATGCAGGTAGATGTTATGACGTAGGCATCCGCTAAGAAAGGATTTTGCAAAATTCCCACGGGAACGGGAAAAGTCGGGATTTTACTTTTTAATATTTCTGCGCATACGAAGTTGCGGGGATACGCTAGTTTTTAATATTATTTTCCACACTGGAACGGCACATTTGTACAGCGCACGTACTGTAAGGTACTTTTACCCGTTCTCTTATAACTGTTAGTGCACCCCCGCCGACCATTCCGACACGGCTCTGGTTTCAGATCACACGGCATCCACCCGAACCGCCCTATATATGTTCGAGCCATTATGGCGTGTAAAGTGAAGCCTGCCGATAAAAGTGCTTGGTGTTTGGAAGTAAGGAAGTTTCAACTTCAACGAAAGACTAGAGAAAATTATGAAAAGTGTTAAACACACTATCAACGGGACTTAATCGCGTAAAAACTATTTATATTTTACCTCGACGTTTCGGCCGCGATGCAACGGCCGTGGTCACGAGAAGACTGAAGTGACGGTATCAGCATATTTTTCTTGTCGCGCGGGTGGTTCGAACTACCCGCACTTGATTTTTATTAATGTCACTCGGAATGTCAACAGGCCGGCACACAACACTAACAATGTCCGCAGATTTATCCGAAGGGGCATCTCGTCGCTTACACTTGCTGATCACTGGATTCCACGACGTCGATAACTTGAATCCCTATTGAAGTTAGGATGTTTTTGGATTTCCACCGCTTCGCGTACCATTGGAAAAAATCTTGGGTTTATGTAATTCTATCCAGTGATTTGGTCCCGATTCCAGCAAATCCTCAGCAACAGCAGATTTATTCACCTGGAGTTCTTAACAGCTGCGATATGTTCTTTGACCCTTTCCGCGATATGAGTGTGTATCGCGAAAGTTTGAGACAATGTATGAAAAATGTGTCATCCATATCTGAATGTTTTTAAACTTGCATAGAGATAAAGATAAAAAAAAAATATTCAAGTAGGCTTTTACAATCACTTTTGCGTCGTCATTATGTACAATTTGATGTAGTTATCATTAAAAACTAGTACCGTTATCCGCTGCAAGCTTCGTCACTGATTTAGGTACCTACATCTTCTACTTTGTATTTGTATCCATATTTTTTAAACACACGCACTATATCAAATTTTAACTTAGTCCTTAAGCGCACACATGTATATGCAGGCCAGGCATTCTTGTCACTTAAATAATCTTCTACACAATAGTAACCTTTGCGCAGCAGAGCACTTTTTAAATATGTTTTAAGTTAAGCAAAAGTGTCATTCTCTACCAGTTTCTCAATCATAACTAAACCAAAGCTGCTCATATATATAGACCACTTTTTCCCTTAACCTCGTCACATAAAGAGTTTGCCTTTGGTGATTCAAACTTGCAAACAAGCTTAGTAGTTAGGTAGACCAACTGAAAAAAATGGTTGTGAAATTCTAATCTAAAAAGTAATCGTTTTCTTTCACCCTGTATTATTCAAAACGCTATTTTCCTACAAAACGTCTTTGTATTCCCAAAAATTTCCAACTTAAACGCGAGAATTCCATTATCGCTTCCCAAACATTGAATTTTCACATTATTTAAGCGTCCCGGCTTCAAATAGAATTCTTCAGGGAAATAACCAGTCGCTACTGAAAATTTGATACGAAACCTAAACTACTCGCTACTCGCGACACTTCGCTTTAATTTATTTACTTTGGAAGTTTTCAACAGTTTAATTATTTACTTAGCGGGTTTTATGGTGGTACGAACTTGGCCTTGGCTCTGCTTGAGATATTTGAACGGTGTAATTTTACTTAGAGTAGGGGTTTCGCGTCCGTGATTTTAATTTTCTATTACAAAATACCAATTACAAATAAAAGAAATGTGATTCTGTTTGTTACCTTTAAAATAGTAAAAGTAATAACATGTCTGTGTCACCACCTATCACCACTGACTGAACTGATTTTGAATATCCAATTTACATGTTGTCAGCATTTTATACACTTTATCATCAGTATATGTTCAACAGTAAAAAATACCGAGAATGCCAAGGAATAATTTAATTATTCATTGGAATTCCAATTTCCAATAGACTGCAAAGAGCAAATATGTTACTGAAATACCAAAATGTGGAAAGTATTTTTTTAAATAAACTCCATATTGAGTTATAAATGAAAAGCGAAATACTAAGCGAGTATCAAGCGAGTGTATTGAGGTAAAGTGCCGCATGCAATTCGTAAAAAGATTCTGAAATTTTCACTCTATTTTACGAACGCGACGTAAAATTTTGTTACCGACATTATTTCTCATTTTTTTGTGTCGAAACGCTCCCCTGGAGAGAAAAGGGGGGCAATTAGGTTGCGAGCTCTCGACTCGAATTCATGAGGCCAAAGTGTCAAGAAGTGGTGACGAGTGCTTACAAATTCTATAGATTCGTGACTAAGCGATGCGTTAAGACGCTGAGAAGAGCTAATGACCTTGATCAATCGAGGCAGGCAACTGTCTCAGCGGACAATGTCTGTTTGCATTTGAGGGAGCATAATTGAAATAAAATAAAAGCCTCCGGAGATTAAACAATTATTTTATTCAAGAAACATTACAATGTACAATTACTTAGTGGAGGCAGTAGGTTAAACCGCTAGACTTGAAAAAAATACATTACGAGTGAGTTTGCAATTAATATCTATTTTCTATCGTTGCAATGTAAAAAAGCAACAACATCAATTAATATTCGTTATTTTACAATTATTACGTTCACCCCATAAATCAAGTAAATCCTAAACGTTTTCTATTAAACACCAAGAATAAAGAATGATTGATTTGTTTTTAGCGATTTTAATGAAATAAAATGTGGGGGAGGTTTTAGAACTTGGCTGTTTCACTTCATTAATCGTTTTTTGTGTTTTGTTTTCGCTGGTGAATGTATTTTTAGCGAGATCCCCATCAATTATTTTTAAATGAGTTTCCTATTGTGCGTACTGCGTACCTAACGTAATTTGTTACCTACCTATGTGATTTGTTAAGCTAATATCAAGCTAAAAATATGTTTCATATCAATACGGAGAAAAAACGAATTTGATTTCATTTGATTCAGGTTTTCAACCGACGAAAAAAAAGGAGGAGGTTTAATAAGTCGACGCGTATACATATTTCTTTTTGTTATGTATGACTACGCATAATTTCGTCAATTATAAACCGATTTCAATGATTCTTTTTTTAATCGAAAGGCGGTACTTCCGAATTGGTCACATTTTAATTTGGTTCAGTTCTGATGATGGGATCCATGAAAAAATGAGGAAACTCCTCGAAATTTGTTAACATGTGTATGATTTCAAAGACTACAGTGAGACTTACGTTCCATCGTACACATGTTTGGAAACTATAGCCGAAAAAAAAAAAAAAAAAATGAACCGACTTCAAACTCCGACAGCCTGTGAAGTCGGTGTCAAGTGAACCGACCCCAAGCTATGACTATCTTATAGTGAACTTGACACCAACTTCACAGGATATCGGAGTTTGAAGTCGGTCCTATTTTTTTTTAAGGTCAAAGTTTTAGATTTTAAGGCATAAGTTATATGATAATCTTGGTGAAACTTATACCTTAATCTGGTCTACTATTTTTACCATTGTCTGACAAACGTTACCCATAAAAAAATCAAGATTAAGTACTTAACTAAGTACCTACGAATATTTTTTTACAAGTAAGTTGTGCAAGCCAATGAATGGCAAAACATTGAAATGCCTGGAATATCCGGGAATCGAATCTGCGATCAAAAAACCATCGTGCCCCCTCCGTGTGCTTTGACCTAGCGGGTCCTTCCAGTTTCAATTTACAAAAGAGGTTTGTTGTCATCTTGAGGGAAATAGCTTTTAAACCATTTTAAATATCTCTTTTGAACTGAACACTAAATAAATAAATATCCGAGCCTTTAGCGACTTGTAGGTATAAAGTTCGGTTGCAAAGAAATAAGTTTTTTTAATTAGAAGCTAAATTAGACTCAAATTCAGTCAGTTATCTTTTATTAGAACTTAATAGTTTACTACTACAGCCTATTTGCGCCCCACTGCTGGGCACAGGCCTCCTCTCATCACGAGAGGGTTGGGCTATAGTCTCCACGCGGGCCCAGCGCGGATTGGAGACTCACATAAAGGCGCAGTATCGATTGAATCTAATTGTACATACATCGCGAAAGTACATCGCGTGCTCTTCTGAATTGTATTAATTTTGCAATCAATAATAAATAAAGGAAGCCGTGGTGGCCTAGTGGTTCGACCTACTGCCTCTCATGCCGAGGGTCGGGGGTTCGATTCCGGCTCGCACCTTTAAGTTTACTTATGTGCGAAATTCAATTTGAATTAACCACTGTGCTTTTCGGTGAAGGAAAACATCGTGAGGAAACCTGCACGCAACTGCGAAGTAATTCAAAGATGTGTGTGAAGTCCCCAATCCGAACTGGGCCCGCGTGGGGACTATAGACCAAACCCTCTCGTGATGAGAGGAGGCCTGTGCCCAGCAGTGGGACGCAAATAGGCTGTAGTAGTAGTAGTAGTAGTAGTAATAAATAAATGAAGCTTGTGAGCCCGCTGACTCCACGCACTCAGATCGGGAGGTCACAGAAAAACCGCGAGCCCAGAGCCCTGCATTATTCATCGCCAGCTCAAGAGGCGGTGACGAGTCTTAATAGAGACCTAGATAGTGCTACTGGCCCGCCACGCTGACGCACATTTTAATATTGACTCTGTCAGCTAGACCTTTTAGGCTAAATTTTTATCCCTAAGACGAAATAATACCTAAATATTCTAATAATAGATAGAAAATTAACTTACGTGGTTTCCCGGCCTTCAATTTATCTATTTACTAATCCTTATTCGCTTCTACGCGTACTATTTATTTATTTAAACTTTATTGCACACAAAGAAAACTTAGTGTACAAAAGGTGGACTTAATGCCTTGAGGCATTCTTTACCAGTCAACCTTCTATGCGTTTTTCCTGGATAAAATAATTAAGCCTATCCTTCCCCGCGACTCCAACTATCTTCATACCAAAGTTCATCTAAATCGGTTCAGCGGCACAGTATAGATAATAGGTTTAAGGCGGTTTAAGCGTGAAGGGGATAACAGTCACAGTGAGTTTCGCGTTTGAAGCCGTGGTGGCCTAGTGGTTCGACACACCGCCCCTTATGCCGAGGGTCGGGGTCGGGGGTTCGATTCCGGCTCGCACCTCTAAGTTTACTTATGTGCGAAATTCAATTTGAATTTACCACTAAGCTTTTCGGTGAAAGAAAACATCGTGAGGAAACCTGCACGCGTCTGCGAAGTAATTCAAGGATGTGTGTGAAGTCCCCAATCCACACTGGGCCCGCGTGGGGACTATTAGCCCAAACCCTCTCGTGATGAGCGGAGGCCTGTGCCCAGCAGTGGGACGCAAATGGGCTGTAGTATTAGTAGTAAAGTTTCGCGTTTATAATATCAAGTATGGATTATTAAAATTATCTGATTATTTCAATCTTAATCACTACTTATGATTATAAAAAAAAAAATCGTATTGGCACAGATTTCTCACTTAACCTACTTGAAAATGTTCGTCGTAAACTTAACCTTTCCTTAGAAGAATGTCCTTTACCGAACCTTTACGGTAGTTTATTAGTGTCCCACACGGTGGGCAGGGACCCAAAATGTCAGAGCAGAAGTACCCTCGTCCTGGATGGATATTAAAAAGGGCAAGCGCCTTCGAGGGATGAAGTTGTTGATATGGCATTATTGGCTCCGAAAATAGACGTGTTAAAAGATTGATGTAAACGTATCTGTCTGTAAATGTATAAATGTTCGTTTGTTCTTAATTCTAAACAATAGATAAAGTCTAAGGAAAACACTTTATTTGTAGACCACAGGTAAATATACTGATATTATAGATAATAGATACATTTTAAGGAAGCACTATGTGGCATACAAATATTAAGTATACCTATGTAAGTCTAACAGGCACTTCTTAAAATCACCTTGAATCGAATGGGGACTATCGCGTGTGGATTTGCCACTAGAGGCGCTAGTGTCGCTTGAGGTCCAATAACATTCGGTTTTCACTGGTTTTGGCGGGCTTCGTGATATAAATCATAATTTCTTTAATTTACCTGTTGAAAAATCTTTTTTTCCAAACAAAACGGAACTGCACAACGTTGCGGCATAGCTACTCGATATGATGATAGTTATTTATAATTAATAAACTTAATGAGATTCAAGATTGAAAACTTTGTTTCGGCGCCGATATTATAAAGTCGCCTTTGACAGCTATACCTCTGGACCTTAGTCAACAGTGGCGCCAACTGGTGAGCAAAGAAACGATAGTCCCCATTGAATGCCTGTCCACACAAAAAAAAATTATACTTAAAGCTGTTTTAAATTCTGCGTGATGAATGATAACTTGAACAATCATGTCGTCTTTCTTTTCATTAAAAAAAAACCTTCATACATCCTTGTAATATTGTAATGGTGGTACCTTCCCGGCAAACTGTCGCCTTTAATAAACCTCGGACAAAAGAATCCTTGGAAGGGGTCCCAGTATTTAATTACCTTTCATAATAAAGTAATATTATACACAATTTTCATTACATCGCGAGTTTTCTTGACAGAAAATGACAGTCCAAATAAGAGTAATCATCTTAAAGGTAGTTCCTACAAAGAAATGCAGTACCTATTCTTAGTTTTATATTGCTAGCTTACCAACGACTGTGTAGAAGCCGTGCTGGTCTAGTGGTTCGATCTACCACCTCTCATGCAGAGGGTCGGGGGTTCGATTCCGGCTCGCACCTCTAAGTTTACTTATGTGCGAAATTCAATTTGAAGTTACCACTGAGCTTTTCGGTGAAGGAAAACATCGTGAGGAAACCTGCACGCATCTGCGAAGTAATTCAAATATGTGTGTGCAGTCCCCAATCCGCACTGGGCCCGCGTGGGGACTATATCCCCAAACCCTCTCGTGAGGAGGCCTGTGCCCAGCAGTGGGTCGCAAATAGGCTGTAGTAGAAGCGACTGTGTGGGATTTTATTTGCCACTTTTAAATATTTTTTATATTATGTCTATTTATAGAATACTAGCTTCTGCCCGCGACTTCGCCCGCGTGGAATTCGGTTACCGCGTTCCCGCGGGAACTATGCGTTTTTCCGGGATGAAAAGTATCATATGTCCTTTCCGGGGACCCCAACTATCTCCATGCCAAATTTCATCTCAATCGGTCCAGCGGTTGAAGCGTGAAGAGGTAACAGACAGACAGACAGAGTTACTTTCGCATTTATAATATTATACTAGCTTCTGCCCGCAACTTCATCGGCGTGGAATTCGGTTATAGCGTTCCCGCGGGAATTGAGCGTTAAACTATAACAAATTATATACGAAAACGTTCCTCTTGAAACACTCTATCTGTTAAAAAAAACCGCATCAAAATCCGTTGCGTAGTTTTAAAGATTTAAGCATACATAGGGATATAGGGACAGAGAAAGCGACTTTGTTTTATACTATGTAGTGATGATAGTGATGATAACATGGATAGCACGATTAAACGCTTGAACGTATTGATCTTGTAAACTTGCCTTCAGCCCTATATTTTCCGGCTGTAATCATCAGAAATCTGTCTAACATTTAAGTAGATATCTACTTACTGCATTGCATCCAGTCCCAATCAAGAAAACGGCCGACCAATTAGAGAACATGCAATCACAAAAAATGTTATTAATAGTACATTACAGACCTAGGGTGGTGAATTCGTAAATGTCCCAGATCGCAGGTTTCTGTGTCCTGAACCGAAGGTGAGGGCCATAAATATGCGATCTGGGGCTTTACGAATTACCGCCCGTGGTTTGTCAAAAGTTTTACGTCTTGCCTTGGCCAAGAAGTGAGATTTTCTCTCCGCGTAGCGAGCAGAAAATCCCACTTTACGGCCAAGGGTGATGTAAAATGTGTTATTGACTGCAATTAATACGAGTAGGGTTTAAACATGTTTAGAGTTTAGGATCCTTAGCCATAAAATTCTGGAGGACACCTCAAAAAATAATTGAAAACTCGTTTTTTCGTAGTACCTTATAATATTTTGTTGCATTACATTCTGCCCGTACCAGTGAGTACTTAGAAAAAAAATAGGTACATAACTATAATGTCCTATACAAAAGGGGTTGTAAAATCGTAGGTACTTGATTACATGAAAAAATATATAAAAATAAAATAAATAATAAATAATTTTATTCGTAACTTAAATAATAGCAGAGTTAGATTATCGCCACCACAAAAATATTAAAATACATATGCCTGTTCCCTATTCTACGACGGAAAAAAACCATTTCCTAATGGGATAGGTACAGATTAAGTTAGATTATGGTGCACCAAAACTAAATGCATATTTTTTGACTAAACGTTAATTAAACGTCCACCTAGATTATAATCCTAGTAGGTTTCCTCACGATTTTTTTCTTGTCCTAAAAGCTCAGTGGTAAATTCAACTTCATTTCAAAGGTCGAACCGGTTAGTGCACCCCAATTAGAGGGTGTCCTTACTCTCAAATTAGTGTCAGATTGAATTGATAGGGGTAAAGGTTAAGGTTGTATCTGTGGTTAAATTTAACCTTTATTTAGCCTGATAGGTGGTTACTGTTTCATTTAAGTATCAATGTGAATGGGTTATTGATATCAAAATGCAATCTAAAAAATATATAGAAGGAAACTTACTTATAATTTCGAATACAATACAATACAATATACCACACAATCAAGGAACAGTAGACATAATGTAATTACACAAAAAGGTATGGCATACAGCAGGCGGTTTTATCGCTTAATAGCGATCTCTACCAGACAAACTTTGGATATAATACTATACTATACGAATACTATGTTTTTTTTAATGAAATTTATCGAAATGTATGCTACCGATGATTTTTGGTAAATTACTTACCTACAGTAGTTTGTCTTTGCCATACTCGAATAACTAGAATGATGTAAAAAATAATGCAGGTGCTTTCTACTCTACTGTACCCGTTTTTTGCAACAATAACACTTACAAGTCCGATTAACCTGTTAAATGAAGCTCATATTGTTTGACAAATGCTCGCATTTAGTCTCCACGCGAGCTTTTAAACGTTCTGCCACGAAAATCGCAAGTGTAGCGCTAAATTTAACCCTATTTGTATGTGTAAAGTCTCTTTTACGATTGTCGTTATATGCCGTCTGTGGTTTGTAATGGTTAAACGTCCTAATAGATTGTAACGAGGTAATTTATACCGGTATACGTTATACCGGTATCCTAAAACGCTGCGTGACGGTAACAAATGTGTTTCTTTGTATAGAGATTTATTTCAGGGGCTCTCTTGAAGGGAATCTGCTGTTGTGAAATTCAGCTGCTTTCGGTTTTTTAATTGGATTAAATTGTTTAATTATTTCTTTTTTTGGTTTCAGGTAAGGTCTAAATACTTAATCATCATAACAAGCCATGGAACATCGGTAAGTTTTTGGATATAGTCCCCGGGCCCAGTGCGGATTGGGGACTTCACAAACATGTTTTAGTTACTTCCTAGTGGCGTGCAGGTTTCCTCGAGATGTTTCCCTTCTCCGAAGAGCTCAGTGTCAATTCACATAAGCACACGGCGGACAAGGCCTATAAAAACACCATTTCGAACATAAATCGAAGAAGTGTCAATGTTGCGTGCGAGGCCGTCTGTACACTTGTAAATGTGTCTGTACCACTACGCGGGCCAAAGATCCACTCACCATCTCCGGATGAAACAAATGACGGTACTTAAGGCGAGTTGGGCGCGAATTGCGCGCGGACTAGATTCAGGCGGGTGATTCCGTGGCCATTCTGTACGTAGTACTATTAAATATTTTGTGACTTAAGTAAGCTCAGAGATGCAAGCCAGATTTGAACTGTAAACTTTAACCTGAAAGGCAGAATTTATCCTTTAATAAACCAACTGTTCTAATCTTATCTCTTTCTATTAACAACCCTCCTTTAGGACCCCTTTTGTCAACGTTGTTTTAATTATTTCCTGATATTTGAATTAAATAAGTCGTATCTGCGATCTACCTGAGGTGTTGCCAACGTCATTTGCTTCAACACCTCGGCACCGGTTTTTATTAGTATGGTAACATTTGAACGTGGGCGCGTGGAACGGAATTTGCAGAGGCGGCATTTGTACACGAATGTTTGTACTCGAGTCATGGATGTTTAGTATTTATATATGTATGCATTTCTCTATATAAGTATTTATATCGTTGTCTAGCACCCATAGTACAAGCTTTGCTTAGTTTGGGGCTAGGTCAATATGTGTGAAATGTCCCAAGATATTTATTTACTTATTTCTTTTTTTTTTATTGATAGATTTTTCAATACTTGGTTGCGGATAGCTTAAAAAAGTCGGAATGCGCTGGAATTTGTACCTATGTTTTATTTTTAATATCGCCTTGTTACTGTCGAATTGAATCATATTATTATGGATTTCACACTTAATGAGATTAAACAGCAAAATCGGTCATTTGAAACTGACTTATCTTATTATTATTTTTAATTTTAAAACTGATTCAATTTCAATGAAACTCGGAATAATTAACTAAGGATTGATTTTCAACCGACGAAAAAGAGTTCATAAAATATTGTTTTTTTTTCTGTAATCAATTCTATGGACTATTCGAAGAATGAATTCTATCTGACGATTGAAAGCTCAGCCCTAAGTGACTTAAAAATCAAATGTCAAAATCGTATCTACTTCTTTGTTAAGCTGTGTACACATGTTTTTACCACGTCCGCGCGGCGAGGTAAGGGGGTGTGTACACCATTTAAGTGATAACATCGCGTCGGGCGCGATGTCTTAAATTAGGTATTCAAATAAAATTCAGACTGTATCTGTGATTTTAATTTTGGTAGGCAGCTGTATATTTGTGTAGACGGGGCCATGATTATGGCTACACACTTTAATGTAGAAATAATAATTATGGAATGCAATAAGGAATTTAGTATTTTATTTTATTTTCTTTATTGGGGAAAAAAACAGATAATAGACACAGAAAAGATACATAAACAGAGAGATAGCCTTAATAAAATATAGTCTACATCCAGGAGCAGTTTCCCAGTGAGATTTATAATACAGACATATTAAGTGGCGAACAGTATACGAGTCGTTACTGATACTACATAACAACAATAGGAGTTACAGCTGAGAATATGATACCTAGGTGATTATTGTAGGTTTACATTAAATTAATTATAAATACGGTTATATTATACAATACACGGTAATTTAGTTCTTTACATGTTACATAAGCAAATGATTAGGCTCACGCTTGAATTATTGGGTATGTATTAATTTGTATCCTATTCGTTTTACTGCCTACTATTAATGTAATGCGAGTTTGGATGGATGTTTGTTGTTCAATCACGCCAGAACGACTGAACGGATCTGGGTAAAATTTGGTTTATTATAATAGCCTAATTTTATAACGTAGATAATGATAACAGTTTAAATCACCATTATTATTTAAGTTTCAATCTATTAAACGGTAACCATTAACATTATAGCACTGGTATCAATGTCGTTCATCATCATCATTTCAGCCGAAAGACGTCCACTGCTGGACATAGGCCTCCCCCAAGGCTCGCCACTCAGACCGGTCCTGTGCTACTTGCTTCCACCGGTTTCCCGCGACCTTCACGAGGTCGTCGCTCCATCTTGTTGGAGGCCTACCGACAGCTCGTTTCCCGGTTCGCGGGCGCCACTCGAGAACTTTCCGGCCCCATCGGCCATCAGTCCTGCGACCAATGTCGTTATAGTACATTACAGACCTAGGGTGGTGAATTCGTAAATGTCCCAGATCGCAGGTTTCTGTGCCATAAATATGCGATTTGGGGCTTTGCGAATTACCGCCCGTGGTTTGTCAAAAGTTTTACATCTTGCCTTGGCCAAGAAGTGAGATTTTCTCTCCGCGTAGCGGGCAGAAAATCCCACTTTACGGCCAAGGGTGATGTAAAAGATATTAAAATACAACACTGCAAAGACTTGTCGACTTCGAAGTAATCTGGCCGGTGAAAGTACTTAGCCTAGTTCTTTTCAAGATAAGCGATTGTTTATATCAGTTCAGTTTTAACTAAAAAGTGTTTTCTGCTATTTTAATCTCGGTGAAAAATTGCCATGAAATATACAGCTTTACTAAGAAATGAAGTACCTATAAAATGAAATCGAGAGATTTACTACTACTACTACTACTACAGCCTATTTGCGTCCCACTGCTGGGCACAGGCCTCCTCTCATCACGAGAGGGTTTTGGGCTTTAGTCCCCACGCGGGCCCAGTGCGGATTGGGAACTTCACAACACATCTTTGGATTACTTCGCAGATGCGTGCAGGTTTCCTCACGATGTTTTTGCTTCACCGTAAAGCTCAGTGGTAAATTCAATTTGACACAGCTTTAAATGCTTACTAATTTTACTTACAAAATGTTCATGCTTTTAAGTTTAAAATTTTGATCTATGTACACCTTGTTATGGGCTGTAGTGTACGAAGATTTGAAAAGACAAAGGACGTGTCAGTTTTGAAGTCAGCTGTTTTTGGCGCTTTCGTAATACACTTGAGGCCACAGAATATTTTGATGAAACCCGCACGTATCTGGGAATTATTTCATACTTACGTGTGTGTGAACTGTGAAGTCCCCAATCCGCACTGGGCCTGCGAGGGACTTAAGGCCAAACCCTCTCTTATGGACAGGAGGCCTGTGCCCAGCAGTGGGATGTAAATAGGCTCTTGTGGTGGTATCTAAAAAAATGGCTGTCTGTAAAGTCGGTGTACGGACGATAATTTTACGTGATAACGTCACGCTTAGGCCGATCGAGCCCCTCTATCGCTTGTTCCGCGCTCTCGCTTGCGCGCTCGGCTCAGGTGGGACGTTACTATTGCGTTATGTTTTTTCGTGCGCGCAGCCGGCGTTCATCGATTTATAAGACGTTATCACGTCAAAAAATGTGAGTTATTTTGGTAATAATAATTCATAAGTTAAAATAAATTAAACAAATTGATTTACCTACATACATCCTTTGCCCAGAACGATAAATAGCGTGTTTCGACTTGCTAACTTTGCCCAACTCTGAAACTCGTTAGCTCACAACAAAGTAAAGACCAATCCTATATGAAAATCTCACTCTCTTATGGGTTTTATTTCAATGACGTAGAAGTTTAAACCTAACGGCAAGGGTTTGTGAGATGGGACCTTGTCGTCCTCGAATAACGAACTGTCAAGTCAAATTTCTGGAAGTTCCGAATCGTGTTAACTGCCCTCACCTCGGGCTAACGCACTTAGCCAAGGTTCCCCACTTCCAAAGCCCACGTCTCCAGTCCTAATGTAAAATTTACTAGCCTAGAGGCTCTGGGCAGTGAAATTTTCTGATTAACGTTCTCTTTCTAAGTGCTAGTAAGTTTGGTTCCCCATAACAAACATAGTAACGTTTTTGTTCGCTAACTATTTATCAGATTGCCACCAAAACTCTAGATAGGTAATATAAATTATATAAAAAGTCCATTTTTATGTCAACATGGACTGAAAAGAAATTATTTTTCTTTATTACAAATTGAACCATTTTTTGCCTACTACTACTACTACTACAGCCTATTTGCGTCCCACTGCTGGGCACAGGCCTCCTCTCATCACGAGAGGGTTTGGGCTATAGTCCCCACGCGGGCCCAGTGCGTATTGGGGCAGTTGCGGATTTTTTGCCTGCATCCATACTAAAACTAAAATTATAAACGCTAAAGTAACTCAGTATATCTGTCACTCAGTTACGCTTTTACATCGAAACCGCTGAATCGATTTTAATGAAATTTGGTACAATTACTTAGGTGTAGTTAAGACTTCGGGGAAGGGAATCTACTTTTTAACAGGAACTTTCTACCCCAATAGCACGCGAACGAAGTCGAGTTCAAAAGCTACTTGTAAATATTTCTACACATCAATCAATACAAGCCATAAGTCTCAATAAAGGCAGTCGACCACCGGTAATAGCGGAGCTATATATTCACTATATTAGGCGAGTAAATCTCCCTTACACCCGGGTTATTAAACAGCGAATAGCGTTTTCAGTACTTTCAGTAAATCATAGGTTTCTACCATTTCCCAGCCTAATACTTTAATATTATTTACATCAGCCTTGGCCGTAAAGTGTGATTTTCTGCCCGCTACGCGGAAAGAAAATCGCACTTTCTGGCCAAGGCAAGACGTAAAACTTTTGACAAACCACGGGCGGTAATTCGTAAAGCCCCAGGTCGCATATTTATGGCCCTCACCTTCGGTTCGGGCCACAGAAACCTGCGATCTGGGACATTTACGAATTCACCACCCTAGGTCTGTAATGTACTATTGTTTTATTATAAACTAGTTTTCGCCCGATATTTCACCCACTTTTCACTCAGAAAGTTATTGTTTTCGTAGTGAATAAAAAGTATGACCTTCACATGATGTCATGTTATCTAAATACCAAGTTTATCTATTTCTGTAAATTTAAATGCTATTTTTAGTTTTTTTTTTTTTTTTAACTTGTTCTTTTAACTTACATAAGTAATATACAGTTTATCTAGGTACTTACATCTGTTTAGCGATTTAAACGTGAAGACAGATTTACATTTGCAGTCGAGGTAATTATATGTCAGCATTTTTGGACCTTATTACCAATGGTGTAGGTATCTAAATTGCAAAAGTGTATATCTGGCGAACTTGACTGTAGGTATAGGTACAGTCAAGGGCATTAATATGTGTACACATTTGCATCCTATTCCGTTGTGTTAAGGTCCAAAAGTGTATACATATTAATGCCCTTGACTGTACTCGCACATTATTTTTTTAATCATCATCATCATGGTGGCCGCATAAGTATCCATTCTTGGATGTAGGCCTCTTCCCTTTGTTTCCACTTCCGGCGGTCTTGCGCCCCTCATCCAGTCCCGGCCTCCGTGTCGTCTGATGCCATCGACCCAACGCTGTGGGGGTCTGCCGCGCCCTCTAGTGTCGGCTCTGGGTCAACTCAAGGACTCTTCGAGCCCAGCGACTCACATCCATCCTAGCAATGTGTCCCGCCCATGCCCATTTTTTCTTTGCAATAACCACCATGACATCCTTCACTTTGGTCTTGCTCCTAATCCATTCTATCCGTTTCCGGTCACGCAGGGTGATACCGAGCATAGCCCGCTCCATTCCTCTCTGTGCAACACGGAAATTTCCAGCCGATCTCTGTGTGAGCGTCATGGTTTCAGTTCCATAAGTGAGTACGAGCATAACACATTGCTCGAAAACTTTAACCTTTAGGCTTACACCTAAAGGTTAAAGTGTAAGATTTTTTAATAATAATACGTAAATACGAATATGGTTCAATAAAATGATTACAAATCAATATTATTATTAAGGTATGCATTGACACTAGCTGTAACACCTTTGGGACAACAATTAAATAAGTAACAGCTTTTTAATCTATTTTTGAGATAAGTAATTTTCATGTAAGTAACTTGGTAACTTATTATATAGGTACCTAATTTCGGTCCCATAACGTTACGTTTAATTAGCTCTGTTTTAAGTACCTCTTTGTGAGCATACCATCAGGTTTCGAGGATAGGTTAGAAATGTTATAAATGTTATAATATAACTTCCGAACGACGGCATGTAAGCCGAGGCTGACGCTTGTAGTGTGCCGGTTTGTATGGCTTTTAATGACGTCCCGGCCCCTCGTCCGGCGACCCCGCACCCCCTCGTGCGTCATCTCGACGGCCATGTTGGCTGGCTAGTCGTTAGTCGGCGCTGCGCCGTGATCAAACGTGGACCCGCGTTCGGTTGTGCTGGCGAATTATAGCGCAAAAAGGTGAGATATTTCACGATTTTGTTTGCTATATTTGTTTGAAAGTGGGCTTCCATTCATGTTTGACGATTTTTTAATTTAAAATGAAGAGATTTACTTCTAATAATACAATGTTCACTGTGGAGATTTTGATTACGTCATCCGCTGCGACGAAAACTAAACGTGCTTTTGCCACCAATGAATGAATTAAAAAAATATACTTAGTTAAGGACTCAATCTGATCTACGTTTTAATTTTGGTTCCATTGTGCGAAGAAAATCCTTACTAGTCCATACTTAATCCTTACTAATATTATAAATGTGAAAATGTGTTTGTTTGTCCTTCCTTACGTCGCAACGAGTGGACCCGAATAACATAGGATACTTTTTGGGTCTATATTGACTGACATAACATCGAAGTTCCGATTTTCACAAGTCATTATGTTTTGGGTAATAATTATTGTAAGTCATAATACCGTTAGTAATAATATAAAAAGCCATAAAAACGAATTACCTAATTTCGTAAGGCATAATAGTCTTGGGTCAGAACTATCATTAGTCATACCAATCAGTACCCAGAACTATCATTGGTCATAATGTAATTGATCCTAAAATTTTCTGACATAACGTTTGATGTGAATTTGTACATTAGTCATAAAATTTATTAGCGATAATTATTCACAGCGTCAATTCGTTTCTGTAAATGTTCATACTCTAACCTAACCTAACCTAAATGTTTCGTCTGTCGCAGCATTTCGTTTCTGTAAATATTCATACTCCAACCTAACCTAACCTAAATGTTTCGTCGGTCGCAGTATTTCATTCTAATGAATATTTTTTTAATCTAATAAAGTCGTTATGACTACCAATAAAAAGCCCAGTGCGTATAAGGCTATAAAACAATACGATCTAAAACAGTTATGACTTAAAAGCTTATGATTTATTAAGTTTCTGATAATAAACAATTATGTCTTCAGATATTATGGATATCAATATTATGACTAACGATGTGTATTACACTTGATATTATGACTCCTGAACGTTAGGAGTATCTCAAGTTATGTTTATGATTATTATGACTAATGGTACTTATTTCCATAAATTTTATGACTAACATTTTCTGACTAACGAAATTAGGCCCTACAATTTTATGGGAAACAAGGGGATCCCGATACTTTTTATCTCGATATTCCCACGGGACCGAGTTTTCTACGGGTCAATCCAGTTTTTTCTAAGTCTACGTGGGACGAAGTCGCGGGCATCGGCTAGTTAACCATAATTTTGTATGTTAAATGCATACAATGCAAGAACATTTAAAGTGTAGATTAGATTAAGTCCTTAACTACTTTTTTTTTAATTCACCAATATGGAAGCGAATTAATTTGGTTTTCAAATTTATCTCAACATGGACTTATTGTCAAGTCCGTTAGAGTGTATGTTCAGATATTTTTGGCATAAACGATATTTTATGGTGACTGTTCTTTTGGTTTGAGCAATGCTTGCAGATTAGATAACTTTTTAATAGCGTTTATTTAATTCAGATGATGATCAATTTTGTTTCTCTGCAGATAATAATGGTAGGACAAAAGAAGAAGCACTCACTTGGTGAGCTGCATAGTACCGTGAACAAGCTTCGGTGCATGGACGCTCGCATGAAAATGACTATGGTGCAACACATATTCGACGCCGTAAAAAGGCGAAAAGTAATTACAGAAGTCACCCCTAAATTACTCGGTATCTCATTACCGTCAGATTCTTCCGAATCCACTTTTTCAAAACTAAGGGCCCAAAGCAAGCGAGGAATACACATCACACCGAAGAAGTACTTTAATGAAAAATCAATTATGGCTAACTATACAAAATTGAATATAACTTACATGAACGCGAGAGAGATTTTGATGGAGAATTATCTGGAAAAGCATAAGATTCCGAATAAACGAAGTCTAATGTTGGATTTCGAATCAAGATCAATACCCTGTGATGAGAACAATTTCGATCTTCATCTCAAAGCACGGGGTTTTGTATTGGCTAAATTACCATACACGGATAAGAGCATAATAATCGAGGATCCTAAAAGGGTTATAGAGAGGCATCGCTATTTTAAACAGATTGAAGAGTACAGGGATGCGGGCAGGACTATAGTTTACATAGAGGAGAACAACTTCGCGATACAAAACGGCATGTTCTTGAACCTGGAACCCGCTGCTCTGAGCTCGACGAAATGGTATCTCATAGTAGCCACGGAAGGCGCCCTGCTAAAAACTTTCACATACACCTACTCAGTTACATGCGACTATAAGGCTGGACTCAATGACATGATCCTACCGGTACTACCCAAAAACAGTGTTGTTGTCATCGAAGAGAAACTTAACTGGGAGAATGATGCACCACTTTCAATTCCAACTGATACAACTAGCAAGAAAGATATGAAAACGTTCCTTGACAAAAACGGTGTACCCTATGATGAGAATATGAATAAAGCAGAACTGGTTTTGCTTGTTAATACATTTACTCGTGACCAAGGTAGGAGATTAGATGTTTATCTCAAAGGACTTGGACATGAAGTGCTGAGGAGGCAAAAGGGTTTTCCTAGTTTGCGTTTAACAGCTCCCATTGAGAAATACATAAAGAATAAATACATGAATCAACGAGGTTTGCTTGCAATGGATGTGGGCACGGAGTTGACGGAAATAGTCAAAGGTGTAACTCAAGATCAATGGAAAGAAATGGCGTCTCGTTTGAGAGCAGAAGAGAAGAGAGTGTATGAAGAAGATGTATTAATGGATGATGTTATAGATAAGTTAGTAGCTCTGGCGGCTGATTCGGATGTAAATAATTTAGACCTAGATGATTTTGAGCATGACTGCGGATATTATTTTATAGATATTCCTTTTCAAAAATCCAAAGCAGCCACGTCATCGTTGGTGGGGGCAAGGGTTAGTGATATGACCCTGACGTGATATTAATATTATTCTTTGTAAATAAGACATTTGTAAAATAAATGGCATTGTTTATTAAGAATCATGTTATCTACTTGTATTTTTAATCAGACCTTCCCAATGGCCATCTTATTGTGGTTGAGTATCAGAGCAAAGCAGTTTATCGTATTTGTAAATGAAAATAATAAACATACAATTTCATTCACATAGTATTATTTATTTAACGAATATCGAGCCAACAAATGAACTAACGAATTATCCCAATGCTAATTAAGGAAAATCGAGTCTTTGTTGCAATCGCGGAACGTATGGAAATTGAACCTGTGTCCAGCCGAGAATCGAACCGATACCCCATCGCTTGAATGCCTTAGGTTAATTAAAACCTACTTCCTAAGCGAAATACTGGAAGCCTAAGGGATAACATCTTTCATAAATACACAAGCAAATCCAAACTCTATCACATAATCACTAAGTTCAAATGCGAACGAAAAAGAATTTCAACGGTAATTTTCAATTGTTCGAACTCGTTCCAAAGTTAAAACTGTAGACGGGATTTCGCGCGCCAAATCAAATTGAGTGCTCTTACAGTCATAATAAGGCTCTTATTTGAATGTCTTCGGAAAGCAGACGGCATTTACTCGATTAAAGAATCCTAATCGAAGCCAGTAGAATTCGGTGCATTTTTCGATTTCCGACTGTTGAACCTTAGCGGTGTTATTTTAAAGTTGGAATTATTTTGGGGTTTTGGTTGAAATTCGCCTTGCATTTTACGTATGCTTAGCGCTTGGATAACGTGATTTTTCGAGAATATTCTCGAATTATGGCGGTTCGAGATAGCGGTATCCAATATGGTGGTTAAGTCGTCTGAGAAATTGTTTTTAACTGTAAATTGGAAGGCTTTTGGAATTACAATTGATCTTTTCATTTATTTTTGCAATTGTAAGTAAGTAAGTAAGTAACACTTTATTGTACAGAAAAAAAAAACACAAATACAATTATCAATACAGAGAAGAGACACATGTACAAAGGCGAGCTTATCCCTACAAGGAATTTCTTCCAGCTAACCTTTGAGTAGTGGAGAGGACACATGTTCACGAGTAGACAAATAAGTATGTACAGAAAAATAAAGGAGAATCTAAATATACTTATTTATATTATATTATAATACATAGACTACATAACACTATAGTAAATTATTAAATACACAAACTAAACTATATATATATATAAGTAATATATTTAGGAATTCGAGTCGAGCCAAAACTTCTTTAAATGAGCTTTTAGCAATTGTGCTTAATTTCCGAACAAAATGGACAATTTATTGGGTTACTTGGTGTACACATACTACCTAGTTTTTGGAAAAGGTGTAAGTATTATTTATTTTAATTTTAAGTACTGTCTGAGTACATTTACATCGACGACTAAGTACCTCCCTATAATCGCAGAACGGACTGGTTTTCTTAGTTAAAAAATATTATGTGCTATGTAAAATAAATAAGTTATATTTAGTTATGGGCACTGAAAGCGTTATGTTATGTATGTTAATTTTAATTCTGTTTACTACTATGGACGTGACGGTTATGTGGTTATAGCCAATTGTATAGTAACTACTTGCCTGTGTAAGCAATTCCCACGCCACACTGCATTTGAAAAACAAATTTCAGCTATGAATGCCTTAACTCCAAGCTACGTTAAATGGATTTTAAACTTCAATCTTCACAACTTAGGGCACATTTCAGGTTATTTTTAAAATTGTCCTTAGTTAAAATAAGTACAAAGGTAGTTTAATTTTATAGATTCCTGAGCCCTAGAAGGGCGAATGGGTGAAATTAAAGATTATTTTCTGTCATTAAGTCTAAGGTCTTCGGAAACCTTACTTTAGATAGGTAATAATAATAACTGCTTATGGAAGTAACTATTTTAAGAAAAGATCTTTGTCAAAGGAAGAAAGTATTTCAATAGGGATTATATTATTTGTTTTAGGTACTTATTTTGGTTGTTTTAAATAATGTCTTGTATGAAATGTTATAACATATAACATTTGAAATGTTATCTTAAAACTCAACAATTACGTAATGAAACCGTATGATTTAGCTAGTTATCGACAAAACACGTTTAAAAACTAAACATTGACCGACAATGGATTCGGCAAGCATAAACATAGGTTTTGGCTAAATTCGGGAACAATCAGAAGCTTTCGATACTTAAAAAGTAAATTCGTAGTAAACGCGTTCGTCTAGTAAAAGCTGGTGGTAAATATTTGCCGTTTATTTTTATATCCTGTACTTTTATTCGATTTTCTCCGAAACTACTGGATCGATTAAGTTGAAATTTGATACCTACGTATTTGTAAGTTTGTGACCCAAAAATTTGAATAGATTTTTGGGGGCTAAATTTGAATAGATAATAATGAAGTATTTCAAACTATATCGTGTGGCATATCAAATGAAAGTACTTTTTATGGGGGTCTCAAATATATTTTTTCATTTCTTTTTTGTTCATTGATACTTTTCAAATTATTTAAGAAAATAGGCGAAAAATGACCATGAAACTAGCTGTATTTCCTTGCATCCAAGGCCAATAGATAAGAAATATGCATAATTCGGCCACTAGGAGCGCTGCAATCGCTTGACCCAAACCATCTGTCAATTACATAGAGAAATATTTGTTGTTATTAGTTTTACTTAAATTATTAAATAATGGCGCACTGTGCAGTTCCAGGATGCAATGAGAACGGACGACACGTATTTCAAAAAACTAGTAAAAATTTGACAGCTGCAGTGTTTGGGTTTTGTATTGGGTCAAGCGTTTGCATCGAAGTCGAGCGTATTCCTGTCCATTTTAACAATCCGAGATCAGTTCAAAGATGCCTTCACGTTAAGTAACCATAGTTGTTCGAGCGCTTCGAATCAAAAAGGTTGCAGGTTCCTATGATATTTGTATCCAGTTAAGTCGTTTTGGTTTAGTTTATTATTTAGTTCATTATTGTATGGAACAACTGGTATAAAATCTATGTTGTGTTTACCTATAATTAGATAAGCATCTAGCATAAGCCTTTATTAGATAAATGATTCACATGATGTTTTATCTGTTGGTAATCCTAAAATAAATAAATATATATGTTTGTAAGTGAAGATCTTGAAACTTATACAATTATTAGTTGGTAATTTTTAGGGTTCCGAACCTTAAGAGGTAGAAACGGAACTCTTATAGGATCACTCGTGTGTCTGTCCGTCCGTCTGTCACAGTAGATTTTCTCCGAAACTACTAGACCGATTAAATTGAAATTTGGTACGTAGGTAAACCTATATGTAAGTTTGTGACCCAAATACGGACGTGTAATGAAAATAAATGAATTTTAAATATAAACCCCATTTTTGGGGGCTAAATTTTTCAACCTATATCGTGTGACATATCAAATGAAAGTACTTCTTATGAGGGTCTCTAATATATTTTTTATTTCTTTTTTGGTCAATACTTTTCGAGTTATTTAAGAAAATAGGCGAAAAATATTCTCCTTATCTCCGAAACCACTGGACCTAAAATTTTGAAAAAAAATACTTATACGTGAAAAACATGCTTATAATCGATAGCTGATTCAATGGTTAAAATAACGTCACAACGTTTTGCTTGACCCATTATGAGGAACAAATATATGGTACTGAATTGGGAACCTTCTCCTTATTTTAAGGTTGGTTAATAAGACAATAACAATATAATATGGCATAAGTATTGTAATTTATATTAAACGATTTATTATTTTCTAACACGTCAGTTCTTCCGTCTTGCACTATATCGTGAATATATACTCCTCTTCTAGATGTTTTTGATAAGGATCTAAGTCTAGAGCCACTTTTTTTCTAAAATCCTCATGTTCGGTATACGCTAATAATTTATCTATAACTACCTCCATTTTCAAATCTGCTTTGAAATCTTCAAGTTCTTTTTCTAATAACTTTGTCTCCAAGTTTTTCCAATAATTTACGCTTAAAGAACTGGCTATAGTTATAATACTATGCTGCATGTCTTTATCTTGGGTCCAAAGTTTCGTATTGAATTTTTTGCTAGTAAGTAATTTCCGCAAATGGTTCCAGAAAATGTCATAGAAGCAACATTCAACGTCTCCAGGCTTCTGGAGAACCGTATGGCCTCTAGCTGTCAAGTGATCCTTCACATTTGATGCTTCAGAGTCGGTTGTCCTTTTGTATTTCTCAATGAGCAAATATAATTCGGCTTTGTGCCAAACACGGCTATGTGGTATATCCTTATTCTGCAGCCAGTCACTCATTTCTTCTTTAGAAGCGTTAATGTTAGGGGGTTTTTCATCATCAAAATATAACTTCTGACAAAAAATGATCACGCTTTCAGGTTTCAACGTCGGAAAGATTTCATCAAACAACCACGATTTCACGGCATCCACACCTACACCGCGGTTAAACAATAAATTTATGTAACCGCTTTTCGTTGATACAGCCATTAAACATTTTCTCTCGTTATTCCCGTACATATTGCTGGTCATTTGGATTTTAGCGTTTTTTCGGGACATGCATGCTCCACCTATGTACACTATGTTCCTGTCTTCCTTCTGGTACATCAACTTCGTGTCAAAATAATGGAATCTCTTTCTAATTATTTCTGGTTTTTCCACTATGATAGAACTTTCAGTACTTGGTAACTTAAGGTTGGTGAAAAACTTTTTCAAATGTCCTTGGATTTCTGAACAATGTTGATCAGATTTTATCAACAACTTCAGGATTCGCTGTCTAGTAGGAATCTCATGTGAACGCGTGTAATGATTTAGTAAACACACTTTTATTTTATTGTAAAATTCAACGTCATATTCGATTTTTCTCTCTGCTTCCCAATCTTCGAATTGTATGCTTGTTTCTTCTAATTTCTTCAATTTCTCTAGAGTTTGACTGGAAACACCGGTAAGATCAGCTACGTCATCAATGTTTTTGATTGGACCTATATCACATTCACTTCTCCTCGCTATGTTCACTGTTATATTTAACTTCTTCTGTAAGTCCTGTTTTTTACATTCTGTTATTTGCAAGTTCAGAAGTTGGAGGGCTAATTTTGATTCATCCATGTCGTTGAAAGCTGAAAAAAAAGTAAGTAACGGTCTCAGTTTCGTTTTAATTGTGTGTTATTTACAGTTCGTTTTATAAATGCATTATACTCGGTTTGCTAATTCGAGATCAAAAATCTTCGACAGATTAGTTAAGTTCACGATGTTTGATTTTTAAAATGTAAATATTGCTACGTAAAATTAAATTTATTTTAGGCCAACCGTTTTGATCTCGAATTAGCAAACTTACTATCGTAACATATTCCAAATTTCCATGCAGCTAATTTAGGTATGTGCATATCCATTTTCTTTTATTAAGGCCGTTCCTATACCCAGCTCAGCCGTCACTGTCACTCGTGCAACGAGTGAAAGAGAAAGCGCTACGCACAGAACGCCCGATTTAGTTAGTTTTTAACACGTTTTAATTTCTATTAAAATACCGTCTAAAAACATGGCATTTATAAAGCTGTCAATGTATGCATTTAATATGGATAATTTTTCTGTTATATTTAGTTTTACATTGTTTGATATAATAAACTGGCGTAAAGTTGGATTAAAGGTCCGAGTTAGAGGTTACTTTGGAATTAAATTGTATCGAGCGAAGTTTCATGAAACGTTTAACGAAAGCTGTCAATGTAAGGATGATAAATTCATTTTTTTCATATTTTTACTTTTAACATTTCTTAGAAAAGTATGATCTTACATGAGCAATTGGACGATTCTGGGTCAGGGAACGGCCTTAAGTCATAAAAGAAACGCCTACATTCTAATTTAGAACAAAATTAAAATGAGCTTAACTCAGGCTAGGTCACTAACGCTTCCCCTAATAAACACACGTGGGACAAAAATCTCCAATTCTCCATTCAATAACTTCCATTTTTATGCAAGTGCAAATAGTATATTCAATGGCGAGTCCCTATATACATACATATATATGTTGGCCAAAGCTGAAGAACGCTGAAGGCAAAGGGCAATTTAGGAACGTGTGGAATGAAAAATTAGTGGAGTGTATCGGACCTATTACGTATCTAATACATTTGCAAGAAAATGATGATAAACTAGCTACACAACTATAAATTGGAAATTTAAAAAAAACCCCGACTTATTGTTACCTTAACATATACTTTCAATATCATTGAAGTAACACGGTAAGTACCAAATTTCGAATCGATCGGACATAAGGAAGTTAGTCAGATCCCCTCATCAACTAGAAAAGAGCTGATTCTCATTAAACATGGCTAAGAACACTAGGGATAAAATTAATCTATGACACACAAAAAAACTTAACGAAAATCGGTTCATTCGTTTGGGAGCTATGATACCACAGATAGATACACAGATACGTTAAACTTATAACACCCCTCTCTTTTTGCGTCGGGGGTTAAAAATACACAGGATCAGGCAGGATCCAAAAGTAATAAATTCGAGTGTACAAAAAAGTATACCATATCACCAGTTAGATAAACTATAAAATGCTTAATAAAAAAAATCTAAATACATAATGGTTTTTTAACCATGTAAATTAAAAAAATCTTACCTCAATTCACCCGCATGTCTACAATTTCAATCCGCTCCGCGCTGTTTGAACGCGTTCGATGTCTGCTTCAAAATGGCGTCGCGTGCTCGGTGCGGGAATGAGCGGGGTGCGGCCGCGAGGGGCGGGGAACCGCGCGGCAACCGGCAACAGAGGTTGGCGACTCGGCGCACTAAATAAACGCGGGCGGATTTAGAGTGCGCCGATTTGGAACTTTAGGTAAGCAACATAAGCGATCGCGCATATATAGACTTTTGGGCCTTTAATAATTGTATAAGTACCTAACAAATAGTGTCAATTTTTTGCATCAATGTAAGCTTTTTCAAAGTCGTGTTATAATAGTACATTACAGACCTAGGGTGGTGAATTTGTAAATGTCCCAGATCGCAGGTTTCTGTGGCCCGAACCGAAGATGAGGGCCATAAATATGCGATCTGGGGCTTTACGAATTACCGCCCGTGGTTTGTCAAAAGTTTTACGTCTTGCCTTGGCCAAAAAGTGAGATTTTCTCTCCGCGTAGCGGGCAGAAAATCCCACTTTACGGCCAAGGGTGATGTAAAAGTATTAATTTCATACTAAACTGACAAGACACTTGTTCTTTTTTCTTTTCCTCGAGATGCGCAAACACATTAAAAGCCATGTCCAGATGTGATGAATGACTCGACAAACGGTAAAATTACATGAATACTTAGTGATAAAATTATATATAGTACATATAACTGTACATAAACAAATATATACGTTGTTAGACGTTCGTATTATATACTACAACAGCCTATTTACCTACTGCTGGGCACAGGCATCCTCTAATCACGAGAGGGTTGGGCTATAGTCCCCACGCGGGCCCAGTGCGGATTGGGGACTTCGCACACATCCTTGAATTACATACTTCGCAGATGCGTGCAGGTTTCCTCACGATGTTTTCCTTCACCGAAAAGCTCAGTGATAAATTCAAATTGAAGATATGATATTGATTGATATATTACGTGTATGTATTTGTTTATGTAAGTATATAAAGTCCACTTCATTCGTTATCTACATTGATTTTCTGGCAGATGACAGTTGACAAGTTCCGTTGATTTTGCTGTTTTGATTTGGAGAAGGCAAATTATATAAATAGATATTTAATTAAAATAGTAGTGGAATAATTCTCTTTGGTGTTGTTTCTCTTTTACAGGTAAGTCTGTTAATATAAGTTTATTAAAGTACTAGCTTTTGCCCGAGACTTCGTCCGTGTGGAATTCGGTAATAACGTTCCCGCGGAAACTATGCGTTTTTCCATGATAAAAAGTAGCCGATGTGTTGACCAGTGTTATAAACTCCCCCATATCAAATTTTGTTGCAATCCGACCAGTCTTCGGGTTAAATACGGACATACATACATACAGACAGCAGCATTGTTTTTATTTCACAAATGAAACTGTGTTCATATCGCATTATATACTTAAGTAATTTAAAAAGGCGCACCATTATATCGCGCACTCACATTACCGCCCGCTCGAGTCGTCGCGCGTTGCCAGCTCGCGTCGCATGTCTTATCGTATATCTCTCTCCCACTTATTAGCAACCTCGCGTCGTGTCGTGTCACCATTTCGTGTGCATTACTCAGTTGCCAAGCGCGTCTCGTGAGCGTTGCACGCTTGTGGATCGGCGTTGTTCTGTGACGACAAAATGGCGGACGAGCAACCGACTACCTCAAGCGAATTCAGCAACTACAAACACAATCTAACCAACAGAGAATCAGCGCGATTTCTGAAACGCGTCCTAGAGAAAGCTGAAGAAGACAAGAAAGGAAAATTCAAGACGAATAGTGAACGGCTTGCTGCCTTTACGGGGCTGGATGAAAGAATACTGATAAGATTTACAGATAAATCGAGAAAGCAATACGAGATCACGGAATGGGTAGACGTGGATAGAACGTGTATACAAGAACAATTGGTGTTTTCCTATCTACTTAAGGAAATCGTACCTACGACCAAAGCCCTGTACAGGTCGCTCTTAGGACTAATACCGGGGTATCTAGGCATACGATCGTTTAGAAAAGTCCTAGCCAAAATGGGATATGTATGGATTAAGGTGTCTAACGGTTTCGTTGTAACTGAGAGGCCAAGCGTGACCTTCGAACGGTACTACTATTTGAGAGACATGATTAGATATCGCAACGAAAATAGGGATATCTTTTACGTTGATGAGACAATCTTTACAAAAGAAACCGGGGACTATTTCGACGTGAGCACATGCGACCGTTTGACCAAGATCGCTGAGAAAACTGACAAAGCTATTGACGAGAACAGTTTCGCCAAAAGCATTTACGCCGTTTCTAAATCTGGGGTACATGCTATAAAGATTGACGTGGCTAAGCACTTCCTCCCTGAGATTGTTTTTGAGCGTTGGATGCTTGACGACCTTCTCCCGATCCTGCCTCCAAATAGCGTCGTCGTAATAAAAAACAACGAGCATCACGGAACATCTATATTAAGGCCAAATCTATACACAACAAAAAGTGAAATGATGGACTGGCTCGACCGCAACGACGTGCCATACAATGAGGACATGTCGAAATGTCATCTGCTATCACTCATTGAAACATACACGTCAGAAAATGATAAAATAAATCGACTAGACGACGTCTTCAGAGCCCATGGTCACACTTTGCTTCGTCTACCCTTCACTGTTGAGAAGTTAACGCTCACACATCACGTTTTTGAATTAGTCAAGGCGAACGCTAAGATAGACACTAAAGTCGTACAGAATATCCCCTTAAATAAAATACTCGACAGCATTCCACAGAGACAATTGAACGCGTTTCATGAGAACGTGTGTGATCTGGAGAAACGAACTTTTGCTGTAGACATGAAGGTCGACGAAGTTTTGGACGAATTGTTGGCAAAAATGAAAACCATACATATTGAAGACGGCGTTGATTCGGAAATACCTCTGAGTGACAGCGATTAAAACTATTACAAAATGGTCCTGCTGTGTTAAATGGAAATAATTGAAGTGGCATTTAAAATTTATGTGATTTTAATATCGTTTTTTTTTACGGTGCATAAACATAATAAAACTGCTGATGTTATTAGTTTCGCCGTTTTATTTCAGTTTGGTTTTTATACGGTTATGTGTATACATACTTACACAACTTAGAAGGCGCGTGGATTAAGCAAAAATAGACTCTGCGTCAACTGCTTAAGTGCTTCACCGCGCGCCTTCTAAGTTGTGTCGTGTTGTACCTACTACTCTTTCTTTCTGTTTCTTTTTGATAATGAATGATACAAATGCAAAAAAAACTTTATGGCTGTTACTTCTTCACGCTTGAACCGCTAAATCAATTTAGACGAAATTTGGTATGGAGATAGTTGGAGTCCCGGGTTATGTTTTATCCCGGAAAAACGTATAGTTCCTGCTATATGTGGTAACCGAATTCCACGCGAAGTCGCTGGCAGAATATGTTCTGAATCTTAAATCCCTAAATCAAAATATTAAAGGACTTCATTAATCCAAACTGATTTCACTTTCGTAACTTTTATGATTTTATTTCATACTTTTAGCTTGTCAAATCGTATTTTTACCTACAAAGTCGGTGTCAAGTGAACCGACCCAAAGCTGATGACAATCTTATACTTGGTAAACTTGACACTGACCTTGTAGGCAGTTGGAGTTTGAAGTCGGTATTTATTTTTTTATTTAAAAATTTGTAGTAGGTAATTCTATGTAGGTACGTTGAATATAAATTTTTGTTGTGTTTTCTTGCCGCACTTTTTCTTATACATTTATATGACACTTATAGTGGTTATGATTTATGACGCTAATGGCAGGACGTGATCCAAGGTCCGCTCGGATAGCTACCACCGTCTTACTTATTGTGTTATGTTCCGGTAAGTGGGTGAGAGTCTTAGGTAGGCATCAGAGTTGGCCACAGTGACCGCTTACCATCAGACGGCCTGTGTGCTCGTTTGCCTAATAACATAAAAAAGCTTGTCCTTTGGTTAGATTCCAAGAGGTTTCCCTCTCGTGATGAGAGGAGGCCTGTCCCCAGCAGTGGGACGCAAACAGGCTGTAATAGTAGTAGTAGTAGTAGTAGATTCAGACTAGTAAAATAATCTAAATACCTATGAATGAACTCATCATCATCATCATCATCATTTCAGCCGAAAGACGTCCACTGCTGGACATAGGCCTCCCCCAAGGCTCGCCACTCAGACCGGTCCTTTGCTACTTGCTTCCACCGGTTTCCCGCGACCTTCACGAGGTCGTCGCTCCGTCTTGTTGGAGGCCTACCGAGAGAATAACTATTGTATGAATGAACTATTGGAAATAAAATAACTACTTTCACTATCTTGCAAGTATAATATTTAGGGTGGGTTGATTCAAACCGTCCGTTAAAGTTAACGTTAACGTTAAATATTTCACTATGGGATAAAATGACGTTTCTGTATGGAATGACAGCTCGGCGGCCATATTTAACGACCAGGAGTCCGTCATCATCATCATCATCATTTTAGCCGATAGACGTCCACTGCTGTACATAGGCCTTCCCCAAACCCGAGTCCGTCAACTGTGCATGAATCAACTCACCCTTAAAAAGAGTCCCCAGTACGCACGGCGTTTCTCAACTTTTCAACAAACGTATTTTCGCGTTTATTCCCAAATTACTAAACAGATTGCTCGAAACTTGGTACACATAACAAAATCATTATTGGTAGTGTCCGAAATCAGTAAATGTCGTGGTAAAATAAAACACAATTAAATTACAGCCAAAAAACTGAATTTTGAAGTATGTATGGAGGAAACTAAAATGGTCCTAGTTTCCTTGTTATTCAATTGATTGCAATAAAAGTGTATATTGGACACTAATATCTCTGCTCCACTATTACCTGTAAAATTTGGTGCCAATCTGATAAGTAGTTTGCGAATTAAAACGTAACTACGTTTGTATGGAGAAAGGAGCGTACATGGGGACTCTTAATGGCGTACCTATACACATAGCCAGTCATAATCATATCGATTTATTTGATAATATCGAATTACAGAAGACCAAGCGTCATTAAAATTTAATGTCACACCAACGCGTTTACGTTTTTAATTTATACAAGGAAACGAACATGCATAAAATACTGACCCGCCAAGCAGCCACATATTAATCAAACCTGCGTGTGCGCATCCAAGTGTTTGTATAAGATTAAATCCCATGAATCATTCGTCTACCCATCCCTTTCGCGCGCTTAACAAATCTATCGCTGTCTCCTTCAAGCGCCGACGCATAGTCCGTAGCAACAACGCTGAGAAATATACCTGTCTCCTTCTCGCATAGGCTTCCTGTGGCTGTCCCTTTCTCGTGTTATTAAAGAGGTGTTTAGTAACAAACTACTTCACATAACTAACTTTACGTTACTGTTTTATTTTGAGATACATTATTAATTTCACGTTTTAACGATTTGTTTTTAAAACATCGTGTTTCGTTGTGGCGGCCCGTTAGTTATTTTATGGAATTTAAGTATGAAGTGGATATCTACCCAAGAAATGCAGAAAATCTGTATCTCTTTCTAAATCAATAATAAAAGAAACTCTTTTTTTAATACGAATAAAAGTTTAATTTTTGTAGCGGTATAGCCACAAAAAAATCAAACAACAGTACATATAGGTACTAAACTAAGGTCGCTGCTTGCTTACCACAGGCCCCGTCGCATCACAAAGTTTGGGGACTTCACACACGTCTCTCACCTACTTCGCAGATGCGTGTAGGTTTCCTCGCGGCATTTTTGTTCATCTAAAAACTCGGTAGTGAATTTTAATTTAATTTCAACCAAGTATCAGAGATGCGAGCTTTCATGAGCTATATATGTATACGGCTTTTATTAACGCGAACATACTTAACTATGATTGACTATAAATTGTTTTTTTTTTTAATAACCATGTATAGCAAGACACAACTTAGAAGGCGCGTGGATTAAGCAATAATAGACTGCGTCAAGGGCTTAAGTGCTTCACCGCGCGCCTTCTAAGTTGTGTCGAGCTGTAACTACATCGATGATATGCGACATTACAGAATCTTCTTATTAATAAAAAGAATAATAATTTTAAAACCACAAAACAATTGTTTCTTCAAACATAGCTAGGTAAGAATACTCACAAGTCTCGCAACTAACTCGGTTATCTTACAAAAACAAAACAAAAACCAACTCAAAATCCGTTCATCCGTTGCAGAGCTACGAGACCACAGAGAGAGATAAACTAATCAGAGCTTCCTTTTTTGCGTTGGTGGCTCAAAACAAATGCAAATCGTGACCTATTTAAAACCAAATGAAAACCTGTTTAAGTGTTTACCTACAAACAAGGCTAACAGCAAATGCACTCTCGAGAACAAATACTTACCCAATACGTACCTGACGTCCTGAAGGGCCAATTATCCTGCGAATCCGACCCTCATCTGGCCCAGGAAATTGCCACTAAAACCACCCTGACCTTTCGTCAAACGTGTTGTTTAACAGTTACGTAACAAGGGACGCAAAGACGTCATTACTTGCTGGTCGAATGGTTCGTGTGCGATTGAATTTAATAGTTTACTTCGGCGGTACCTTGTATTTTCCCTTTAGATGACGGTGACATATTCCTACTATTATCTAAGTATGCGCCGATCACCAGGGCCCTTACTCTTCTAAACGTTGTGGTTGTAAGAAAACCCTCTTTAGATTTATTTCACTGCTCGCTGAGTAAATTTACGGAAGCAGCAATTAGTGTGGTGTCTACCCTTGGTGTGTAAATTAGATAGGTACATATTCAATAGTAATAGTTTTAGGTTATTAAGATAATTAATCTGTAGCTTATATTGTCGCCTTGGCGTTCAGCTGTAAAGACAATGTAATTGTGTTGAAATAAATAAATAAACATACTACAACAGCCAATTTACGGCCCACTGCTGGGCACAGGCCTCCTCTCATCACGAGAGGGTTGGGCTATAGTCCCCACGCGGGCCCAGTGCGGATTGGGGACTTCACACACATCCTTGAATTACTTCGCAGATGTGTGTAGGTTTCCTCACGATGTTTTCCTTCGCCGAAAAGCTCAGTGGTAAGTGGTACTACTATCAACATGCTTGTATCTCTTTAAAAAACACACAAGTAGGTATACAAGTTTTCTTCCAGGACTGCATTTGTCAGAAATATCATAGTATTCCCTAAGTACCTTTTTCAAACCCCGTTTTAGGATGAGTTTTTTCAAAAATTAAATTTTTGGGACAAGCTTTTATTGCTGTTTGTACTTTTCTTTGTAAATACTTCATCTAACCTTCAAGACGAATCTAACAAGCCCAAACTCGATGGGGTTATGTGGTTTTATTCCGGAGTTCCTATGGCCACCTTCCAGCTCCATCATCAGATCAGCTCCACGTCATCATAATATTGCATTGTCACGCGATTTACATATTCGTGCAAAATTTCAGCTCAATCGGAAACCGGAAAGTGGGTCAAATTTAACTTGCAAGATTCCTTACAGACAACGGGACAGGTGAAAGTAAATAAAAGCTTGTAAAAATAATCCAATGTGGAGGACATATCGCTGGTTGATACTTATCCGTACTTATTCCAAGTCGCAATCGATTTGGCTAATATTTAAGCGTTAAGGTAACTTAACTTCTCATTTCTTCTTAAATAAATAACGATTATTTACAACTTGCTTGTTCCCCATATTGCATTATATGAAAATGCAAGTATTCGAACCGTTTAAACTCACTAACAGTTACATAACCTGATGCAAAACGTTTACACAACCAGCGCAGGCTACGTCTCATCTTATCAAAGTTATCAAACTTGAGGGCACTCATCTAAAACAGACCCTACAGAGTTGCTTCAAGTTAGGATTAACTTAATTTGTGTAAAGTATTTAGGTTTACTGGTTGAAACGTCGGAGTTTGAGAATGTCCTCATAGTTTCAGATTGTAGTAAATGTAATCTACAATAATATAGAACTTAAGTACTAAAATGGTTTTTCTTTAGTAAAAACTATAAGTAGAATCCTTAATGGATCCGTGAGAGCAAAAGCTATGCTGTTTTATTGTCACTTAAACTCTATCACGTGCTTTAGAATATATCTTTTTATGTCTTAAAGATAGAATACTCGACACGCGGCAAGTAAATGTCAATAACAGATTCTTCTGTCATACACTCTTGACAGAGTAATAACAAGAGAACAATGACATATAGCCGATGGCAAAACACGGCAGAATGAATTTCTACGGTAGTCATTTCGACTTTAGACTACAGTAGCACATAGCAAGAACAGAAAACTTTAGCGAAAAGAAAGAGTTTATTGTTGCTTAATCCGCACGCTATTTCGCGTGTGAATTTGACACTAGAGGCGCTAGTGTCGCGTGAGGTCCAATAACATCCACTTTTCACTGGTTTTGGCGGGCTTCGTGATATAAATTATAATTTCTTAAATTTTACCTGTTGAAAAGTGATCTCCTTCGTGAAATTATAGCTAATATGGATTATTTGGCGATGAATGTTCAAATTTTTTTTGCTTTGAAATAAAATAAAATAAATCCGAACAAAACTGAACTGCACAACATTGCGGCATAGCTACTCGATATGATGATAGTTATTTATAATTAATAAACTTAATGAGATTCAAGATTTAAAACTTTGGTTCGGCGCCGATCTTATAAAGTCGCCTTTGACAGCTATACCTCTGGACCTTGGTCAACAGTGGCGCCAACTGGTGAGCAAAGAAACGATAGTCCCCATTGCGTCGTGCTATAGTCGTCATGAATCCTGCACTCGCGATTGATCTCACATTCTAAATCAGTCTCGTTAACTAAATAACTCCTAGACGTATTATCTACTAGGGTATTCATGTAATTACTGCTTCTGCTAGTAATTATTTGAATACCATGGCACCCCTGCGTGAATCCCTAATTGTTTCGGATTGTTGTCCCAGTCCGTCAAAGGGTCGCCTCCCCTGCAAGATTTATTCGGGTCGCATTATACTTACTAATACGTTTTACTTGACTGCTTTATCGTAAGCTAACATGACTTGCAACATTCACATTTATTAAAGCCATATTAGAATAGAATCAACGGTCTTGTCCTCTCTACATTAAAGTTTTTTTTTTATCTAAATGTGATGAAATATTTACAAATCGCCAATCACATTTAGATAGATTTTTCAATATATAGTCAATAGTAAAAATTCTAACGCGTTCGGATATTGAAGACAATTATTACGTTTGACACTTTCGAATAAAAACGTAAATTGATAGAGAACGAACTGTTAAAAAAAAAAAGTTTAGGTATTTAAAAACATATCGAACGCGGTGTATTGCCATTCTATTTGCATTGGAATTGAAACTTGATAGATGAAAATGTCCGCAAGGTCGAGACGTTGCTATACAACCCCCCACTTAGGCAATGCCACTGATGTAACAAAGGTGTCTAGCAAAGAAATAGAACATACTCAATAAAACATTTCAAACAATCTCTGATACAAGGTAACGCTTACCTAAGCTTTATTTGTGGATGCCTTAGAATACACTATATCTATTTCCTTTTTCTCCAACGCTTGTAAAATTTAGATAAACACTTATCCAGTTGAGAAAAGTATAAATTCAGCGATTCAGTGGAATAAATTCACAAAGTTTTAGAATAAAATCGCAGGCGTTGCTCAGGGCTCGGTTCTAGGTCTCCGACGATTTGTTAATGCCGATAGGATAGGCGTCAATGGCACTTTGCATTTTACAGAATAAGCGCCAAGTTCCGTTTGAAATTTAAATTCGGATTCGGATTCCGACCGTTGAAGCTGTGAGGCTGTGGTATTGCTGAAAGCGGGAAATATAAACCAAAAGTAATATAACTAATCTAACTCATTATTAAACTAAGTGTTCAATAAAGTCTTGGTGGAGTTCGTCTAAGTTTAGTAAAAAGCTTAATGACAACATAGGTATAACTACTACTACGGCCTATTTGAGTCCCACTACTAATAATTAAATCATTACACAACTAATCTTATACCATCTCTTCCCTATATTTAGTTCAAGGTTAAGTACCTAATGATAAATCTCCATATTACCGCCCTAGTGCGTCATGTAAATCCATGTGTCACTTCCCGCTCCAGCCTCGGCGCCGAACTCGCATCGCCGGCGCTCATTTGCATGTGACATGCTTTGTACTGAACCCTGGTTACATATTTTTTCATACATTTCCCTTAAACGTGACCCAGAGAGCCGAAATCAATTAACACTCGCTTTCCTGGAGTGATTTTAATTTGTTTTTTTTTTGTTTACAGGTAAGCTGATGCTGATGTTAATAACCAGTGCGGTAATAGGTAGTTTATTCACTTACAAATATTGATAATTATATTTTCAAGAACAACTTGCTTTCAGTTACTTTTCAGTTAATAAGTCTCTAGAAGAAGTCGCGTCTGAAACTTGAAAATTAAAATAAACTATCAAGTCGAGGGGACCTTATAAACGATACTGAACACAAAATAACGACTTTTTTGAAAAACTATCTGTATGTATGTAGGCATGTATGTCCGGATTTAACACGAAACCTACTGGACGGATTGCAACAAAATTTGGTATGAGGGTAGTTTATAATATAACAATGGTCAACATATAGGCTACTTTTATCCCGGTAAAACGCATACTTAGTTACCGGTTACCGAATTCCACGCGGACGAAGTCGCGGGCAGAAGCTAGTTTTTAATAAATCATTTTTCCTGCTTTAATAGTAGGTACCTATGTGACTATACATACGATACGTTAATAAGGTCAAAAACAAACATATCTATAAAACTTTTGGACCAATAATATAGATAAAAAATTACGACGAACAAATCTCATTGGAATTGGAACATCTTTCACGAGTCTCATACAACATTAAATATCTTGCAAGTGGATGACTTTCCAAAATACGCTACAAAACCAATATATGGAAAAAATAGGCTTTCTACTTTTTCTCAATCACTTGTTTACCATTTCATTTCGTACACATTTGCATATTTTAAATATTAGGCATTTATATACAACAAATGAAGTAAATTTTATTACAGTTGCACGAAGCAGAAATCACGTAGCCTACCTAGGCTTTTACTAAAGGCTTTTTCAATAAAAGCTGAACATTTAATTCTAAAGAATTCTTTAACAGAACTCCGCAGACCGATTTACATTTCAGTTAACACCAAATAAACTAAATGAACATTCAAGAATTGAATATGTTGTTCCAAATTGGATTTATTGTTAAACGAGCTTTTACCCATGTCTTCGTCTGCGGGAATTTTAACACTATATTTCCAAAGCCCTTTTTCTGGGATACCTTTAAAACCTTTTCCGGGATTACGGGATTTCGGGTGTTCCCGGGATTACGAGGTTTGTGGGGTTCCCGGGATTTCTATCCAAAGTCCTCTTCCAGGGTCCCTCTAATGTGTTTCGGGATTTTCCGGGATTTCCCGGGACTTCCCGGGATTTCCGCAATAATAGGTAGCCTATTGCTTATTCCAGGTTACAAACTATCTGTTTGCCAAATTTCATTCAAATTGGTTGAGCCGTTTTAGCGTGATTGAGCAACAAACATCCAAACACAAACTTTCAGCTTTATTATAATATAATAAGTAAGATTTCATTGAAAGTTGGGACAATCATGACAACAAAAATCGACACAAGATAGGTGCCTACTTAAAGAAAAAATTGGGAATGTCAACAAGTTTTGAGTCAAAGGTAAAAGGGACAGGGTCTCCCAAGTAGCAATCAAGTGTCTTAAAAAGGAATTATAGATATCTTTAAGAAAATTTTACTAATTCTATCAGTTGTCTTGACTAAAACTATTATGTCCCTCAAGATATCTTGAAGATATCTCCAAGACTGAGTTAAGACAAAGTGGGCACAGTATTTAAGTCAATTTTAAGAAAGAGTTAATACTACTCTTTAGACAGACTTTAACCCTACTTAAGACTGAGTGCTTAACAGATCTCTTAACTTCGATTTCAATATATCTTTAAGGTTGACTTAATACCAAAAAATAAGCTTAAAGATATCTTTAATACTTACTTAATCCTATTAACACCGAGTTGTACTAATTCGATCATCTCTTAACAAAGAAAATTTTAAAACTTTTTTTACTTATAGAATTGTTATTTTAGAAAACATGGCGAACTCTTTTACTTAAAAGAGAATTCATTGTAGGTTTATCGAAATGGCGATTAACTAACTATTTTTTACGTTTATAAAATACCGTTTTATTTCTTTATTTCTTTATTTCTTTATTAATCCATACAACATGTCAGACTTACAGTAGGATTACCAAAACGCCTGACATGCAAAAGTAATAATAACAATAACACAGAATTATACGATAGATGCAAAAAAATAAGTAATCTTATAACTAAGCTATATATAGACAATGCACACTCAAGAACACAAAATATTTAAAAAGTGGTATAGTTTCCTGTTAATAGAACCGGAATTGTCGGCGAACACATCGGCACCCTGGACTACATCAAGGAATTCGTTTAGAAGCGAGATTGCGCGGGCAGTGGGTGCATGACGCGCGTACTGCGTGCGCGCCGCAGGGCTAGCAAACAGCGGGAACCGGCGGCGAGCGCGCGAACGCCGGTCTTGCTCTGGGACGAACAAACAAATTCGCTCGAGCAGGGATGGGTTGTCTACCTTGCTACGCAAGAGTTGGCAGTAGTGAGCAGCCAAAAGCATTTTCCGCCTCATCTGAAGAGTTTCGAGTCCAGTCATTCCTGCCACAAACAGGGAGGGATACAGAAACGGATAGTAACCATATAGTCGCTTGTATACATACCTAGCAAACTTCCTCTGAACTCTTTCTATAAGTAGCGTATGCCTTTGATCCTGCGGGTCCCAAACAATGCAGTTAAATTCCAGTTTGCTGCGTACAAAGGCGTTATACAATATGATAGCGATTTTAGGGTCACTAAACTGCGCTGAGGTTCGCATAATGAACCCGAGGTTCTTATTTGCCTTCTTACAGATGTCTGCAATATGATCGCGAAAGTCCAGACAGCAATCCAAGGTCAACCCTAGATCCCGAATCTCGCCTACTCGTTCAAGTGGAATACCGCATAGTTCATAGGTATTGAGTATGGGTGCTCTGGATCGAGAAAAACTAATAGTTTTGCATTTATTGATATTTAGCTCTAATCTATTGAGCGAACTCCAGTGAGCAACTTTTTCTATAGCTCCTTGTAGCTTGACGGAGTCTTCAGGCCTTGTTACTGGCTGCAATAGCTTTATGTCATCAGCAAACATCAAACACATCGTCTCATCTATAGCAGAAGGAAGGTCATTTATCATTACAAGAAAAAGTGTTGGTCCCAGATTGCTACCCTGACTAACGCCAGAACGAGTAAAGTATTCCCCGGAGCGAAAACCCGCAAGCTGGACATATTGTTTCCTATTTCCTAGGTAGTTTGACATGAACTTGAGAAATTTACGGGTACACCCGAAGGAAGAAAGTTTAGCCAACAATATGTCATTGTCCACTAGATCAAATGCCTTTTTGAAATCAAAATAGGCCGCGTCAATCTGCAAACCCATATCCATTTTAGAAATAGCATAGTCCAATAAGTTTATATGGCTGGTCGTGGTAGACCGACCGGCACGAAAACCATGCTGACTGTCATGCAACAACTTATTAATTTGAGAAAGCAGACGTTGGTTGATTATACTTTCAAAGATCTTTCCAAAAACAGATAGTACAGCTATTGGTCTAAAGTTTTCCACATCCCTTGAGGAGCACTTGGGGATTGGTATCACCCTCGATACCTTCCAGCGTGAAGGATAGATACATTGCTGGAGGCACAGGTTGAAAATAAATAGAAGAGGCTTCTCCAAGGCACATAAACAATCTTTTAGAAGAAATGGTGGTATGCCATCGGGACCCGGCGACGAGCTGGATTTAAGTTTCCTGACAGCGGCACGTAATTCGGCTACGGAGAGTTGATCCACGCAAACCGTACCTGTGCCAACCCTATCAGCTGCACTTTGTTCGGCCGTTTCGACATCCAAACGCGGTTCATTAACATGAAAGATGGAACTAAAATACTGGGCAAAAGCGTTGACAGCTTCTTGCCCTACTAACTCTTTATTCTTGTAGCTGTACACCCCATTCTGACCGCCGTTATTTTTGCGCTTATTCCTTATGTACTTCCAAAAAGTACGCGGCTGTTGCGAAATTTCGTTTTCCATGGAGGTCATGTAATGTTGGTAAGCAGCATTTATCAATTCTTTAACATGAGCCCTATACGTCTTAAACATTACTCGATTGAAGTCCAAGCCTCCGCTTTTAAATTTTCTTAGATGGAAATGTTTAACTTTTATATAATATATAATTTCAGGAGTGAACCACTTGGGATAGTTGTAATGGGAATTATTATCGCGAATGATTTTCTTTGGCACAAATTTTTGAAAGATGTTTTCATTAAGACAGTTATAAAATAAATCGACTATAGTATTGACATCGCCACCACTCAAGATAGGGGTCCAATCAAAATTAGTTAGCTCCTTATACAGAGCCTGGAAATCAGCTTTGCGGAAGTTCCAGGAATCCGTATCTTGCATATCGGCTGCGAATATTGGAGTTTTGGAAGAAAATATACTGCGGGGTAAAGATACCACAACCTCAAGAGGAGGATGATAAGAGTCAACAGGAACCAGAGCATCGGTTTCGACATTGACGTTGACTCTGTCAGGGTTGAGACTACTCAAAATGAAGTCCAAGATACCTCCGTGCGCATTTTTTACAGAATTGAGCTGGCGTATCTTACAAAAATCAGTAAAACAATTATATTGATCCACCACGCGTGAGTTACAAGATTTCAAATTAAAGTCTCCAATAATTATCACGTCAAGCATTGAAAATTTACAGATTGCGTTTTCTATACAAGTTAAAACATTAACGTATTGGCTATCATTGTAACTGGGGGGCAAATAAACGACACAAATTAACAGCTTGACATTCTTCCAAGTTAATATGGCAAACAAAAGTTCTTTATCGTCGGTAAGACCGTCGATATCAGTAACATGCTCGATTTGGAACGAGTTCTTGACAGCCAAAAGAACACCGCCCCACCCGACATCTCCCGACCGATCTTTACGAAGTACCAGATATTCCGGTGGAAACAGTTCACCATCCAAAACAGAGCTAGTGAGAAACGTTTCAGTTAATCCAATAACATCACTATGACATCCACTAAGATTTCTGCAGAAAACTCCAGTTTTGCTTCGCAAACCTCTCACGTTCTGATAGTAAATTCGGAAGGTCTTATACTTTACTCGGAGCTTGCTGCGATGAGCGACGAAAGTTATGGCGCCAAGGTTTGATGCATACGTCTTTGGGCCAGTTTTCGGGCGCCATGATCCTCTCTACTTGTTGGGCAGGCGCGTTCAGTTTAAAAGAAGCATACGGACCACGCGGCTTGAGAGCTTCTACCTCGCATGTATCCTTCCCACAGATTGCTCTGAGGTGAGTGCGCACTTGCTCTTCAGTGGTGCCTTCCTTGACATAGTATAAGTGCATATAATGCTTACGCTCTGATGCTTGCAGTTGAGAAGCCTCCAATAACGGTGTACCCGCCACAGCACTGCCACACACAACCCCACGCTGAGACTTGCGAGAATTTCTTTTTACAACTTTGACCCATTTTCCCTTGTTGTCATCGTTGTCAGCGTTGTCTTCGGCTTCTGTATCCTCGGAGGTCTGCGAGTCTGTATTAATAGAGACCTGAGGTTGTGCGGATATCTGTTTCCCGAAGTCCTTTTGGCTTCTCATTGGTTCCTCTCTTAATGGCTCTGAGGACCTTGACTCAGCTGGTTTAATTCGCTGCTCTTGGACTTTTACACGACTTTGTCCTCCATTAATAATTTTACTATTTTGTGACTCAGCAGAATTTGATTTCTTCAAGGACTTGAGTTCATTTTCGAGCACTGTGACCTTAGCGCTAAGCTGTGAGATAGTATGTTGGAATATAGATTTAATTTGATCAGCCACTGCTTTTGATATAGTATTCACAAGTTGCTCATTTATAACTCCTCGAATTTCCTCTCTGACGATAGAGCGCACACCGTCCAGGTACAAAGTGTCATCCGAGAAGGAAGTGTCCCTTAACAGCTGCCCAGTGCTATGCAGGGGACGGCGAAAAGTCACATTCTCACGAGCGTACATCGAAGAATTCAGTGAACAAGCCGCCGAGATAACGTGCTCAACAGGAGCTTTAGGCTTTTCATTTTGGAAAGACGTGTTCATAGACAGGTCAAGCACCTCACATCCCCCCGACATTGTTGACCGGACCGGGGTATGGGTATTGTCACCCCTGGGCATCTTGGATTTACAAGCGACACAAATCCAATTTTGTTTATGGTTGTCGCTCATAGCGCTAGAGAACTGCTTCTCAGTAATATTTGCGCAAATTAAGTCGTATACGGCAGAACAAAGTGCACAGGTGAGATATTGCCGCGATTCAATAGCAAGTCGGCATCCTGCACAGGAAATAGGCGGTGCTGGGTGTATATCCATGTTTTAGACGGAGCCTATAAACGTACTTCACAGATCTGCTTTGTATTGTAGTTTCTGAACGGCGCGGAGTGGTTGGCAACACCGCGTGTCCCACTATTTGTACTCTGTACCTGACGTCAGCTGTCAATCAATTGCACATCCAATCAGCTGTTCCCAATGGTTATGTTGTGGGCGTAGTTGACGGTACAAATAATGTTTATTTACTTTATTTAAACCCAATCCTAAAGTGTAACGGCTAAAAGTGTATCTCACCGTGTTGTGAATTGTTGTTTGCTGGCGCAGTCAGGTGTTTTCCAAGATGTTTAGACGTAAGTAATCTCGCGCCTTATAACCTCGCTTCCACGGTTCCAAAAAAGTTGTTTTTCCTCGTTTTTGGAATTTATGTCCCTATTGGTACTTGAAAACTATAACGCATGATTGTTTATCGTGTAAAATTGATCGAAAGTGCTATAAAACAGACGGGCTTACAAAATACTGGAAAATAAGCACTAAATATTTGGAATATTTTGTTGCTAAATGAAAATTTTACTTACATACAGCGCAGAATACTACTTTTCCGTATACGTTGGAGATATAACACAAACACTAACACAACACTAACATGTTAAAACAAAAATCTAACTTCAATGTACTTTATTTTTTATGATTTAGCGTCGGAATTTTTCAATATTTTTTCTAACTTAAAGTGCAAAATGGCGTTAAGTCTTACTATTCTTAACGAAGTATGACTTTAGTCAATACTGATTTTGTAAGGTTACTTTAGATAAAGTATAGACAAATTGCATTTGGAGTAGTACCGGTTTAGAGAAATGATACTTAACTTATACTAAAAACCGAATTAGTTTAGGTCTAGTTAATTCTTAATGGACTTTAAATAATCTTTACTTTGATTTAGTTTATACAATTTACCGTCAAATTTACGGTATTGTTTATGCAAGAAGAACCATCCCACCAAAAATATTTTTAAGTAATGTCATGCCAAAGCGAGTACCTACTAATACGAGTATACTACATTGCTTGCGCTGCGAAGAAAATATATAAGATCTCATGGGGAGCCAAGCTGTGTCGTTCCAAAAGTCAAAATGTAGGGCCAGGCCGTTTAGTGACAGTGACGCAAACACTCATAGCGGTTTATCAACAGAAAGCTAACCAGGCGTGAATTTTGTGCTTAAAATTGAGTAACGAAACGACCAAGCCCCACATTTTGACTTTTTGAACGACACGCTTGCTCTCAATGATATCTTTAAAATTTTGTACAGTGCAAGCAATATTTAGGCAGTAAGTATCTAAGAGACAACACATTACCTACATAGTATTTTAGATAGGTAAAATGTTTTTCATGGGATGTCTGGGAGCACGCTAGTGCTCCCGCCAAGACGAGTCAACAGAAGCGCTGGGCACACCTACCTTTTCTCAAAGCCTTTAATCGTATTTTCATAGGTACCTTTAAAGATTCGTCATGGATAGTGCTAGAAAGTCGAAATGTTGAGTAGTTATATTATGACTATAGAGTACCTTTATTATACATAGTTTCAAACGCATGGCTATAATCGTTTAGTGTATTTTTTTATATATTTTGCCAATTAGCTGATGAGATAAGATGTTTTAAAGAAAAGAAAGGAAAATTTTGTTTCTTTGTCCTTTCTTTATGACAAAATGGCTGGAACGATTATGATGAAATTCGGTATGGAGATAGTTTTATATAGTTTGAGAACCGGGAAATAACACTTTTTTTATCCCGATATTTCCACGAGAACGGGTTTTTCACGGGTCAAATGAGTTTTTCAATACTTTCAATATAACTAACCGTCTATTATGTGTAGGTAATCATCGGAAACGCAAATTCTACGTCTACGCGGGACGAAGTTACAAAGTTTTACTAGTTATACATCTATATTAATATTATAAATGCGAAAGTAACTCTGTCTGTCTTTCTGTATTTCTGTTACCTCTTCACGCTTCAACCGCTGGACCGATTAGGATGAAATTTGGCATGAAGATAGTTGGAGTCCCGGGAAAGGACATAGGCTACTTTTTATCCTATTATAATATGGATTCAATCACTTATTCAGCTAATTGGCCAAATACAAAAAAATATCCATACTTCCATACTAAAAAAAAATATATTCTAGCAATTGCCAGACCGAATCTACGAAAATACGACAAGGTAGATATAATGCCCTACGCTTCCGTTGACTCGTCTTGGCAGGGGCACTGCCGTGCCCCCAGATCGTAAATTGCCGTGCAATCAGAATCACTGCTGTCCGCTACTTCCATTTCCAAATTTGACGCTTTAAGTATCCTCTACTGTCTCGTGATCTATTTTTAATAGCTACTGGGTAATAGACACTGAAATCTCACTCCAAGATGTCGCACTGTTAACATATTTGAAGCACTGATCACTTGCACCGCACACAATTTGAGGTTAATCTAAATATATAAAACTCAAAGGTGACTGACTGACTGACTGACATAGTGATCTAACAACGCACAGCCCAAACCGCTGGACGGATCGGGCTGAAATTTGGCATGCAGGTAGATGTTATGGCGTAGGCATACACTAAGAAAGGAGTTTGCGAAATTTCCACGGGAACGGAAAAAAAACGGGATTTTTCATTTTAATATTTCTGCGCATACGAAGTTGCGGGGAAAAGCTAGTTTTCTATATTTCGCAACACGCCGAATGATGAAAGCCAAATTTTTTGAAGTAGTTTTTTTTTAATTTCATCCATCTTTCACTTGGTTTATTTTGTCGAAAAGCGTCCCGTTAAGCTTATTTTTACTTAAAGCTTATTAAATTTAGGGATAAAAGAATAAAATATTCTTCACAAAAGCAAATTCTTGAACTTATAGTGTTACGATCATCTAATTTTGTCTACAGATTCAATTTTTACTTAGCAATTCTAAACTGATACTTTGATTATACCATTGAGTCTTTAGTGAGTCTTGAAATAATCTGAGTAGAGTAAAAGAATCATTTTTAGACTTAAGTGTGGACGCACTTAATACTAAATGGTTTTTAAAATACTTAACTAGGATTTAGGTATTCTTAACTTGCTAAAGTAGCGGTAGCTTAAAACTATTTAGTTTTAAAGACTAAAATGACTTAACGGAGTCTTTTTTTCATTAGCTAATTCTGATTTAAGACAAAGTTAAGATATGTAAGATTTAATCACTATTCTTGTTTGCTACTTGGGCTGTCAAATCAACTCATTCCAAATAAGTTAGTTTTAGCTACGTTTTGTTTCGGAAAACTGTCCCTCAAGATAATTAAGTAGATGCCTAAAGTATTATTGATTAGTCAAGCAAGTTACACACACACACACACACACACACACACACACACACACACACACACACACATATACACATATATTAGGTCACGCATGACTCCCATTGGCACAGAATATTTAATAGTACTACATACAGAATGGCGACGGAATCACCCGCCTGAATCTAGCCGGCGCGCAACTCGCGCCCAACTTGCCCTTGGGTTAGGCAGAGAACGCTACCGGACTTCTATCCAAGGATACCTCCCGCGCTTCACATTCGCCCCTTACATAATGCAAGGTTTTAGGAAATACACTATATTCCGATACAACATAAATTCCCACGAGTCTGCATAAATATTAGTTACCTATTGCTTTCTACCTTTCTCACTGAGCTATGAATAACATTATATATTAAATCTCACTGATATTCTATTCAACCTTTCTCGAAATTGAATTCTGCGATTTCGTTAAGAACTCAAATGGAGCGAGTCAGTTGGATTTTTAAAAATTCCTTTGCAAAGTGAAAATCAATTCGGAACTTAAAATGTCTAAGAGTGAAGGAATATCCCCGGGGATCATTTCATTATTTCCCGATTTAAATATCAAAGGAATACAATTTGAATCCGATATTTCGCTGGAAGGTAGTTTTCAGGATAAAGGTGGCTGGCGACTGTAAATGTGGCAACTGCATGTGAAATGTTGCTTCATTAACATGTGCAATCTACTCTACTACCTACTACTGTCGAAATAAACCAAAGTAATACAGAGGTATCTACTACGAGGACTTAAGTGGGGGTTGATGGTCGATGGGGCCAGTAAGTTCTCGAATGACGTCCGCGCACTGGGAGACGAGCGGTCAGTAGGCGTCTAACAAGATGGAGTGAGGACCTGGCAAAGATCGCCACGGTGGATGGCACAAGACCAGTCTGAGTTGCGCCTCTTTAAGAAGGCCCTATGGTCAGTAGTGCCGGCAGTCAAGCCCAGTAAAAGCATAATCATCATCATTTCAGCCGAAAGACGTCCACTGCTGGACATAGGCCTCCCCCAAGGCTCGCCAGTCAACCGGTCCTGTGCTACTTGCTTTCCACCTGTTTCCCGCGACCTTCACGAGGTCGTCGCTCCATCTTGTTGGAGGCCTACCGACAGCTCGTCTCCCGGTTCGCGGACGCCACTCCAGAACTTACCGGCCCCATCGGCCATCAGTCCTGTGAGCAATGTGCCCCGTCCACTGCCACTTAAGGCTCGCAATTCTTCGAGCTATGTCGGTGACCCTACTTCTACTGCGGATATCCTCATTTCTGATTCTATCACGCAGAGAAACCCCGAGCATAGCTCTCTCCATTGCCCTTTGCGTGACCTTGAGCCTTCTTATCAAGCCCATCGTAACAGCATACAGATCCGTAATCTAAATGTGGTGTAACGTTTATACTTTAAATCCCTCAAATTCTTTTCCGTGGCCTAAATATTTCTAGAGTGAAGCCGGTGATATATGGAGTTGTCGAGACCGTCCCATTTAGCAATATGTCCCTGTCTACTCTGTCGTCATTAAAGCGTGATAGTGCACAATTTCTCGACTCCGCTCAAATGGACTGAAAATCGGTCAACTAACACAGGAAATTCTATTAGAAAACACATTAAACTCCCCGTATAAATTGTGAGTGGCCTTTCGTATAAGAGTCGATAGGTGTCGCTGTTTACTTTACGACCTATCAGTGATGAAACCATACCAAAGGTAGTTCCACTATTTGAGCTATACCATTGCCAATGTTGCTGTGTTTTTTTATGTGGAATAAATTATCCATGCAGAATTTAACTTTTCCGTAGCTTTTAAATCGTCAATGGATACTCTATTCGTATACTTATCTGTGCCTGAAACTCAACTGGGTCAAGCTCCAACGCTTGTTAATGCCAAAGTTATGCCAGCGTATGAAAACTACGTCGAATAGCGTCTAGTTTTGGAGTTAAATCTCGGAATGCATCTTTATCTTCTTGCAGGTTGAGAAATACTCATATTTCTAAGAATCTAGTAACGTACATTCAATATACTAACATGAAACATACATAACAGTATATATCTTTAAAAACCATAGGTATATGTCTTTATTTTGTATCCCACAGCGAGTGCTTGCTTACACAAAACAGTACCTGATATTTACTATCACACAACATAACCACTATAGAATGACCGCTTGTCGTAGTGCGTTCTTCACAATTCCCCTTATTTCTAACAATACTAGAGCTCAATGCATTGTGGTCATATTACTCGCCAGTGTAAAAAGGCCTGCACAGCTTGGAAGACTGGTTAAAGCATGGGTCAAGGCAAACTGGCCCTGTTTCACAGAGAAGATATTACCTGGATGTTGGTACGACGGCCTTAATGTCCCTCTAATGTACAAACATAAGCTCAAGGACGTGTATTTTTGTTATGTTGGCGGAATGTAGGTCGAGATGAGATTGTCGCCATTCTGGGGAAATGACATACAGTTAAACTGCGCGTGTGATGCCTCGAAAAATGGCAAGTAAAATATAATGTTATTGTTTGTTGAATTTTTAAAGGACTGAATCCGAGGATTGTTAGTAAAATTTTATCTTCACCTGCAGCTGTATAATCCAATTGCGTTGGCAATTTCAGAGGAAATTCTAGTTTTCTCTTGAAATCGACGTTCTAGTTTCAAGTTAATGTTTGGTTCCGGAAAGGCTTTATAGATATTTTACACCGCGCTAGAATCACGACCCTTCACGAATTCACGACTTGATAGTGATGAGACATGATTAGAAGATAACTGGATTTGAAAAAGATTTCGATGCCATGGTTTTGAATTAACACAAAATTTTGACAATACTTGGCCCTAGTGACTGCATATATTATTTGCGATACCAACAGGAGGCGGAAGAAATTTAAAGTTTAAAATTTCTATCGATGAACCATTTGTTTGAATTCTTTGTGGCCTGACTGTCTACTCGTACCTATGCGTGGGTTCAATCAAATCCTACTCTAAGTAAAATTAGGATAAGTGTATCAAACGATACCCAAAACTACAGCGAAATTCGGTTAATTTGATTACGTAGGTAGGCGTAAAAAACATTCCTTCATCTAAGAAACCATAATTTCTCCAGCTCGATCAAGACAGGTTTATCGCGGCACAAGTGTATCTCTTTCCGGCCGTAAGTCCGCCCGGTAATTGGATACGAGGCGGAATGAGCGCGCCGAGCCCACTCTGATTGTTCTGGGCCTTTTTAATAACAACCGCGCGAGGTGTGGCGAGGATCACGGAACTAATGGAAGGGACTAGGTTTATGATTAAAAAAAACCTTTATTTCTATGAAGGGATTTAAAAAACCTTTATGTCTACCCATACCCACTTAGATGACGGGACAGGGGATAGACATAGTGTGTAGCGAAGAGGATGAGTCAATGAGGCACATTCTGTGCAAATGTGATGCACTCGCCAGACTCAGAATGAAACACCTAGGCAGCTGATACCCTGAACCAGGGGATCACAAAGCACTTCCATTGCTTCCATCATTAACTTATGAGTGAAGGTGGAGGGAGCCATGGATTAGTTGCATTGGAAAGGGGTATAGTTATACAAAGGTCCCAATGAGTCGAAGTGTATCCGGAACGACCCCAAAAACCTCATAATAAGATAATTTGATTGAGGAGCAATTTTCTCGTGGCCTGGGTGGTATGTCGTAAATGGCAACTTACCCCACAGCTAAGGCAAGGCCTGTCGCCAGTCTGGTCTGAATTGTATCTCCGCCTTCCATCCTCTGTCTTATATTGCAAACCAGGCTAGCTGTGTTTACAAATTGAAGATCTGATTTTAATGCTAAAAGTGTCTATAGGCGTTTTCGACCACTTCTTTCCATTCTACTTCCTGATTGTCTTTAGCTAATGGCATTCTCTTTTTTATGGACTTTCGTTATAAGCTAAAGAGATCAAACTGTTATCAGGTTTTCCACGCAGCAATAACGCTGAAAAACCCCTCCACAAATCGAGTTACTCAAACTTTAAACAAGATGAAGCGTTAACCGTCTTACACGTACGAGTTCTCCGCGAACAAATGGGCCAATTCTTTCTAAACTCCTCTAGGCACTTCTACGCTCTTCTATCCTTGTTATAACTGTTTGCGGGCCATCTAGAACATTTATTGGCCGTCAGAGCGCGCTGTCTTCTTTACACACAGCAATCCGACCGTTAGGCAACGAGAATAGAGTATACTTTTGTATTTGGTGCGACTAGTCAGATATATGGACTAGGGACGTCACGATCAGTTTTATTTATCACATTCGCGAATGCGATCCTTTAGAATGCGAATGTATGAGGATATCTGGTATAAAAAAAGTAACCAGTAGTTAATGAAGAACCGGATAAGTAATCGACATTTCACAAAAATTACACCTTTTTTTTCCGCCGATATTTTATTAGGGCGCCGGCCATCGAAAATGTGTCTCAACACGACCTGCACTCAATCACATTCGCAAAACATTCGCGTCGTTCGTGCGAATATTCGTAACGTCCCTAATAGGGACGACTTGGTTATGTTTTGACACTATTGGCCAGATTGGAACGGAGGTGTAGTTGGATTTTGTTATTGTTGCTCCTCCGAGGATAATAAAGTGAATCCGCGATTCATACAAGGCTTTGTGTCTTATCAAAAAATGGCTTACCGTTGGGTATTGATATTGGAATAGCGTTATTGGTAGAGAAAATTCAAGGTTGAAAATGCATGTGTGTTTTTTTATGATATTGGGTGACAAGCACGCTGCCGTGCTAACGATATTCACAGTAAGTCATGTTGGTATAGTTTCGAGTAAATGGCGCTCAAAGATTTCGTCACATTTTTCAATTTCCTGACTTGATTTTTTTAGTTATCCATATGGTTGATACATATATTTGTAGCTCAATTTAAGCACTTTTATGTTGACAAATCGTTTTAATATAATCTTTATTGTAACAAGTATAAATTGCAAAAAACCTTTTATGCCTAGTATTTCTATATAGGCAACAGCATCGAATGCTTATCATAACAGCAGTAAGTCCGTAGTTACTGCGTTTATAGTAAGCAACTCATACAAATTGAGTTTTTAGCATGAGAATGTAATGAATATGAATATTTCACTAAAAGACGTTTATTCATTGTACAAAGTAACAGAAATATAATTCCTTCTCCATAATCACAATAATCAAATACTTCAATCATATAAAACTAACTAAAATGAACCTAATACTAAAAAAAAACTTGTTTTTTTTATATAACAACTAGGTGATCCCGCTTACTTCGTACCGCCTTAGAATTTTTGTTTTTGTGTATGAAAAATAGCTTACACCCTATTCTTAGACCTATTGAACATACACTCCAAATTTTATAAGAATCGGTTGAGCCGTTTCGGAGGAGTTTGGTTACAAACACTGTGACACGAGAATTTTATATATTAGATGTCACATTTTGGGATCAATCAACTGAGTAATTATTTGAGCATCTAACAATCACGAATATAGTTTACTCATAGTACCAAGTAATAAAAATATAAGTACTTCTCGATAATCATAGTAATCACATTACTTTACAGCATAATTGGAAACCAATCAAATACTGCAATGATTTAAAACTAACTAAAATGTACCTTATACAAAAAACAAACTAAAGAAAAACATATCACAATTGTCACATTTTGAGATCAATAAACTTAGTAATTATTTGAGCATCCCACAATCATATAATATCTTCCTTATCTAAGAAATAACAGCTTATTTTTATTCTTTACTTAATCAATATTACTTTCATTCACTTTGTCGTCTGAAATCGGCAAATTAAAATCATTACTTAATTTATGATCCTATTTTTCGTGGATTCTGATATTCCTCTAGGTGACGTTTTTAGCCTAATTTCAGGGAATGTTTTTGATTTTACGTACCTACTTTAACTGTAAAGTTTAAACTCTGTTTTTATTCATCACTGTGATTTATTTTACTTATACTGAAGCTTTAACTCGCCCCGATTTGCAATGAAAACCAATATTTTCAAGGTATTCCCTGGGCCCCATTTTGCTACAACGCTTTTTTCAGAATTTGCTTATTGCACTGCATCGACAGTCTTCGAAATCATATCTTATTTTTGCTTTGTAAAGTCTGCTCCACTTGATGGTGAAAACTGAGATGAAAGTTTATAAAGGCGCAATAAAAAAAACATATTAAAGTACCTATAAGAAAAAATAAGGTTTAGATATGATTTCGAAGACTGTCGATGCAGTGCAACAAGCAAATGGTATAAAAAAATCACTGCAGTGATGAGAAAAACAGACTTCAGACTTTTTACATGTAAAATACTTACCTAGATAAATAGGAATCAGAATCCATGAAAATTGGGATAATAATTAACTAGTGACGTTAATGTCGCAAAATAGAAAAGTTTCAGAAAGGTAAGGTATATTTACCTTCATATTATTACTGTTAATAATATTATTACCAAGAAAACTCAATTTAGACCATTTTTTATTTATGGACGCACAATTATCCATCCATAGCACTATTTTCTCAGATTGGCATAAACATGCAAAAGAAATGCATTGAGCGTAGATATTATACCTAATGCCGTGCCATGCGCGAGCGCTTCAGCACCCTCCGCTCCCTCCGCTCCCTTTGCCCCTCCCTCTCTAGAATCCCAAAAACTTGTTAAAATGATTTTTGTGTCCGTCAAAAGTTATATTCACTGTAATTTAAATATATTCAAATGATAAAACCACATAACTTCGCTTATTATTACCAAAGTATGAGTAATTACTGCTAACATGCTAAGCAATTAATCTCAATAGTTAAAAGGCTTAACTCATCATAACCGCAGTATGTGTAGTTACTGTGGACATTCTAAGCAATAAACAGCGAAATGTAAGTAGACTTTGCATATCATAAACGCAGTATGTGTAGTTACTGCTGATACTCTAAGCAATAAATACTAAATAGTAAGAGACTTTGCTTACCATATCCGCAGTAAGTGTAGTTACTGCTGATATTCTAAGTAATAAATACCGAATAGTAAGTAGACTTTACTCATCACAACCGCAGTATGTGTAGTTACTGTGTTTATCATTAGCATCAGGAAAGCGTTGACAGTTGAAAAGCCGCCGCAAGTACACTTAGGTACTGTTGTTATGGTAAGGAACGATATTTGAAAATTAGACTTACTGCTGTTATGCTTATTCACATTTATGGGTTCCCGGTGTGCTATCAAAATGGCGGTAAAACCCTCTTGTAGAGCTCGTCGCGCTGATTCCGAATATATGGTTAACTCAGTTTTGGCAAAAAACATACTTACTGTGAATATCGCTAGCGCGGCAGCACGCAGGCCACCTGATGGTAAATGGTCACTGTGGCCCATGGACATAACATAAGAATCACAAGATTTCGAATGCGTTACCAACCCTGAAGCACACGGCGGACACGGCCTATAAAAGCACGATTTCGAAAACAATTCTAATGAAGTGTCAATGTTTGCGTGCGAGGACGTCTGTGTGCGTGCGAGGACGCCTGTACACTTGTAAATGTGTGTGTACCAGTACGCGGGCCAATGATTGACTCTCCATCTCCGGATAACTCCGGACGGTAAGAGCGAGTTGGGTGCGAGTGTGTATGTATGAATATTTCTTTGGCATGCTGCCAAATATTCATACAGTAGCCTAAACGTAACTTGTGTCGTTAGATGTCGTTAGATTCGTTTTGATTGTGTGAGTGACAATCGATCAATCATTTATTCAGCAAATTGACACTGTATATATCAAAAGCTTATATTAAGTGGGATGTTTTTTCTAAAATTGAGTTATTTAATAAATAGGTACTCAATAGTGAGTTGAATGATAAATCCAATAAAGGCTTTATTTGACTTGGAGGAACTGACGAGTCAACATGAGTCGGTAAGTAGGTACGTAATGTAATAGGAACAGACAGGCGTACAGTTCACGACAACTTACTTATATATTTATTTTAAACGCCCTATGCCAAAAGGGTAATAGAGACGTCGGTATTACCTGTGTGTCTATATACAATACTAGCTTTTCCCCGCAACTTCGTATGCGCAGAAATATTATAAAATGTAAAATCTCGTTTTTTTCGTTCCCGTGGGAATTTCGGGAAATCCTCTCTTAGTGCTCCCCTACGTTCCCTAAGGAACCTTCATGCCAAATTTCAGCTCTCTACGACCAGTACTTTCGGCTGTGTGTTGATCGATCACTCAGTCAGTCAGTCAGTCAGTCAGTAAGTTGTCTGTAAAGTCGGTTTACGGACGATAATTTTATACGTAATAACGCTACGTAACGCTACAACGCTACTGTTGCGTCATGTTTTTTCGTGGGCGCAACAATTTATAAGACGTTACCACGTCAAAAAAACACAGCCGACTGTACCTTCTCGACGACTCGCTTATTGCTTATTTCGAATATTTAACGCCTACTCGTACGTCTGCCGATTTACGCTCAATACTCTTCACACTTCGACGGTCGCGGGTTCGAATCCTGCTTAGCAACGGCCTTTCGAGAGTTTAATTTTAGATTACTGCGTAACTGTGCTGTGATTCACTCAGAGCCTGTGAATCTTCGTAAGCCCCACTTGGAAACCTGCACGCATCTGCGAAACAACTCAAAGATGTGTGTTAAGTCTCCAATCCGCACCGGGCCCGCGTGGGGACTTACCAAAACCTGTCGTGATAAGAGGAGGGTGTGCCCAGCAGTGGGACGCAAATAGGCTGTAGTGGTGGGAATGACATTTTATTGATTGGGGACTTCACACACATGTGTGAAGAGTTGTTTCGCAGATGCGTGCAGGTTTCCTCACGATGTTTTCCTTCACCGAAAATGTCATTCGCTGCTTCTTTACTGGACTCATTGCTTATGTACCTACTGTATGTTATTGAAGTGACTTTTAACATTATGTTAGGTGAAAGTCGTCCACTGCTGGACGTAGGACGTCTCCAAGGCTCGCTACAAAAAAAAATTACTGCTTATGCTAGATGGCTTGGTGGTGTGACCCAACGCCTCTCATTCAGCGGGTCGGGGGTTCAAACCCGGCTCGCACATCCGAATTTTCTTACTTATGTGCAAAATTCAATTTGAATTTACCACTGAGCTATTCGGTGAAGGAAAAAATGCTGCACGCATCTGAAACGTATTTAAGGATGCGTTTGAAGTCCCTAATACCCACTGAGCCAACATGGGGACTAACTATAGCACACGGCGGACACGGCCTATAAAAGCACGATTTCGAACACAATTCGAATGAAGTGTTAAAGTTTGCGTGCGAGGACGTCTGTACACTTGTAAATGTGTGTGTACCACTACGCGAGCCAATGATTCACTCTCCATCTCCGGATGAAACAAATGACGGTAAGGGCGAGTTGGGCGCGAGTTGCGCGCCGGCTAGATTCAGGCGGGTGATTCCGCGGCCATTCTGTATGTAGTACTATTCAATATTCTGTGACTATAGTCCAAACCCTATTGCGATAAGAGGAGGCCTGTGCCCAGTAGTGGAACTTAAAATAAACTTAAATAGACTGTTATGGTGGTGGTGCGGTGGGTGACTGTGAACTAGAATAGGGATGACGACAGGATGATGAAATCGAAATTCTAATTAGTCCATCAGTTAGGTAATAAAAATATATTAGACACGTATTTTATGTTTTATCAAATTAACAAAGAATGACTAAGTTAAAACGCATTAAAGTTGGAGGAGGCTAACTACGTCACCGTTAGGTATAAATCGTACCTAGCCATGACGTCACGCGACATTTCAACTCAATATATCTCCGTATAAGTTTGATTACGTGAAAAAAGAAAAAATACGTGTCCAATACTTTTCAATAATCTTCCTGATAGACTAAGGAAAAAAAGTTGTCGTCATCCCTATTAAAATATACACTCCTGTTACCAAAAATTGCAATAAGGCATCATTGAAGCTCTCATCGGGCGTGACATTTAAACTCCATCTCTTTTCCACATTAGCCTATCTAATATAAAATGAAAGAGATGGTATGACGTCACGGTTTACGTAAAAGCCCGTAAATAAAGGCTAGCGGGGGGTCTAATTTAATCAACTCGTGTAGTTCGTTAAGTACCTATTAAATTAACCAGCCGAGGTGGGCACATATTGCTGTAACGGTATATAATCCGGTTAGTAGTTTTGATAGATTTATATGAACGTGAAATTTAGAAGTGTTTAGCCTAAGTAGAATTAAGTTAGTATCGAAACCAACGCTATTAATACGTAGTTATTTTTTATTGACCAAGAGTGGTAAGTTTATTTGGCATTGATTGCTTACCCCTCTTGGTGAATAAGTTTTTTTTTACGAATTAATCGCGTTGGTTTTGAAACCAACTTCATTCTACTTAGGAGTTGAGCAATTCGAGGGAAAGTATATATAATACTAGCTTTTCCCCGCAACTTCGTATGCGCAGAAATATTAAAAAGTAAAATCCCGTTTTTTCCCGTTCCCGTGAGAATTTCGGGAAATCCTTTCTTAGCGGATGCCTACGTCATAACATCTACCTGCATGCCAAATTTCAGCCCGATCCGTCCAGTGGTTTGGGCTCTGCGTTGATAGATCACTATGTCAGTCAGTCAGTCACCTTTGAGTTTTATATATTTAGACTAGCTGACCCCGCGGACTTCGTACCGCCTTGTTTTTTTTCTTGGGAATGAAAAATATCTTACGTCCTATTCTCAGACACCTACTGAACATACACTCCAAATTTCATAAGAATCGGTCGAGCCGTTTCGAAGGAATTTGGTTACAAACACTGTGACACGAGAATTTTATATATTAGATTGTATATGCAACCCCTACTATAAATACTAAAAGTGAAGAAGCAAGAAGCTTATTTTAACCTGCTCAAATCCATATTAATATTATAAATGCGAAAGTAACTGTCTGTCTGTCTGTTACCTCTTCACGCCTCAACCGCTGGACCGATTGAGATGAAATTTGGCATGGAGATAGTTGGGGTTCGGGAAAGGACAGGCTACTTTTTATCCCGGAAAAACGCATAGTTCCCGCGGGAACGCGTTAACCGAATTCCACGCGGGCGAAGACGCGGGCAGAAGCTAGTATGTTATAAACTCTTCGTAATCCTGGAAACGGCGATTTCTGAAATAGTACTTATAGCAAACATAGCATAGTTTCGAAGAAATCAATGTCGTTTGGTTATACATACACTGAGATAATGTCTTTTATATGAAAACTAACCCATTTTCATCAAAAGACATTCCCAATCACAGTGTCTCCAATAACATCCTTCAAAAGTGACCCCATCAAAACGCCATAAAGATATCCCGTCCGATACGAGCCATAATAATCTGCACGTCGGTTTTATTGATCGTAACTATATTGCATTGTTAGTAAACCCTTTGAGCCTCTTTATCTCTTGAGTTTAGGTAAAATACTCTTCGAGATGACAGTCAATTTGCTTCGCTATTCGTTATTTATAAGATGAATATCGGTATATTACATCAAGACATTAATAAAATAATATCGTCATCCAAAAATAAAAGACGTCCTACTCCTAGACTAGGCTTTAAAACTCGACAGTGTCATGTCATACCCCCCATACAATAGATAATACCAATAAAATAAGTAAGGTAAACCCATTGCAATAAAACAAAAATGGAGGATATATTTTCTGCCGTTGTAATGCAAAATAAATTATATGCGCATTACAATTGTCATTTACTTAGCACAAGTTTAGGGACAAGTTAAAAACAAATGAACGTAATAATCTAATGAAATACTCACAGCATACACGAGGGTCGGGGATTATTTTAATAGACCACTTGCAACACATAGCATTGCGAATGACGTTAGGGTTGTCACCCACACTACTACAGAATACCGGACTGTCATACCTGGCGAAGTATATTATTGTATCATGGGTAAATCTAGAATGACAACCTTCATACAAAGCAGCACATACCTACTACTACTACAGCCTATTTGCGTCCCACTGCTGGGCACAGGCCTCCTCTCATCACGAGAGGGTTTGGGCTATAGTCCCCACGCGGGCCCAGTGCGGATTGGGGACTTCACACACATCTTTGAATTACTTCGCAGTTGCGTGCAGGTTTCCTCACGATGTTTTCCTTCGCCGAAAAGCACAGTGGTTAATTCAAATTGTATTTCGCACATAAGTAAACTTAGAGGTGCGAGCCGGAATCGAACCCCCGACCCTCGGCATGAGAGGCGGTAGGTCGAACCACTAGGCCACCACGGCTTTCATATTCCTGAACTAAGTGTTAAATGCGATAAGAGATGTATATATGGAATATATATGTGAATTCGAGGCGCCCCCTGGATATAGCTCATATCCACATCTACAGAGCTATGCTTTTCTGATGTTAGATACCTACGTCGCTATGTAAGGAGATTGTGAGTCTAATATAATAGTACATTACAGACCTAGGGTGGTGAATTCGTAAATGTCCCAGATCGCAGGCCATAAATATGCGATCTGGGGCTTTACGAATTACCGCCCGTGGTTTGTCAAAAGTTGTACGTCTTGCTTTGGTCGAGAAGTGAGATTTTCTCTCCGCGTAGCGGGCAGAAAATCCCACTTTACGGCCAAGGGTCATGTAAATTACTTTGTACGCCTCTAAAGACTAAAAAATAAGCACTAAAAACTGAACTATCTTCACTGACCACAATTTGTAAAGACAAAAATTTCCTCGTCCAATAAGGGGAGACTTACCGTGTAATTGGTCAGTAAAGAACGTCTTCTGAGCCATTTAATCCTGTTTTCCCCCTATATTCACGCGTGATTCAGGGGGGGGGGGGGGTAACACTGAAGGTCACGTGGGTGGGATCCCTCCAATTTGTTTACAGCTTAATGGGAAAGCGATTTCAGTGTTACACGGAAAGGTTTTGAATTTTCAAGAGGCCCACAGTTGCGAAATTGCTAATGTTTCGCCATCTAGATCTCACCATCGGTGGCATCTACGAGGCTGTTTTTCCTATACATGAAACTTAATCATATTTGATTTAAACGGTCAAACGTGAAAACACGGTTAGAAACAATTGCCTCGACACTTTTATTTTTCAATAGGTCTATTTTTACAAAGTTTTATTTGGGACGTTGAATTCTCAAGGTATATAACGACTAATTTTTGTTTTCCAGATAATAAATAACTTGTTTTTGATTTCCTCGAAACCTTTTTTTAATTAGTTTCTTACTTTCATTGTAATGCTTAAGCCGGTAATTTGCAGGTTATGTCTCCACTATCACTGTCGCATCTTTTACGCGTGAATGTAGGTACTGTGGCCTCTTAAGTGCATTCGTAATACTGGTGTAATTTCATGTTATTTTTAACTTTTAAATTCATTATTATTAGTCGCCAAGACACCGTCTCACACCCACGTTATAATGTATTTTCTTCTATGAATGAATATCTAAAAACTCGCAGCTTTTGTCCACCACTTGACAGACTTCCATGGTTTATTTTATGATTTTTCCAAAAATACTTTGCACTGTTTGATTGGATGTGCGTCTCTTCTTTTGCGTAGGTATGGTAAGTAGATGATTTTCTTCTTTGTTATTCTTCAAAAATTACTCACGAGATTTCGAGATCTTTATACGTATTTTGTACCAACGCTTCCATACTGTACCTACACCTACTTACATACATGATTACCATAACTTCGATTTGAATGGTTCAATAGAAATCAACTCCTATTTAATTCAGCTTAGGCCAGTTAACAGCTTACTCAGATTTATTTGTACGAATTTGACGTGGGTTAAGAGGCTAACCCGAGGTTAGTGGCTTGGTGGAAGAGGGCCTTAGCGAAACGGCCACATCGTGAGAGCCGCTGCAGTGGGGAGCGTTTCTGCAATACATTGCGCGATGTTGACGCTCGCTCGCACGGCGGCTACTTGGCATAGTTAGTACGCAATGTATTGCCTGAGTGTTGAGCGTGCAGCGGGGCGGAGCATGCGGCGTTCATCATCATCATTTCAGCCGAAAGACTTCCACTGCTGGACATAGGCCTCCCCCAAGGCTCGCCACTAAGAGCGATCCTGTGCTACTTGCTTCCACACGGTTCCCACGACTTTCACGAGGTCGTCGCTCCATCTTGTTGGAGGCCTACCGACAGCTCGTCTCCCGGTTCGCGGGCGCCACTCGAGAACTTACCGGCCCCATCGGCCATCAGTCCTGCGAGCAAATGTGTGCGGTGTTAATGTCAAACAAAAACTCGATTTTTGCAAAAATAGAATAGCCGACTGCAAACAAACTTTTGATTTTACATATATTATTATGTTACATATATTTGTAATCCGTTCATTAAACCCTTCATTTTGATACTCCACTCGATTGGATTTGACCAATTTTTTTTTTAAACGTTTAAAATGCCTAACTTTGATATACCTACCCAGTGTCACTCTCACGATTAAGACGAATCTAACGACGCCTCGCATGTTAAAATCCATCAAGCCATTTAGGCTACACAGCGTGCCAAAGAAATATACATACATACATACACTCGAAAAACATAACCCTCCTTCTGGCGCAGTCGGGCAAAAAATGGGTAAAAACAATATTTAGGCCGAAGTACCACTGCTGCGGACGCTGCAAACGTGCTTGGCCGTGCGCTGTTATAAAAATTAAAAAGATATAAAAAAAAAAACATAACTTAAACTATTATAACAATATCAGTGGCTGGTGCCTCTTTTTAGTATACCGTTACACAAATATGATATGTCGAATTATTCACCTACATTTTGATACGAAGCGTTTCTTGTAACAGAGCCGTGGTGGCCTAGTGGCTCGACCTCTGCCTCGCATGCAGATGTACGGGGGTTCGTATCTGGCTCTCCCTCTAAGTTTACTTATGTTCGAAATTCAATTTGAATTTACCAATGAGTTTTTCGGTGTAGAAAACATCGTGAGGAAACCTGCACGCCTCGGCGAAGTAATTCAAGAATGTGAAGTCCATAATCCGTACTGGGTCCGCGTGGGATAGCCCAAACTCTCCCTAGTGATGAGTGCCCAGCAGTGGGGCGTAAATAGGCCGTTGTGATGGTGGTGGGTGTTTGTGTACACTACACACGTGGCGTACTTACCTTGCGCAGTAGTAGGGTTTCGGCTTTATATTTATCCGCTTGCCCGCACGGCTTAAAGAATCTACTCAAGCCTTAGTAAGTAAAACGCTAGCCGCTCTCGCTCGTCGCTCGAACTCCCGCCTAATGGCCTCTAATGGCCCGGCGGTCATTAAATGCCAACAGGTATATTTGTCGGTACAATTGATTCTAAACAAACCGACTGGCGCATTTGTCTTCTAGTCTAATTGAAGCAGTAAATAGCGGGCAGTTTATGTGGGACAGTAAGTTTAGTAGACAAGCCGGTTTTACTCTTGAGTTTACATTTAAACTAAACGTACTTTAGTTGAGATTTATTTCGATTTATTGGGGAATTGTGCCTGTTATTTGTGTAAATTGCGATTCCGCGTGAAAACATGGGTATTTGTTTTTCAAATGTACAACTTACACTTCACACTTCTTATTGAGTAAGAGGTTCCATCAATTTTTGAAAACATGCATAATAATATAACTGAGTTTCCTGTGTTTTGTATACCTATGGTGTTCAATAAAGAGTATTGTTGTTGTTGATGTTGTTGTTGTTGTTGATGTTGTTGTTGTTGTTGCTGTTGTTGTTGCTGTTGTTGTTATTGATGTTGTTGCTGCTGTTGTTGTTGTTATTGATGTTGTTATTGATGTTGTTGTTGCTGTTGTTATTGATGTTGTTGTTGTTGTTATTGTTGTTGTTGTTGTTGTAGTTGGTGGTGGTGTTGTTGTTATAACTAGAATTGCGCCGCTGTAGTGTATACCCAGAAATCCTAGTAGGTACATCCACCACCACCACCACAACAGCCTATTTACGTCCCACTGCTGGGCACAGGCCTCCCGTCATCACGAAAGTGTTTGGGCCCACGCGGGCCTAGCTCGGATTGGGAACTTCACATACATCCTTGAATTAATTCGTAGACGCGTGCAAGTATTCTCACGATGTTATCCTTCACCGGAAAGCTCAGTGGTTTAGAATCATATTTCGCAATACCTTAGTAAACTCAAAAGGCCGGATTCGAACCTCTGATCCTCTGCATGCGAGGCAGAGGTCGAACCACTATGCCACCACGGTTTCATAGGTACCTACATCGATCAGGAAAAAATGTAGCATATTGAAATAACATATTAGTAGGTATGTTACTTTTACCCCAAAACCTGTCAACTCCAACGTAAATAATCGGGATTTTTGCAGACTACGGCGAACTTGTATCTAGTTTTCTACGTTCCAAGACGAATTCAAAAGCTTCCTCAGTCTCGAAACTAAATCTCCAACTATTACAATAAAACTAAAATATTAAAGCGATTGAAGTTAGTGAAACAAGCGGAACGAAGCTGTAGAGTTCTTGCAAATTTATTTTCGCCAATAAAGTTGTGCCCAATCGAAGAAAAACGGGGAGAATCTCATTAAAATTCTGTTTTCATTTGGAAATAGGGTTGTGCAACTTTTAAATTATTTATCACGTCATAATACTGGTCAAAGTCCACCTAACCTAACCTAACCTAACCATTTTCTGCTTTGCCTAAAGGTTGACTGGTAGAGAATGCCTCAAGGCATTAAGTCCGCCTTTTGTACACTAAGTTTTCTTTATGTGCAATAAAGTTTAAATAAATAAATAAAGTCAACCTCAAACTTATATTTTCTTTTGGTCTTGTTCTGGGCTTGAACAAAATAATCTCCCGAAGAAGTGGTGGTAGGTTTTTTTATGTGACATTCAATTTGTTTATTTACCTATAATATAAAGGAGATTTTTTCTTCTTTTTCTTTCTTTCTCTCTCTCTGTCAATATATTGGAGCTAATTTCCGGAACGACCGGATATTTTTCCGTGTAGTTCTCACAGGTAGATAGCACCTCGAGGGTTATTCGGAGTACAATAGGCTTTACTCGTAATCGAATAAAATAGGATGTCGGGAAAAAAAAGTTATCGTCATTTTTTTTATTTTTACTCCACGCGGATTAGGTCGCAGGGTAACAGATCAAGACGTACTTCGAACCAATCGCATATGGTCTGAAATGTCGTTATTGAATTCGCTATAAGATATCATTGCCTTGCATCAGTTAACTTTGAGTCTGGCTTTTCAGTCTGTAAACGTACGAAGGAGCCATTTTGTTTATAGTTTACAAACAAAGGGCTGAAAGGGCGTTATTTCAATACAAAATTAGTAAACAGACCTTTTAAAAACATTTTTCATATAATAAAATTTTGATAGATTCGTTTAAAAATAAAACAGAACACCGGCAAGTGGCAACCCTAGCGTAGAAGTCGCAGACAAAACAGTCGTTCTAAGTGAGTTGCCAGCACTCGAAGACTTGAATGGATATAAATTTACACTAATTAGTTCTAAGAAAAAAACACTCTTATAGGAAATAAATACATATACATTAATGTCTTTGCGAGTTACACTTACGCTGGTTAGCAATGTAAAGTTGAACTTCATGGAATATGGGATGTTTTAAAAAGGGTGTCATTAAATATCTTCGGGACCGGCAACGCATTGGTGACGCCTCTGGTGTTACAAATGTCTATAGGCGGCGGTAACCGCTTTCCATCAGGTGGGCCGTCTGCCTGTTAAAAAAATAAAAAAAAACAACGGTAATAATTTAAACAAGGTTCAAATAACGGTTAGTTTTGACATGATCTTGACCGTAGAAAAAAATAAGGTAAACCTAGAAGGACAACCTTCAACCAAATCAGCGTACGCCCGAAATAAGTGTTAAATTCGATAATAGATGGCGCTGCCTAGATAGCCTGCATATAATTTTGAACTCATATTAAATACCTTTTCTCTGTCTTGACGACCTTTGAAGTTACTCGTAGTACTTTGAAAAGGATAAAATATTTGCAAACATTAAGTAATATCTACAGAACAGTACATATGTACAAATTGTACTGTGTGCTCGCTACAATTGTAGAAAACGCTGCAGTCAAACTACACTGTACACAATGCCCATTGCACACACGGATACATAACTTCTCATGCTGGAAAGGACATCTAAACATTGGCAATTTTTTACCAGACTGCACCATGTTTTTTGAGTGCATATTTTAGTGTATATATGTATATATATTTATTTACTTGCGAGGAGTAAATATAGACTCGTCTTGATTGTGAGAGTGATACTGCAGGGGATCGATGAATGAATTCTTTATTGTGCGATAAATTTAGGTAGCATAGAGTAGCAGTTACAATTGCTAGTAAATTAAGATCTACCAAATCTTACCTTTACAGGTGTACACACAGAATAATCTACTTAATTTATACAAACTCTCTAATTTACATTGTCGTTCCTATACATTATTAATATTATAAAGACAAATTATATAATTGTAATACAATATTCCATTACATTACCTACTTAAAATTATCTTAGAAATTTCCCAAAAATATTCATTGTGAGTATAAAAACATTTGTCCAACAGCCATTGTTTTGTAAGAAACTTTTTATGCAGATGTCAAAAGTTATGCAGCGGGTTTTTTATTTGAAAACCTATGAGAAGTCCGTGGGATTTGAAGTGATACTCGTATCTATACTAATAATAAGTCTGTAGAAGAAGTCGCGTCTAAAACTTAAAAATTAACAGGAACTATCAAGTCTAGGGGACTATATAAACGACACTGAACACGAAATAACGACTTTTAGAAAATGTACGGATGTACGGACGTATTGCAACCAAATTTTGTATGGGGGTAGTTTATAACAGTGGTCAACATATAGGCAAATATTTTTATTCCGAAAATATGCATAGGTCCCGCGGGAATGCTATTACGAATTCCACGCGGACGAAGTCGCGGGCAGAAGCTAGTAGAAAATAATCTACGTACGGAACCCTCTCTAGGCGAGTTTTATTCACTCTTGTCCGGTTTTTCTATGTGTTTCTGAAGTATACAGGTTTACACGAGTTAGAATGCGCGTGGATTTAGCAAAAATGGACTCTGCGTCAACGGCTTAAGTGCTTCACCGCTCGCCTTCTAAGTTGTGTCGTGCTGTGGCAACATCGCAGAAAAATTGTACACTACAGTTACGTTTCAAATGTCTAAGCTTGTCCAGTTTCTTTCTAATTCCTTGGTTTAATGTTTTTGCTAGAGCCACAGTGCTTCCTTCCGTTTCTTATGCGCTGGCGTCGTGTTACCGCCGACGGCGGGCTTTTCACTAAAATTAATATCTCCCAGTGAAATTAGAACTCGTGTGTGGCGGACGAGAGCATTAGACTTTGAAGATGCATATAAATAAGTATACAGTTTGTAATAAGATTTGAATGACATTTTGGCAATAGTGTGACGATCTGGAATGCTTGTCCTAGAGTCATGGATCGTACTAAATAGTAGGTACTTAATATAATAAAGCTGAAAGTTTGTGTTTAGATGTTTGTTGCTCAAGAACGCTAAAACGGCTCAACTAATTATCATGAAATTTGGCAAAAAGATAGTTTGTTACCTGGAATAAGCTATAGGCTATTATCCCGGAATTCCCGGGAAATCCCATACAAAAAAAATACCAACTCGAAAAAAAAAAAAAACATGCTTAGAATCGATAACTGATACTGTGGTTAAAATATCGTCATAACGTTTTGCTTGACCCTGTATCTACTACTTTTTATCCCGTAAAAGCGCATAGTTCCCGCGAGATCGCTCTAGCCGAAGTCTCGGGTGGAAGCTGGTCACGAATGTTTAAACCGGTTTTCAGGAACGATATTATTCCATTGCCATCAATAAGTCTCAGCCATACGAATCACAAAACAGATAATCAGCTTAGAACACAATAGGGGTTAATAAAAAAACAACCCCCGGAACCAATTAATAAAACGCTCAAGCGAGCTGAAAACCAATTTTTGGGCTCTGCCCACCCCTTCCGCGGTTTACGCTTGACGCGTGACGAGGGGCTAGCATTACTTAGTTTGTGTCGTACACACGGACAGACAGATTGTGTTATCCTTGTGTTTCATCTGATGAAGTCTGTAGCGGATACAGGCATCGGTTTAACTTGAGCGGTGGCCTTCGATGTGCAGAAGTCAAAAATAAGGTCTTATAGGCAGAGGGCGGCAGGGGGTGCTCTGACGTGCGCGTACGCTTATTGGCCCTTCAGACGTAAACATGCGCAGAAATCCCCTCTACTTTTGCTCACCGCTCAAGATCCATGCCGCGACCTGTAACAACATGTTTTTAAATAATTAATATGTATATAATCCAACACCACCCTACGCTCCACCACTCAAATACCTAACAGATGTGGCTCAGAAGGCGGCCAAACTGAAGTGGGACTGGGCTGGTCATGTCTGTTGCATGCCGAGCGAGTTGTTAGCCAAAGCGACCACAGTGTGGGAGCCCAGCAACTCCAGACGGTGACGAGGCAGACCGCGAAGACGATGGCGAGATGAGTTGGACTCCTTTTTGACGAACTGGCCGGGAGCTGCTGAGAATCGGGATCAGTGGAAGGGATGGGGGGAGGCCTTTGCTCAGCAGTGGAACAAAAGAGGCTCCTAATAATAATATAATCCAAAGCATACCTATACATAATAACGTTGACTGTAAAATCCTATTTGAATAGATAATAGTAGTTTATGCAACTGTTACATAATGAGTGACGTTAAAATACGAGGGGGTTTTATGAAACAGGTTACAGTTACACGAGTGTTTTATGGCATAATTATGTAGAGCTGCCTACACAACTTTTTTTAAACTTATATTATAGAAGGTCGTGGATGCCATCCAGACGGACCCTGTACCAGAACCAGATCCTACCATGGCATATCCATATTATTTCTTTGGCACGCTCTATGGCCTAAACGGCTTGATAGATTTTAACTTGTGAGGTGTCGTTTGATTCATCTCAATTGTGAAAGTGACAGGTATATCAATAGTTTGTCAAAAATCAAGTTATTTTGTTGACCATTTTACATAGCGGTACGTTACGTACGTTTAGTTCAACTCGAGGCCAGCCGCAACGTTTTTGCCTGACTATAATAAATTATGTACGGCTATTGTCTTTTGATGTTATCTTAACTTAGTGGGTCCATTTGTTAGGCCCCGTCGCGATTAACTTCCTCCATATTGTCTATGGGATAATTTGGAGTCCCTAAAATCTGCGAGATATTTGAATACTGAAAATATTCCTAACATACACAATAATCTTTATTGAACACCTGATACGAAGCAGAAAACACAGAATGAATACAATGTAACAAGTAAACCAGGCGGACTTATCGCTAAACAGCGATCAACTTTCAGTAAACCTTTCTGAACGTATTGAGCCGTTCCGAAAATGTTTGTATAGTGATTTTGCAAATATTTAAGGTGTCATTTAACTTTCCTTTTTTGTTAATATTATCTATACCTACTACACTAATAACAAGTCTGTATAAGTCACGTGACCGTAAGTATGTATGTCCGGGTTTAACTCGAGAACTACTGATCGGATTGCCACAAAATGTATGTCCCGAAAAAACGCTGGAACGCTTTTACCAAATCCCTCGCGGACGAAGCGCGTACAGACGCTGTTTTCAATTATTGTTGTTGAATATTATTAAATGCCCTAAGCATTTACTGCTCTTTAAGATGTTCTTCATACTAAAATCCATCATCAACATAAGTATAGTTCTCTGAACACTTGAGAGTCCAATTAGCGGCAGCCTGTGGCAACACTGTAAGCTTACAGAATTGCTACTTAGGACATTAACGTTCACATGTACATTAGACCACCTAGGGTGCGATACTAACTAAGCGTTCATTATAAACTAGCTACCTAGCGTCTGTCCGCTGCCACATAATATTTAATAGTACTACATACAGAATGGCCACGGAATCACCCGCCTGAATATAGCCTACTTGCCCTTACCGTCATTTATTTCATCCGGAGATGGAGAGTGAATCATTGGCCCGCGTAGTGTTACCCACACATTTACAAGTGTACAGACGTCCTCGCATGCACACAGACGTCCTCGCACGCAATCATTGACACTTAATTCGAATTCGGTGCTTTTATAGGCCGTGTCCGCCGTGTGCCGCTGCTTCGACCGCGTGGAATTCGGTTATCGCTTTCCTACGGGAACTGTGAGTTTTTCCGGGAGGAAAAGTAGCTTATTCTCTACTCCGATACTCCAGCGATCTCCATATTTAAATTTCTTAGCAGCTTAAGCGCGAAGAGGTAAGACAGATATACAAAACAGACGAAGTTATTTACTTCGAAATCCGTTCCGCAGTTCGTGCAAACACTTATCCATACAAATATGCATCTGAATGGAAAGTCAAACTTTAGGTAAGTACTTAACTAGATGTTGCCCGTCACTTAATCTGCGACTATTCTAACCTAAAACAGGACTTCCTCCCCCTCCCATTCCTTCTCTAATTCCGCCTGTATTCCTAAAACGGTCCTTCGCGCCGGACTACTGTGTGGTTAGCTTCGATAACGAGTGGCGACGTCATCTGCGGGCACTCGCGGCTTGGAGCGTCGCCAGGACACGGACTGTTAGCGGGGAATTTCGCTGCGGCGATTGCCGTTGCGATTTTAAATCGCACGTAGTTTAACATCGGGTTCCTATAGGGGTATTCACAACGCCGCGTTCTGGCAACGGATGGTTGAAATTTGACATTTGCGACGGAGCATCTGTTAAGCTTTCCCCGTCCGCAGCCAAACCTTGGCGTTTTGTGGATATAGGAACTCGGCGTAAGAGTAAAATTCGAAGGTAAATTTCATACATAAACGTAATATCTACCTAGGGAGGCATATTATACATCCAAAAGAGATAGAAAATATCACCGCCCAATAAATAAATAAATAAATCAACCATTGTCGAGGTGACACACACATACGGTCCTCTAAAACCCCCAATAATAGGAGTAAAATTGCAAGAAGAATAAATAATTGTACCTTATGATGTTTTTGATAAATCTACCAAGCACGTGAATGAAAACTAGCAACGACACAGAAGCACGTCCCTTGTAATAATTGAATAAAAACATGAAAAAACTAATTCACTTCAGTCGCAGTCGCATCGGTGAAAATCGCCCTTAGAAAGTGTCAACGTGTAATGGATACATTTAACAGGAAGCTGCAATTTATGCAAGAGTTTCAGCACAAATCCGGCCGGTTCCGGTGCTGCGATCGCTTTAATTTTAATGTTTTACAGATTCCGCTCCCGTGCCAATTTCTGTAATCGGTTAACGATTTTGACAGACCGCTATTCTCGCTCGCCAACGTTTAGAGATCCGGCGCGAAGGACCATTCTTTCGAGTCGCCTTGTGTAAAAGAATCAGTCCATTGATTTATATTTTATGGTGAAGTAAATATAGTATTAGTTTACGATTATATCGTCTAACAAGTGAAAGTGTCTTCAACGCAGTGTCCGTTTTTTTGTGCTCAATTACACCTACATGGAAAGATTTCGTAATTCGATAACTTTAAGTAGTTTATGGGTAATAAATTAGAAGTCTGTTCTGAAATACATGAGGACACGAGCTATAAAATTTCAATAAACTAGTAACGACCTTCCTTTCCCTCGTAAAGAATTCATAAAGGACACAATTTCTCGTCTCAGTCTCGACTTTGCAGGACCAGCCGCACGCGGTACTTAGCGTTTTCGTTATACATTGCACGGTCGTGACGCTCGAACAGCGATTACTTGTTATCATAAGCATTATTGGAACATGCATTTGCAAAACGCTCACCGCTCCCGCTTGTGACCAATCCGGATAAAGCGAGTATTTTGTAGGGAACGCAACCCTTGACCCGTGGATATCCCCGGATCTTTCCACTTATTTGAGAATTGACGCCGTTTAATTTTCCAAGATGCTGCTCGGGAGCTTTGAAGACCCTCGTTTGGTCCGATTGAGTCACAAAAATATAACGAAGTTTACTGAAACGTAATATGAAGACGGCATCATAAACATAATAAATAATACTGTAGTCCTTTCAGCCCCATTCTCGACCGGCCAATTACTGCAGTTCGGACTATAATCCTAACGTAGCGTCCAACAAGATGTAGAATAGAGTGTGGCCTAAGACCGGTCTTTGTGGCAGTCCTATGTCCAACAAAGGACGTCTTCCGGCTGAAATGATGATGCTTCATCGCTGGTAGGACCATGCGGTATGTTGCTTGCTGCTATCAATTTTGATCAAGTACCATCCTTACTTTAAATTCAGTTGACTTTTCTGGAATATTCCTTGGAAGAAAAGTAGGATTGCTTCTTCGAATCCCGGTTCTCTTGCAAAATGCGGCGTCAACGTTCTTAATGGTGTTTATGTTCCTTGAGCGCGGGAAACAAGTAAAGGGCGTATATAGCGCCTCGGCCACAATCCTATGCAAATCTGGGAGTTTGCTCTGGTAGATTGTAAGGGACAGGATACACTGGAAAGAACGTAGATCAAGATAACAACATCCAAGGCTGTTAATCCGTAGAGATACGAGTTTAAAACTTGACAGGCCTTACCTTAGGCAGGTACCTTTGACTTGGATCTTTTCAAATCGAGAACAGGTTTTATATGGGTACTGCGTTTAGGTAACATCTTCGGCCCAGACTACTACACTGCCACAACAGTCTATTTACGTCGCACTGCTGGGCACAAGCGTTCTCTCATCACGAGAGGGTTTGCTATAGTCCCCGTGTGGAGTCAAGTGCGGATTGTGGACTAACTACACACACACACACATCCTTGAATTACTTGGTCAAGCTATAACTTCCTGAATTCCCACAGATTATTGGGGATTAATGAAGAAGTAGTAGTTTCTTGGAGTAGGCCACTGCTGGACATATCCAGCAGTGGACGTCTGTCGGCTGAAATTATGATGATGATGAATAATGAAGTAGTCATGAACAGTTTAGACATAAGTAAAAATTGTTACGACAAATGGAGACAAAAATGTAAACGTGCTGTTATAATCATCAATAAGTCGACAATATGAAGGGCCACTTTTTCTTAAGAAACTTGTGCTGGACATCTTCTGCCTGGAATTGTAGATTCTGATTCAATGTACACCCAGCTTGGCACCATTTTGCGCGCAGTCGATACAATTGATCGTGAATGACTTATTTATGCACCGCGACCGGCCCGTATGGCATTTTCTGCCAAATTTATCGGCAACCCTTTTTTTAGGGCCTTGGTCGCAGAAACACAGCGCAATTCATAAATACCAAGCTGCGCTTGAATACAAAGTGGCGAGTTTCCTTCCATTTGAGGTGTCGTGTTTACTGTTTTATTTATTTATGCAAACATTGTTGTGGTGAAAGGTAATTTTGATAATATTTAATGAATTAACTTTAAACGCGGTTGTCTATTTGATAAGCACAGTATTCTCGTAATCCAGTGCATTACTATGACGAAGTTTGCGTTAGTTTTTTAACATTTTCTTTGAAATTTATTATATAACTCCACGAGTCGTTAAGTGGATTAAAATTGTAGTTCTTTCCCTTATTTCAATATTAATTGGTATTATAAAAAGGAAGTGAATTTGTTTTCATCTAATTTTGTTTACGTAAATTTAATCCTTCCTTAAAATACATCGCTTTATTTGCTAGGAAGCCTTTTTAAGTTCAGTTTTCTCAGAATTACTTAGAAGAGACCCAGATTTACATAAGCTTTTCAATAACATGACTTAATTCTGAGAACTGATATTGTGGTTTTGTGAAATATTGGAGGACCATTATAAATTCAAGCAGATTTAATATTATTGGGTATTTGAATATCTATTTTGGACTACGTATTGTCTGAGAATTAAATTATTACCATTTATTGAGGTATTTTTTATGTTATAATTAGTACAGCAGGACACAACTTAGAAGGCGCGCGGCGAACCACTTAAGTCGTTAACGCAGAGTCTATTATTGCTTAATCCGCGCGCCTACTAAATTGTGTCGTGCTGTACCTACCGTTAATAAATAAGTACTTAATATATCAATGATTCATCATCATCCATCATCATCATCATTTCAGCCGAAAGACGTCCACTGCTAGATATAGGCCTCCCCCAAGGCGCGCCACTCAGACCGGTCCTGTGCTACTCGCATCCACCGCGTTGCCGCGACCTTTACAAGGTCGTCACTCCGTCTTGTTGGAAGTCTATTGGGCTTGTTGGGGCACATAGCTCGCAGGACTGATGGCCGATGGGGCCAGAAAGTTCCGGAGTAGCGTCCACGAACCGGTAGACAAGCTGTCGGTAGGCCTCCGATAAGATTGTATCAATGATTGCATGACATAAATTAATACACCCTTTTTACCACCCTTTCTACACTAGGTATGTATAATAAGATATGATCTAGTTATTGACACAAATTTTATCTAAACATATGCTAACTGCACGTTAGGAATTTTAATTACTATTGTCACGAAATGGCCTGGAAAAATTAAAAAAAAAACGCTTGCATACTTCTGTCGCGTGTTTACTACTCGTTTATCTAACTGACGTATGTTAGACGGAGCGTACCCCTGACTCCATTAGGAGCTACTTTTGTATGGTGGTGACGGCACTGGGCAGTTTCGTGGTGAACTAGGGTAAATTTAACCCACGTGTTGACTTTATTTACAATCAACAGTTTAAAATCAAGATAGCGATCGAATGGTTCTTTTTTTTTAATGGATCGCGCCCACAGCTTTCTATATTTAAAATTGGCCACTGTACCTAACGATGAAATCACATATTTACCTACTGATTTATTAATAATTGAAACTCACTAATTATTAATTTGCCAATCATTTTATTCTAAACATTCATTAGTGAAAAATGCTTTATTTATAGTCGTTTTATTATTGAATTTTTTTTCACTCCCCAACTATACATGAAAGGTTTAACTGGTAGAGAATGACTCTGATGGAAAGTACGATTTTGTTCCCAAGGGATCAAAGCACAAAAGAACAATCGGTATTTAACTTTACCGTCGCTACATATAGATAGATAAATATTACCCCATGACGAATTTTCCCTAATTTCAGTAACAACTCAATTAATAAAACACACATGCTGACATTTCCTGTCCCGCCCGGCTGACCTGGTTTCGGTGTAATGGAGAAATGGCCGTCATGGTTAGCTGCTGTAACGTCGCGACAAATATTTACTTATTTCCTTCTTTGTATCGCACGATATATGATGAATCTCGATAGATTTGATTTGTTCGGGAACATTATTGGGGTATTCGTACACAGTATATAATATATGTAGCAGCCGTGGTGGCCTAGTGGTTCGACCTTCCGCCTCTCATGCAGAGGGTCGCGGGTGCGAATCCGGCTCGCACCTCTAAGTTTACTTATGTGCGAAATTGAATTTGAATTTACCACTAAGCTTTTCGGTGTAGGAAAACATCGTGAGGAAACCTGCACGCGTCTGCGAAGAGTTTACTTACCTATGTGCGAAATTCAATTTGAATTTACCACTGAGCTTTTCGGCGGTGGTAAACATCGTGATGAAACCTGTTCGCATTTGATGAGAGGATACACTGCCCAGCAGTGGGAAGCAAATAGGCTGTTGTGGTTGGTTGGTTGTCACATCGTTTGCATTCGTATTTCGGAGTGACCGGGGGTTAAAAAGGTCGTAAAGTGACCTTTATAATAAGGCCAACTTATTGAGTATGTAATGTACTTTTTTCGTTCACATTCACGCTTTAATCTCTAAACTCGTTGCAAATGCTACTTATTTAATAACACCGTCCGTGTGCACTGGACGTATTACGGGGTACACAGACGGACTGCAAATAGGTTTTATATATTTAATCATAGGTACCTTATCATTAGGTTGAGTCACACGGCGGACACGGCTTATAAAAGCACGATTTCGAACACAATTCGAATGAAGTGTCAATGTTTGCGTGCGAGGACGTCTGTACACTTGTAAATGTGTGTGAACCAGTGCGCGGGCCAGTGATCCACTCTCCATCTCCGGATGAAACAAATGACGGTAAGGGCGAGTCGGGCGCGAGTTGCGCGCCTGCTAGATTCAGGCGGGTGATTCCGTGGCCATTCTGTAGGTAGTACTATTAAATATTCTGTGATTGAGTGGTACGTTGTTAGATGAATAAGATAAATTATTCAGGTCACGTAACTTACTTATAGAGTAAGGCAGGCGCACTTTTTTCACGAAGTTGAATCTACCAGATTCATGTAAAATTTATATTCTATCAATGAATTACAGTAAAGGGACGGGTATTGGTATACCGTGGGCGATGGACTGACAACCTGTCACTACATGCCAATGTTCATGATCTAATTACCCTCAAAACTTTGTCAAGGGTGGCGTGATGTGACCTCGAAGGTCACTAACGCTGTGCCTTTCTCACAAGGGAACATAGGCGTGATGATATGTATGTAAGTAGTGGATAAGATGGTGTTAGCCATCCGAAACGGACCCTGCATCATGTCTTACCATTACCACTGGCTACTTAAGTTAGGTAAGTTTTACTTAGTAGTCCTACGCTGGCTTAATGGGGGCTATCGCGTCTGAGTTTGCCACTAGAGGCGCTAGTGTCGCGTGAGGTCCAACAACATTTACTTTTCACTGGTTTTGGCGGGCTTCGTGACATAAATTATACATTTCTTTAATAGGGATGACGACAGGGTGAATAAATCGAAATTTTAATTGGTCCGTCAGTCAGGCAATAAAAAAATATTAGACATGTATTTTTTGTTTTATCAAATTAACAAAGAATGACTAAGTTAAAACGCATTAAAGTTGGAGAGTGGGGGCTAACTACGTCACCGTTAGGTATAAATCGTACCTAACCGTGACGTCACGCGACATTTCAACTCAATATATCTCCGTATAAGTTTGATTACGTGAAAAAAGAAAAAATACGTGTCCAATAATTTTCAATAATCTTCCTGATAGACTAAGGAAAAAAAAGTTGTCGTCATCCCTATTTACCTGTTGAAAAGTGATCTCCTTCGTGAAATTATTGCATATATGGATTATTTGGCGACGAATGTGAACGCTTTGAAACAAAAAAAAACAACCGTACAAAACGGAACTGTACAACATTGTGGCACAGCTACTCGATATGATGATAGTTACTATAAGTATATTAATAAACTAAATGAAACTCAAGATTTAAAACTTTGTTTCGGCGCCGATCTTATAAAGACGCCTTTGGCAGCTATACCTCTGGACCTTAGTCAAGAGTGGCGCCAACTGGTGAGCAAAGAAACGATAGTCCCCATTCTGTTCGATATAGTCGTCGAGCCATGACAGTATTTTCAAGATTCTCTCCCCCTATTTCGAAACTAAGATGTGAGAATCACTTAAAATCGCTGAATTTCACGCGAGCCGAGCATTGTCCGTTCTTGAGCCGGGCAGTAAAGTCCTTTTGCAGCGATGCACTGCATTGTCGCTTGGATTTTTCTCTCACAATGTGCCCTCACCTCCTCTTATTAGATCCCGAGTCGCTACCACCTTGCCTCCACTGGGAATCAAACGGCGACGAAGAAATATTTTAAACGTCCATTGCGCATTACGTTGAGAGTTGCTTGTTGTTGCGCTGTTTAAAAGCAGCAATGGATCAGTCTGTTAGCGATAAGGTAGTTTCGGACAAATTTTCGTAATGAAGTAACGTCCTTCCGCCGTTGATTGTGTTTGCCAAGTACAAGTCAATAATAGTACTTAATTTTCTTCAGCCTCGTAGAGTTGTTTTATTTGAACTTTTGTCGCAATAATAAACTAGTGGAATGGTGGTGTTTTCTGGTTTAGGTACCTTTTTTGTGATTTAAGCGGAATGTACCTTTGCGTCAGATCTTTGCTCGGGTAAAAATAGCTAAAAATGAGTTTTCCCAGAGATGAAACTTAGCCAGATTGCACTACATATAGTTTCGCACCTGTAAACCCCTATATTGCAAAATTTCGTCCTAATCGTTCTGAATTTTATAAATTTTAAAGTAACTCTGTCTGTCTTTTAACTCTGCACACTTGAATCGCTGGACCGATCTAGAAGAATTTTTGTATAGACATAGTTCGAGTCCCGGGAACAACTACCCGACCTCGTGGGGATGCTATACTTAAACGAATTTCACGCGAAGTTGCGGGCAGAAGCTAGTTAAGTATCTCACATTTTTATTGATGCTTTTCTTTTCCCATAGATAGGTAATAATGTTTAGTGATTGAAACATAAACGAACACCCATAATAGTCCTGTTACAGGTTATTTTAGGACGCGGTCATTTAACGGTACCCAATGTTTAACTGTCCGTTAATTTTAACCGCTTCATCATTACCTCACCAGAAGGTCGTAAACCTCTGTAAATGATCAGTAATCAATGAGTTTATTACATATCGTAAAAAAGAAACTATCTGAAAATATCTAATAAAATTGATGGAAAATTTGGAATAAAATGTGCTTGTTTCTTATAAAAATTATAATGCTGTAGAAGCCTTTTAAATCTTTACCTATTGTAATCAAATGAATATGGTTTTTACAAAATTATGATTTTCGATACATTTAAGATTCTAAATTATTTGTTTTTGCTCCCGATTATACCGAATATTTTGATAACTATACGCTTTATTTGGAAAACAATATTTATCAGTACCTAAGTGCGTAGTTTTTCTCCATATAAGTTAATAAAACGCGGTGGGCACGCGCCCTTTTGACAGGGGTCGGTAAATTGTCAGTTATTGACAGGCCATTTTGACAGGACTGTAAATAACTAGTGGGAAAGTGTTTTCTATTGTAACTCGGGCATTAACGCATTCACTGCCACTTCTTTTTACGAACTTTCGCCAGGTGCCACATCTGTCATTAAGGGAACATTGCAACGCACATGTGCGTTCGAGGCACTGCGGGAAAGTCAGCAAAACGCATATATGCGTTGGTGGCAGTGAATGCCTTAATGAAGATTTTTCTTAGCAAATTCCATGGAAAATAAAGAAATTGAAAGCCTGCTGCTTGATGACATAGGTATTACATAGGTTATACCATGGAGGGATAGAAAAAAAAGTCCTTTTTAACCATATTTCATTAGCTCATTAGTCATTACTTAAAATTTCATCTGTTTATCATTTCATATGGTGCACCGGTAAATGAACAATTGCTGTTAGGTAGGTACAGATGTACTGAATAATATAATCGCTAGGTACATCGGGGAATCAAGGAAATTACAAAAAACAATTCGTTCCGAATAATATGATAATATTGACTGGTCTATAATCATGTGTCATGTTCATAAATAATGTTTGTTAAACGTATAGGATAGGTACAAATAAATTATATCTTAAAAACACAATTTTGACTATTTTGAAATCCAAAACGATGATGATATGCCCCCTCAACCATTTGCTGCTTGCCTAAAAGTTCAGGTAGAAAATGCCACGCGGTATTAGAGCCGCCTTTGGTACACAAATTTTCTTTATGTGCGTTAAAGTTAAGCGGTGGAAGCAAGTAGCACAGGACCGGTCAGAGTGGCGAGCCTTGGGGGAGGCCTATGTCCAGCAGTGGACGTCTTTCGGCTGAAATGATGATGATGATGATGATAAAGTTAAAATAAATAAATAAATATGCTACTACTACAGCCTATTTGAGTAACACTGCTGGGCACAGGCCTCCTCTCATAACGAGAGGGTTTGGGCTATAAGTCCCCACGCGGGCCCAGTGCGGATTGGGGACTTCACACACATCTTTGAATTACTTCGCTGATGCGTGCAGGTTTCCTCACGATGTTTTCCTTCACCGAAAAGCTCTGAGGTAAAATAAATATATAAATAAATTGTAATATTAAGTGTAGCTATTTTTTTCCTTTTCTCCATGCATGAGGTATCGCAGGCACTTTATTTCTTCGGTAGATAATAAGTATGAGAAGGGTAATCAAGATCCCAAAGTTGATTATATCCTAGAAGTTAACGTGGTAGAGTCCCTGATTACTGCTAAAGATTTACGCACATGTAACTGTTAAACTTTTGTAATGAATAAAGTTTATTTAGAATGGCCCAAATGAATAAAGTTCATTTAGAATGGCCCAAATAAGCCCCGGGGCTTGAGAAATCAATCAGTCAGTATGGTAATAATCTATACCGATTTTAGGAAAATAAGGTTCTCGGAAAACTTTGTTTGTTAAAAATTGCTTAAGTGTGTTTTGTCTATGAAATACATATTTCATCAGAAATAGTTCATGTTTTTCTTTCTTTCATAGAAACATTACAAGCATAATGCATAGGGTTTTAAAGATTTTGGGAATGCATTTTCTCGGGGGGTTAAAAAGAGTGTGATCGTTTTGGATCGTTTAATAAGAAATTCGATACATTTGAAGTTGGCTAACGCTGTGAAATAAATGGAGTCCTAGTTATATTTATCCAATCACGAAAGGTTGGCCGTTTCATATCGTCGCTGAAATTGAACCGTACTACGATTGGCATTTATTCTCACCATTTTGCGGGTAGGTATTTCGCTATTCGGTCTCCAGCGCTATCATACAAACAAATTAAAAACCGGGAAAGGCAAGGATGTAGGCTACTTTTTATCCCAAAAAAAACGCATAGTTCACGGGAACGCGATAACCGAATTCCAAGCGGGCGAATCGCGGGTGGAAGCCTTACGCTTTAGTACCTACTTAGTTAATATGTTCAACGTAATATGTCATAGTTAAGATCAGTTACTGGAAACTCGTTAAGTTGAACTATCTTCATTAACACTGCACTTTGGAACTATTTTAATACTTCAGGGGGCCCTTACGCAAACGCACCATACGACGTCGTGATGATACGATGCGACGTCGCGCTACGTTGCGACATCGTGTCGTGGAAATCTACTGCTTAAATATGCGGTTTATTGTACATTTCCACGACACGACGCGTATTTTTTGTTCTCATAGTGCATCATTTTGTAGCTGAAAATATACCTACACCATACAGTGCTCATAGTCTCCGAGTGAAATGGCTGTCTAATTAGGCTTAAGTCCAACAGTGGACTGCTGCATGCTGTTGATGATGATGATGAAAATGGCTGTGTCAGACTGTCATGACGAAATTAGAAAAGGTTTTGTTTTTTGCCATTTGGGCACGAAACATTTAAAAGAATGAAAATATCTAACAATCACATAAAACACCTTTCTGTCAATACGAGTAAGTAGGTACAGTCAAGGTCATTAATATGTGTACACTTTTGGACCTTATTACAACCTGGTAAGGTGGAAAAGTGTGTATATATTGGCGAACTCGACTGTACATAATATTTCGCTATTAATTAAACAACTTTTAAGTCAATTTATGCAATAGTAAGTATATAATTCAATATCGATTCGTCTAAAATTAATGAGTGATTGGTTTAAAACGAAGTTAAACTAACAACATAATTTGATTTCAAACTTTATAGTGTTTGTTAGACTTCGCGTAATTTGTTCTGAATCAAGTTATATTATTTAGATTAAATTAAAAGTTGTAACATGAAATACCTAGCGCAAAATATTAATTTTCGTTTTATTATTTTAAAAACTAATAGGTATCTAACTAACGTTGCATATTCTTTATAGCCGGGTCACAAACAACGCAACAACCTGGACGCACATTCATGCGTATGTCTATGTCTATGTCTATGCGCAAATGTAGGGTTTAAAATTGCGTAAAAAAGTTTTTTTTCAGGACCTTTGAAATTCTCGGTTCTTTTTTAAAACAATGATGACAGCCAAGATGCCAAGATCACGGTATCTAATGGACAAGAATACGCAAAGTTCGACTCAGATGGCGCTGCAAACGCTTGACCCAAACCAAAACCCAAACACTGCAGCTACAAATTTTTACGGATTTTTTTGTTGTCAATTTTAAGTAGATTTGTTTAAAATTGTTAAATATTGACCGCAATTTTAATTTTGGTTCAGTTATTCGTGATGAAAATGAAGACATCCCAATGCAATTATACCTGCCCCAGATACCAAGTCTTTCGGAAATACGTGTCGTCCGTTCTCATTGCATCCTGGAACTGAGCGCGGCATTTTTTAATAATTTAAGTAAAACCAATAACAACAAATATTTCTCTATGTAACTGACAGATGGTTTGGGTCAAGCGATCGCAGCGCCCTTAGTGGCCAAATTATGCAGATTTCTTGTCCATTTAAAGCAATTTAAAATGTGTCCATATGTAGTAATAGCCAGTTTAAAAAAAAAAACTAATTAAAAACATACCTAGATAACATAACTAAACAGGCGTAGCGAAGTTACGAGTGAAATATTAATATTACCAATAAGTATATAACAATATTGTAACCAAAACAACGAGGTAACTTGAAACTATTTTTTAACTGAAAATGGAACATTAAATTGGAGCTACAGCTTAAACCGTAATAAATCACGTTTAATTAAAATAAAGTGAAATAGTAAAATCGGAAACACTTTAAAAGTACTAAGTGTTTTTATAAAAGCTGGAAACGTAATGCGTTCAGCGAGCGTAGTGGGAGAAGAATAATATAAAACAGAAATAATATAAAAACAATAAATCTAAGCTATCTTCTGGAAGGAAGCTGGGAGCTGAGTAAAAGTGCTAACTCGCTTTAAGGAGACCTAGGGCTGTCTCATACAAAGAATGAATTCAATTCAATTCAATTCAATCATTTATTCAGCAAATTGGCCACATAGCGGCACTTTTACACGTCAGAAAAAGAATTTACCAGCGCTTCCTAGACCCATTGCTTGAGAAGAAGCGCCGCAACAAACTCAAGCAGAAGGCCTTTTTTCAAAATTTACAAAATTTACATTACATGTATAAAATATACATATAGGTACGTACTAAAATTACATTGAATTGATTGATGAGAAATTGATGAGAATGATTTATAATATAATAAATTTACAAGAATATAATATAGATGCCATATAATATAATATAGTTTACAAAGGCAATAAAAGCAGTTGCATGTTGCAATATTATATACCTAAAGAGTTGTAAAAAGGAAATAGAAAATCGATTGAATACACGCATCTAATTGTACAAACACATCTTATATTTTTAATGAGCTAATCGTGTGTATTTTATACAAAACTAGCTGACCCCGCGGACTTCGTACAGCCTTCGATTTTTTTTTGGGTGTGAAAAATAGCTTACGTCCTATTCTCAGACCTACTGAACATACACTCCAAATTTCATAAGAATCGGTCGAGCCGTTTCGGAGGAGTTTGGTTACAAACACTGTGACACGAGAATTTTATATATTTGACTAGCTGACCCCGCGGACTTCGTACCGCCTTAGATTTTTTTTTGGGTATGAAAAATAGCTTACGTCCTATTCTCAGACCTACTGAACATACACTCCAAATTTCATATCGGTCGAGCCGTTTCGGAGGAGTTTGATTACAAACACTGTGGCACGAGAATTTTATATATTTGATATCTAAGAAACGACTCTAACAATTTGTACGAAATTTGTAATATAGGGATTTACGGGTGCCAAAAACGATCTCGCTGGGTCTCATGTCTGGGAAAAGTCATATTTAGCTACTACTACTACTACAACAGCCTATTTACGGCCCACTGCTGGGCACAGGCCTCCTCTCATCACGAGAGGGTTTGGGCTATAGTCCCCACGCGGGCCCAGTGCGGATTGGGGACTTCACACACATCTTTGAATTACTTCGCAGGTGCGTGCAGGTTTCCTCACGATGTTTTCCTTCACCGAAAAGCTCAGTGGTAAATTCAAATTGAATTTCGCACATAAGTAAACTTAGAGGTGCGAGCCGGAATCGAACCCCCGACCCTCAGCATGAGAGGCGGTAGGTCGAACCACAAGGCCACCACGGCTTCCCATATATTTAGCTGAAATTTACTATTTCCACCCGAGCAAAGCTCAGTCGCCACGTCATAACCCATGACTAATTATCTAAGAAAGAACAGAGTTGTTACAGAAAACCTCGCTATTTTAATACGATTGTGAGAAGTTTTATTGATATGTGAATGTTGAGAAAAAAGTTGTTTCCAAACACAAAGTTTACAAGCATGGCGAAAACGACAAATGGAGCTGGAAGGTGGCCATAGGAACTCCGTAATAAAACTACATAAACCCATCGAATTTGGGCTCGTTTGATTCGTCTTGAAGAGTAGATAAACAATTTACAAAAAAAACAATTATTGAAAAAATCTATTATACTGTAACAAAAAAAAGTTTTTTTGTTTGCTGGTCAGGAGGCTTCTCTTTCAGGGTCTGCTTTATTTACCTGTCGGCGGAGTGAGAAGCTGGTGGTCTGAAATAAATATATATTTTTTTAATGTTTCATGTGACAACCCTACAAATGTCAGCAAATAGTCGCTACCTCCCCCCGCTCACCCCCTGACAAACGACACCTCTAACACTCTTTTGTGCCTCAAAATTCGAACTGCACTTGTAAAGCGTAGCCTTTGCATCTTCTAAAATTGACTACATAAAATCCGAAGATATCTTCGAGTAGGTATCGTGTCGAAAAGTCGTGGTGGCCTAGTGGTTCGACCTACCGCCTCTCATGCAGAGGGTCGGGGGTTCGATTCCGGCTCGCACCTCTAAGTTAACTTATGTGCGAAATTCAATTTGAATTAACCACTGTGCTTTTCGATGAAGGAAAACATCTTGAGGAAATGCATCTGCGAATTAATTCAAAGTTGTGTGTTGACTCGCCGATCGGCACTGGGCCCGTGTGGGGACTATAGCCCAAACCCTCTCGTGATGAGAGGAGGCCTGTGCCCAGCAGTGGGACGCAAATAGGTTGTAGTAATAGGTATCGTGTTCAAAATTCTAGAACAGCTTAAGTAGCTAAACTGTCGATGAGCTTAATTTAAATAACTAAAATACGCTCTCCCAACAATAAGAACATGCATACTATCTTCTGCCCGCGACTTCGCCCGCGTGGTATTCGGTTATCTCGTCCCCGCTTGCAGTATGCGTTTTTCCGGGATAAAAAGTGGCCTATATCCTTCCCCGGGACTATCTCCATACCAAATTACATTGAAATCTAACGGTTTAAGCGTGATGAGGTATCTGACAGACAGAGTTACTTTCGCATTTATAATACCTAAGTATTAGTATGGAAGTTTTAATGGATTACATAAGTTTATGGTGGTAGGGTAGCCTGAATAGCTGCCACCCCACCAGTTTCGTTATTCGGAATTAGCCTTTGCCGCCATCGGACATTAGACACCGAATTTCGGACACTCTTCGAGATCGGCAACTTATTGCTGTCGCCTATGACGTGTTCAAATGTCCAAGGCGTCATGTCACCACTTTCATTCGAGCGATCCGTCTTCCGGTGTACCAACAAATCGTCATCTCTGATATGTACTAATATATTGTACAATTCATATCAGCTGCAGGCTACTTGTTTCAGTTCACATCGTCATCTCATCATTTCAGCCAAAAGACGTCCACTGCTGGACATAGGCCTCCCCCAAGGCTCGCCACTCAGACCGGTCCTGTGCTACTTGCTTCCACCGGTTTCCCGCGACCTTCACGAGGTCGTCGCTCCATCTTGTTGGAGGCCTACCGACAGCTCGTCTCCCGGTTCGCGGGCGACACATCGTCATCTATCATTATTATAATGGGTCCGAATCAATAGTGAATGGCGCATCTAATACCGTATAATGGGCTGGTTGATTCCGTACTAAATAGTTCGCGGGGGTCCGCGGAGAATCACCGAATTGCCTAAACCGGAATAATAGCGGTTCCAATAAATCTGGATGGCGATCACACTGTCGAGTGTGTAAAGTGGATTTATAAGGCTATTTGTTATTTTTCTTTATATACCAATGGTAAAGACAAACGAGCGTACAGCCCACCTGATGGTAAGTTGTCACTGCGGCCCATTGACACCGAAATCCTAAGAACCCCCATTAAGAAACCATAAGATCTCGAATGCGTTGCCTACGCTGAGGCCTAAGATGGAATGCCTCTGTGCCAGAAATTTCACCGGCTGCCTTAACCCCCTACCGGAATACAACAGTGCGAGCACTGCTATTTGGCGGCAGGTTAGCGGGGAAAGAAGGTGGTACCAAAGTAAATTTTTGCGTAGGGCAACCTAACTTATTGATCCTTTGATTATCAAAACGACTTCTACTTAATAAGAATTAGGTACTACCAGGTAGCCTAACTAAAAATTTTCGTGTCCATAATGAAACGTGATTAAATGTGCTTATAACGGTGTGAGTGTGACAATGTCCACATTTCACCATTCAGCATCGGGATAATTAATGAGTGACATACCTAATTGCATTTGACCGCGACGCTCAATAGGTATTAGTAATTAGATCTGAGTAATACCTATATTATACTAGAAGCAATTTGTACTGGTTGATTGTGGAACCAGAGTTGCAACTTGGGTAGCTTAATGGCTTAAGCTACCGCCAATCATGCAGAATCTTGTAGGTATGTTCAAATCTCGGCTAAATCGGAGAAATCTCTAAATCAGAAATTAAATTCAAAATGAAACGAGGATTAATCAAAAACTTTCAGTTCAATTGTTCGTTGCAGGAGGCAGGAGTAAACACTGAATAAAATTTTGCTAGCCAAGCATTTTCGCGGAAACTATAGCTTTTCACAGAACGTCTCTTCTATAATAAAACCACTGGAATACCCTACGTACAATGTATGTAGTGCACCTTCTGTAAATTACAAATTCACATCCGTTACTTACATAGATAACATTTCTACAGTATATCCTCTTCCTACTAAAATGTATGTCGTAAGACTCGGATGTGCGGAAATCTCCATTTAAGCAAACTCGCTGTTCCAAATGCGCTATCTAGCGTCGACACCCGAAGAGCAACGAACAACCCGAATGGCAACAACCGCGCAGTTAGCGCGGTTGTTGCCATAATATCTATTTGAATTTCGAACTTTAATGCCGCGCGAGCGTTCGATCTCGTTTTGAAATTCGAAATTGTTTAAAAATAACCGTTGAAATGTTTCCAATGTTGCCAGTTGCGAGTTGCAGATGTTATTATAAATTTCGTGACATATGAATAGCGTTTTTTCTTCACAATTTGTGTACTTGTAATGATTCTTGTTAAACAGCTTTCGTTATGAGGATTTTAACTCACCGTCCGCCAAATTCGCATCCCACTACTGGGCACACTTTCATCACGAGAGGGTAGCTACAGTCCCCACTTGGATTGCGGACTTCGCACACATCTTCGAATTACTTTGGAGATTTGTGCAGGTTTCCTCACGATGTCTGCCTTCACTGAAATTATTAGAAAGTTGTAAATTCAAATTAATTTTGCACAACAGCTAACCATACTTCTTGTGAAATGTCGCCAGTCACAAATTGAAAAATTGCAGAATTTGTTCTATAAAATTGAAGCTTAAAACAGCGATAATTTTGGAAGCGGTGCTGAAAACCGTTTTAAGAGGCATACCTATTTTCTAACTCCGGTTAAATTTATACTACACGACCAAAAACTTAAAATATTAAAACCAAACATCAAGCGAAGCAAAGTATACATACGGACCAATCAGATCAATTTGACGATACATTTGGTTAGATTTTTTTTCACTGAACACTGGATTAACAATTTGCTTAATACAACATCTGTTGGTGCAATACAGCATGACTGTGTTAGATAGCTAAAACATTTACTACGGGGCTAGACATAACACCTTACGCATTACGGTTTAAAAAAGTTCTTGTCGTCTCGTCGTCGTATCGTTGTCGTGTTCTGTAAAGAAATACTTGGGTATTTATGACCTTTAACCGTCGTTGTCTGGACTTTATAGTGCTTTTAGCGTTCGATTCCACTATTACTACTCAATATATGTACATACCAATCTATCGAGTAGGTACTTATACTTTAGTATTTAAGTAGGGCCGTTAATTTAATGTTTTCTTGCTTTTTTTGCCAAAAGTGTGGAGTTTTTTGGTGCTAGTTTTAGTGTCTTTCAAAAAAATGTGCACTTTGCATTGGAGACTAAATATCAACTATCTTGTCAACTTTGGGTGTTTCCTTCTCACAGTTTAAAGTAAGTCCCGCTTTTTGTTGGGCTGCGGAGATAACAATCATATTATTATGTACATATTTTTTCTTAATAAGTATACGAGTAAGTCCATTGACATGTAATTTTATAATCAACTAGCTGACCCCGCGGACTTCGTACCGCCTTGGTTTTTTTTTATAAACCTCACGGAGCCCGAGACCTTTCCAACGAATGCAAATCCGTGGAAATCGGTTCGTGCGTTCTGGAGTTATAGCGTCAGGAAGGAAAACCCGACTTATTTTTATATAGTAGAAGACTAGATCATTTTAGCACAAAAACGTCACTGCTGATATAATAGGCCTCCACAAACCTTGCCACATGCTCCGACCCACTCGATTGATTTCAAATACCATGAGATATTGTTTAATATTTATCTGTAAACGATACCAACTTTTCTTGCATCCTTTAATTTAGGTATGAAGTACACACATGTATATCTTCGAAGTACCAGGTATCGGAAGATACGCATACTCTAACTAAACCAATCATCCACGACATCCTGCTTAATATTATCGTAAGGTTTTCAGCCATTTCGCTCTATTCTCGGAGACTGGACTCACATCCGGTGGCAAATTGAATCCCAGTGCACTAACAAGACGGTATTTGCCCAAGTCAGAATATCAGACTACCGTCAGACTATCGAGATTTTGTCTGAACTGTCGTGGGTTGTGCATTATTGATAGAAGTACATATGGAAGTAAAATATTGTTATAATAGGGATGACGACAGGGTGAAGAAATCAAAATTTTAGTTAGTCTGTCAGTCAGGTAATAAAAAAATATTAGACGCGTATTTTTTTTTATATAATGACTAAGTTAAAACGCATTAAAGTTGGAGGGTGGGGGCTAACAACGCCACCGTTAGGTATAAATTGTACCTAAGCGTGACGTCACGCGACATTTCAACTCAATATATCTCCGTATAAGTTTGATTACCTACGTGAGAAAATAAAAAATACGTGTCCAATACTTTTCAATAATCTTCCTGATAGACTAAGGAAAAAATGTTGTCGTCATCCCTATTGTGTACAGTATTATTTAACATATTTACTTTAGTAATTTTCCGGTAAATATTATCTCATCTGTACATACCTATATCTAAATCATACTAAATTTTCTGAATAAATGATTAAATTTTGTACTTAGGTTTGAATATCTGTCATTGTTTATTGTTGTGTGGCAATGAACAAATATATAAATGTGACAATAATAAAATTATAATACCTTAATTTATCATTATTAATGAGTTAATTTTTGTTTCAGGTAAGCCGATGGCCCATATACTCGTATTCCGTGATAAGTATAATATTGGTAGGGATACAAAAATATTGGTAGGTATACACTCATGGACCTTATTTCTACACAGGCCTCCTCTCATCACGAGAGGGTTTGGGCTATAGTTCCCACGCGGGCCCAGTGCGGATTGGGGGTTTCACACACATCTTTGAAGTACTTCGCGTGCAGGTTTTCTCACGATGTTTTCCTTCACCGAAAAGCTCAGTGGTGAATTCAAATTGAATTTCGCACATAAGTAAACGAAGAGGTGCGAGCCCGAATCGAACCCCCGACCCTCTGCATGAGAGTTCTTTGTCCCGCTACAATTTAAAATACGAGTACGTACATAAATTCTACTTCATACTTCAAAAAACAAGCAGGTATGTCTGGAGAGCACAATGAAACCTCGACATGAAGTATAAAAATATGTATATTCGTCTCATTTTGTGAATATGAAATGCTAGTTCAAAGGTAGCGTCGTATATTTTATTTTCATTCGTCTTGTAAAATATATTGTGTGATTGGGAAATGTTTTAAAATATACTTTGTATTTGAACGGTTGTTTCGAAACTAACATCTTCCCATGATCACGTATGTGTGGAATTTTACACTTTACCAATATACTAGGCTTGGGCGTGAGTTTTTAAAATATTTAAAAACCCACGCAGCACACTGATGGGTTTTCTGGGAACGCTATAGGCTGTAGTGTTCCTGCTACTGCAGCTAAACTGTAATAATTCAAATTCAAATTACATCGAATTATACTAACGATTTCATAATAAATCAATAACCGATCCGTTACGTTCCGTCAAATTACAAACCAATACAATATTTCATTCACTACTGCGTAATCAGAATATATTATTCGCGTAATAATATAATATATCACGGACTAAAAGCATTCGCAGACACATTTACAACCAATAAGGCATATAAGAAAATTGCTCGGAATTTCTTATATTAGTTTCCTAAACTATCGCTTTCTTAACATTGAGGCACTTTTACCAAAAATTCCCATACGAGCAACATGCAAGACACAACTTAGATACATTTCTCGGTTCGTTTGTAACCAAACCATCCCCAAACATTCAAAGGGAGCAATGTATACCGTAGTTGTTTGTATCTTCGTTGGCTTGTATGTTGTTGGTGAGATTTAGAGATAGGATTGATTCATGATCACAATTACCTTCCGATCTTGTTGCGACACTACCGAAAGTCCAATTTAGATAGACCTCCTTCCCCTCTCCTGTTTCCAAATAAGTGGATCTTGTAGGGGCTAGTTAAGACGTGTGAAAGGTCAAATTAGACTGGTCGTGTAACAGACATGTGCCGATCGGGTCTGCTAAGGATTTCTTCGGATTCTAGTTGTTGTACGGTGATTGATGGGGTTTTGTTCAAACTATAAATAAATCAAGTGCTAAGGTTGATTCATTGAATGGTTTTCAATGGGCGTGTATATTGTGAAGTGGATTTGGGTTTATTTTAGTATTTTTAGTTTGTTTCAGTGTGTGTTACATAATTTGAGGAAGCGTTCCGGATTAAAATGTGATGGATTGCTTGAATGTTGTATGTATTTAGGTCAGTTGATGCTGTTATTATCTTAAATCTTATATTTTTATAACTTTATCCATAATAACATTCCTTGCGTCTTCTTACTGGGTATAAAAATTGCCTCCATTAAATCTTTGTTTTCTTAAATTTCACCCATAACATTGCTTTCACGTGTTTGTATGTATAATATCTCGATGATGATTTCTGTTTGTGGTGTATACTTACTGTATACACCAACACTATACAGTATACACGATTTAGGATTTATGTCAAAGACAATCTTTATCTCTAATACTCTTTATTCAGTTGGAAAAGTAAGACATTCTGCCTTCATTCCTCAGATTACGCGTGGTATAGATATTTGTTCTCTTAATTCTTTTTTACTTGCTAAAAATGCCTCCTATTCTTAGATAAAAGGATTCCTACAGTTTGATCTTACCTTTATTTCTCAAAGTAAATAGCAATAAAAATAGGAATATTTTCTGTAAATATTTAAATAGGCAGATGGACCTGAAATGCCTGGGGCTTTCGAATCACTGTAAATATGCACCCTTCGATTGAGGTATTTGGGTTCGAGTCCCGGGCATGCTTCCGTTTGTCGGTTTGGGGGGGAATGTGTCTAAGGGTTTTTGGCTAAAAGGAAACTATGTATGTTATTATTGATGCCTTTTTAAGCTTCTTTTAAACGACACTTATGTTGAGTCATTTAATGACGTATTTTGAATCAAAAATGCCTACAAAAAAGAAACATCATCATGTATGGGGAAAACCAATATGTACTATTATCATCATCATCGTCTATAATCATAATTTTACAATTCACTATTGATTATTTATCCCAATCAATTAAAAAATAAACTATAATTTCACCCAGACAAGTCATCATCTCCTTTTTTTTCAATCATTTTTATATGTCAAGTAGTCAGTCAGTCAGTCAAGTGACACTAAACATCCGCTTTTTGCCATTATAAATGACATACCTACAATAAATGTCAAAAATAAGTTTAAGTAAATTCATAACAACTCGTCAAATAAATAAATAAATAATCATACCAGTTGTACCGGCGGAATCTCTTGCCTAATCTTTACACTTGAGGCCCAAACAAAGGTCTACAATAAAGAAATGTAAATTTCCCGACTCGGAAATCATTTACTAGAAACGTCCGGCGCCATCGATCAGGCGATCGTTCACACACGCCGCTGATTTATCGTCCAGCTTTGTCGTAGAAGCGGGTCGAGGGAGCTCACTTTACCACCATTCGGTCTAGTTTTTGGCGGTTCTAAAAGCATTTAGCGCTTTGTAGAGAAACAGCGTAGTTAGCAATGCTTTTTACCCGACAGCGCCAGAAAGAGGGTTATGTTTTTCGAGTGTATGTATGTATATTTCATTGGCATGTTCTGTAGCTTTAATATGGATTTTAGATTGTAAGGGGTCGTTAGATTCGCCTTCAATTTGTAAAACTAGCACTGGATATATCGAAACAGTCGGTTTTTTTATTTACGTTTTATTAATTGATCTATTTCTGTTATCATTCGTTAGCAAAGGAGTACATACTGGCAGGTAAAAACTTATGTGGCCCATGGTCCCCCATGGACCGATGATAATGCTGATGAACTACGCGTTTCGTTCACCAATGTCAAATATACATTAATTGTTATGCATAAAGATTTTTATATTTCTTATACGCTGTAAAAACTTGGTGAAAGTTTTTTTTGAAGATTTTCAGTCTATAAACAATGGATGTCATATTGAAAATACTAAGAATAATAATACCACATATTTTTGACCTCGAGACCCTACTGTTTTTACAAACCAACATATCAATGTCGATAGTACCTATTTTTTCCATTTCTATTAGGTATACTCGTAGACCACTCTTACTTTCCAATTACAAAGTGCAGCCTAATCTATAGAGTACTGTACAGAGTGCAAAAAACACGATGTTTAAACTCAACTATTAAAAGGCTTCGAGACCAGACGGTGCCCTGAATCCATCGAAATGCATCGATATTTGAATACACCGCAGGCACATCACTAGCCGGTGGAGCCGGTGCAAAACGGAGGCCATTAGTGATGCGACATCACGACCGCTGGATTACTATACAACGGATTTAATATCGATGATGTTGCGGACAAATAAATGGTACACTAGTTTTAAATAAATAAATAAAAATCGGGGACACTTTTATAAAACAAAAATGTTACTGTTAATGTAACTCATGTACCTATACTATACAAATATACAACTGAGTTCACTTGACCAAAAGAAGCACAAATTGTAATGTAAATATAAATAGAATAGACAAATGGTAAATTTGAGTATGTTATTGAATACTAGTTTCATACGTGTAGATGGATAACTGTGTATGTGTTAACTTATCATTCTTTTACCGAAAAACTACTTTAACGGATCTTGAAGAATTACATATGTATTATAGACACATAGTATATTTGAATGAGTAAATGAATGAATGATTGATTTATTAAAAAATATATATGAACATCTTTATAACAGGTTATTTAAAAATAGAACTCTACTTCCTATGTAAGTTAAACCTGAGCTTTAGGATAAGCAGCGCTCCTCCCCTTAAAACAACTTGATGTTACAATTTATCCACATATTCCCGCTAGATCAAAATTAACATGGTAACACAGTGACTCTGCTAGTATTTCACTTGGATATAATACGAGTAAGTATAGTACTGTGGAGACTGGCCGAGTACAATCGGTTAGTTGACACATTCTCTTCTAAAAATAGGTAGTTTTAAGCGTAGTGTGTTTTGTTTAATATTTTTTAGTCTTTTTATAATCATTGTAAAGTGTGCATCTCTCAAAATATAATATCAATTCAACTTAAAATCTATTATTCCTTAGTTAGACAGTATTAGGGCAGTAATAGGGCCAGTCTTCAAGAGTTAGATATTTTAATAAGCTAGACATCGTCTTGGTGTCTTCGGATTCCACCGCTGATCTCCGTGTCTGCAGCATCTACCTGAGCTAACATCAACCCCCCGCTACAGTACGCATTTCCATTGTTAATTTTCTGCCCAACCACACATGTTTTTGCTCAATACACTTGGGAGAATGCCTTATAAGATCGCTATTTGAAGACTACTTATATTTTACCTAAACTACAAGCTTAAATAAAAATTAATTAAACTCGGTGTAACCTTATAACGTCCGCCAGCGTATAACAGTGCAATGATTTTAATTGAATAGCTGTTCCGATTGGCACTGCGAATATAATTCGCGCTAAAAGTTTCACGATAATCCTTTATTCTATAGCTGGGATTACCGTCCCTATAGATATACGAGATCTATATTTCGGTGAATTTATATTATGATATTGGTTTATTTGTTATATCCTGTAGAAGCCGGCGGAGGCCTAATTCTTGTAGTGGGATTATGTAGACTGGGGGACCATAGTTTAGAGTTAGATTTTTGCCCGTATCTACTTAATTTTGTTTATGTAATTGGTTAGCAAACGAGAAAATAGGCCACGTGATGGTAAGCGGTATTGCGTTCAAATCAAATCAAATCTTTTATTTATAAATGGCAAATTTACAAGTCATTCATGATTATATTTAACGTTAGTTATTATACACCAATTCTAATATTCAATAATAATATCGTCCCATAGATAGATAGACATATAAATAAGATGGCAAATTCGTTGCCAATTTTGAATAAATAGAAATAGAACAGTGTCGTTTGAGGGCAGGTTAGCGGTTAATACCAATTTAGTATAGCCAATTCAATTATACAGGGTGTATTGTTTCAAAATTTGCAATTGAGTTAATCCACCACGCTATCGGTTTCCATTCAATAGGCACCGTGGTTTTACGGCATTGTAATATCTAAATCTGCGGCGTTAAAGTATGTTTTCTGGTAACAATGGGTAGATGCGCAAGCGCGGTTTAGTCCTGAAATACTGACCAATGGGATTGGTTGGAGTGTTACAAGAATTAGGTCTAGGGTTGGCAGAGATTAGAAGTTGGCTTTTTTATGTACCTTTTGTTTTTGGCCTTTTCTGTTGATGTATTTTTCTTCGTGTTTTCTTTTCATGTAAAAATAAATCATTAAGTGTCGTGGAACGTAACCTAAAAATCGCTTTGACCAAATTGGATAATTCCTTTTTTGGCCAGTATGTTAGTGTTAACGGTATAAAGGAATTGTCTTTTAGTGTCATTGGGATTTTGTAACCGACAAAAGCTAAAATAATTGACTGACACAGACATAACTGCATACGTTTCTGCACCTCAATGTATACAAAGTGTAAAAAAAAATGAAAAAAATGTTAAACCCGCTAAATTGCTCACAGTTCCGCATAACTGCAAAAGAATAGATATCGTTTGCGTCATCATTTTCACTGGCTGTTGTTTCATTTATAATAAAAAGCCCAACAGCGCTTCAGTTTTGTATTTTTTCTGCCGTATATTTTCAGTCTTCAAATCGACGTTTCTGCAATTTTTGAGATCACAAAGCACAGTTTTTTAGAAAGAATAATAATATTGTTGCTATTTTAAAACAAAAAAAATACTTTACTTCACTGGAAAGACCATAAAATTCATATTTTAATACATTAGTGGTTAAATACTTTAGAATACAAATAAAGCTGCATTAAGTATTAAAATATTAAAAAGTGAAAATATGCTTGCGACAACCCTAATTCTAATACATTAATTTGAATACAGAACGACGTATTAACAATTGTAATGCGCGCATATAATTGTCACAGTTTACGCGTCCTGACTATAATATGGCACTTTTATCTGCACAACATAATGTCCACATGTATCTATACATATTGAATTACTCTTTTGTTTATACTAATGGAATAGGCAAACGAGCGCACAGCCCACCTGATGGTAAGTGATCACTGCGGCCCATCGACACCGAAATCCTATGAGCCCCCATTAAGAAACCATAAGATCTCGAATGCGTTGCCTACCCTGAGGCCTAAGATGGAATGCCTCTGTGCCAGAAATTTCACCAGCTGCCCCGGTACACAACAGTGCGAGCACTGCTATTTGGCGGCAGGTTAGCGGGGGAAGACGGTGGTACCACCCCGGACAGACCCAGCACCAGGTCCTAAACTCTACCTTGTCTACCTTATAATATGTAGCTAACTAAACAGTTGTCGTCGGTAGTCGCCTATTTCGCGATTTGACCTACAGCCTTCATCGGGGGTTCACTTAATGTGTGAAATCCAACCTGAATTTAGGACCACTGAGCTTTTTGATGAAGGAATACATGCTGTGGAATTTGTGGTAACCTGCGCGCAATTGCGAAGTAATTTGAAGAATGTGTGAAATCCCTTAATTAAGTCCGCGTAACATTTACCACAAAAAAAATACAGTTTCCTAATTTAACTTCCCTCCTTCTATGTAATTGGATTTCTCTATACTATCTTATTTAAATAGTAAATTCCGGGTCACACCAAACGCGAGCGCAGCTCGTGCACGATTCCATGCTCCCGTCGCGAGCACGGCACGCAAGCGATGTGCCATGTTTAAGAGAACTAAAGACACTTACAACGCTTGAGTGTGCGTGTACTCTCGTTGCTGCACACGCTATTGGTGTGAACCGGGCTTGAATTTTAGCAGTTCTACATATATTGAGGAAGTTTACACGATGTACAAACCATTTAGCAAACACTATGTTGACAAGCTATAATCACATGTATGCTTACCGCGGTGTTAGAACAACAATGCCTTTGAAAGCTAATAATATATGTTAATTTCTGTGAATGTGAAATTCACAGAGAACAGATGACTTTGGAGATGTGTAGTTCTAGCTAAATTATACAATACTGTAGTAAAGTCAGCTGCAGAAGTAGATAAGCTGTCCAGGTGTTCAAAATGACCTACACACGACCTTATTCTTAAGACGTTAAGGGCGTGTGTAGGTCATTTTGAACATATGGATAGCTTATCTACTTCTGCTGCTGACTGTACACATTGACCTATAAGTAATAACATATGGACGAACAGTGCCTAACAGAATATGTCAAAATATATGGAGCAAACTGACATTAGAAAATACGTTTCAATATGCTAATAACGCCTCTTTATAACGAAGGCCAAACGGGTACCCGAGCTGTTCGGGCATCCGTTTTGACGGGGCCATTTTTCTCCGGCTGATTGTGAATCCTTGTAATATAATACAATACACTTTATTGAACACCACACATTCAAGGAACAGTACAAACATAATGTAATTACACAAAAAGGTATGGCATACAGCATGCGGTCTTATCGCTTAATAGCGATCTCTACCAGACAACCTTTGGATAGTGGAGATGAAGAAAAACAAACTACTACTATACTATAGGTACTTGATCTCTATAATTATCTTGTTCTTCAGTTCAGTTCAATTGACAACACCAGCCAGCAGTTCTGCTGCAAGGATCCAAGCTCGCCTACTGAGGGAAGTGGGGGGCCATCTACGTGATCAAGGGTGTGTGGAAGATGCGTACTATCACTCGGTGGTTGCCTAGACAAGCAGATGCCGATCTTTATAATTATCTAGTTCTACTAGATAAATATCTAAATCTTGTAGTCTCTATTTTCGCTGTTAATACTTTCCAAAGAAACAGGAGTAATATCAATCAATATATGTATTTAAAACTCTTTCGTTAATGACGGAGTGATTGACTGACTGACTGATGACAATAACGCACAGCCGAAACTGGTCGTAGGAAGCTCAAATTTGGCACGTAGGTTCCTCGAGGAGTGAAGAGGAGCCTTAAGAGATGATTTCCTAAAATTCCCACGGGAACGGAAAAAAACGGGATTTTACATGTTAGCGCCTGTAGCAGGCAAAAGCTTGTTTTTAATCTTCTAACTCGCATCTTCTAATTTACCTACATCTTAAGGCTTTCTCCTCCATATTCTATGACTCCTGTGACAATTGCATTAACAATTAGGCGACAGGTTAGTCGGAGTAATTGGGACATCCTAATTAGAACTAACTCAAGTAAACTCTTCGCCCGCCACGCAGTTGCAAACGTGGCAGCAACTTGAACTTTACGGCACTAGCTTAAAGTGTATCCGCGCTGTGGTGTTTGACGGCTGTGGCCGACGGTGGTCGTGAAATTATTTAGGAGGATACGTGAGCTGAGCCCCTTTTCAGATTTGAGAAATTTAAATCAATGTCGCTGTCTCGCAGGCGCGGGCGGAGCGACAAAAGGTGCGATAAAGACAACTGCAGCTCCGTCGAAAAATCCGACGTAAAAAACTCTGAAATCTAGGTTTCGTTCTCGACATTTTCCTCCTCCAAAATTAAACCAATCGTAATGAAATTTTGGGAACTGGATGAGAAGGAAATTATCTGTGTCGGACCGTTTTGATTTTTGCGCTTATGATTGTGGTTTTTGTATACGAGGCATTTCTTTGCGGTTTATTCAATCGAGCCGTTTTCAGCACTGTTTGGAGTCACCTATTAAGAACAAAAATATCACTAAAAGCAAAACGTACCGACACAGATACTGACGAAATTGATGTTATTTCGAAAAATCATTGATCTACGATCAAAATCCAGGGAGGAATATGTCGAAAACGTTTGTATGGAAAAATGCCCACTAGCGTGTCCTCTTAATGAGTAGTTTAATGAGATACAGGTGTTATTGAGTTTGCTAAATGCTCATGGTTTGTATTTAGTGAAGTAATAAGATCAGAAACCCGTCATCATTATTATTCAGCCTGTATATATGTATATATATATGTATCTTAGTTTACGAGTTTCCCCTTTAGCTTTTAAGGGTGATCTGAATTTTGAATCTCATTACCAATTTATGATATGTATTTTTTTTACCCGACTGCGCACCGCAAAGGAGGGTTATGTGTTTACCTGTCTATGTATGTATGTATGTATGTATGTATGTATGTATGTATGTTTGTTCCTTTGTGGCACACTAGAGATCAAACGCGTGGGTCGATTTTGATGAATCATACGTCAATCGATTCGTCTGAATTGCGCGAGTGTCACTGAAGATATGAAATTTATCAAAATTCAAAATGGCGGCTACCAGACGCCATATTGTACAAAATAAAAAAATAAAAGTCAACCAACTATGGCATGTGAGGTATCGTTGAATAGGTATTTAAAAATCATTATTAGGTTTCTTTGACCATTTTTCAGACAAAAGAACCGTTTATGATTTATAACGATTCAAAGTTCCTTTACTAACCACGAAAAGTAGGTACCTACCTATCCACCCAGTAGTACATCCGTTCGAATTAGCAACACAGGAAATAATCTAGACCAACGAGTCTTCAAGCAGGTCACGACGACTATAAAATACTTAATAATAATGTTTTTCATAAATCTCAAACTTCAATCAAGTACGTACGCATGTGCAATGTAGTGTACCAGTAGCGTCATCTATCCGTTGACTTGAAGACTTTTAGTTTCGTTATTACATTTAAAGTGTCAATAGTGTGTGTGATACAGTGAAATATAACCTAATTGATTATAGGTACCAATTAGGTACACTAGTCAGTACTCAGCGCTCGTAAATAAATAAAATAGCTACCTAATACTCTTATGTAGTACCAGTAGCGCCATCTATCGGTTGACTTGAAGAATTTTAATAGGTTCAGGCTTATGTAGCGTTTTGAGCCGGGTTAGGTCTCTAGAGGGATTAATAATCAGTAATTTAGATCATCGCAAGCTACTTAATAATCCCCACGATAGCAACTCTCTCCATGAAATGACAAGATTGCGGAATTTACGGTCTTTTAATCCCTAACTAAAAATAATAAAATAAAAAAGTTAATTAAAAAAAACAAAAAACCCGACTGCGTAAAAACTAAAAAGAAAAAAACAAGACTACTTAGTTCAGTAGTAGCTAGGATTATGTTAAGTAATTGATTGCTATTGAGGAATCTAAAGATGCCTACAGTCGGGACCCATTTAAATCTAGGTTAAAATGTTACAAATAATGGGTCCCGATAGTAGGCATCTTTAGATTCCTCAATAGCAATCAATTACTTAACATAATCCTAGCTACTACTGAACTAAGTAGTCTTGTTTTTTTCTTTTTAGTTTTTACGCAGTCGGGTTTTTTGTTTTTTTTAATTAACTTTTTTTAATTAGTGTGGTCCCGAGCTGCAAACGCAAACGTTCTATGTATGGTTTATTAGACTGTGGTAGTGTATAGAAAATCCTTTGTATTTATGTTTTTAAAAAACCTTCATCAAACTAGTATCAAGGCTTTCAAGCTACTTCATCCGCGTGAAATTTATTATAGCGTTCCCGCGGGAACTATTCAATTTCCGTGATGAAAAGTAGCCTTTGTCCTTCCTTTGTCTTTAACAAACTATCTCCATACCAAAATTTATCTAAATCGGTCCAGCGACTTATGAAGAGGTAAAGAGATGGATAGACAGACAGAGTTACATTTATATTGATAATTATAATATTAGTAGGATTTTTTTTCTTTTTTTCTAGCCTATTTGAATGTCCCACTGCTGGGCTGCCCTTTGCCCAGCAGTGGGAAATTAGTAGGATTATAGTAGAATAATAATAGTAGGATCTTTTTTCATTTATTGGGGTCATTGGGGTTAAAAAACAGTCGCTACAAAGTGTTTAAGTTCAATTAATGATTTTCTAGTTGTATTAATCATGTGTCCGCATCATTAACCGCTAGTTTTTGCCCCGCAACTTCGTATGCGCAGAAATATTAAAAAGTAAAATCCCGATTTTTCACGTTCCCGTAGGAATTTTGCAAAATCCTTTCTTAGCGGATGCCTACGTCATAACATCTACCTGCATGCCAAATTTCAGCCCGATCCGTCCAGTGGTTTGGGCTGTGCGTTGATAGATCACTATGTCAGTCAGTCAGTCACCTTTGAGTTTTATATATTTAGATTATACCTACTAGGATATTAAGGATGTACATAATTCTCCAATATATCCTTACTAAGTAATTATATCCAATCCCAGGCAGAAACACGGGTGAAGCAATTCCGTATTTTTACTGTGGAGTCACCTCCGAACAAAAAATACACATTTAGCTGCATTTCAAGCTAAAGATATCTGAAACACGATCCCAAGTTATCGTGCACAATAAAACTGTGAATTCGAAGAATACTTTTACCTCCGACTCCGCAAAACAGTTGAGCTTCATTTTAAAAGTAGTCTGAAAATGACAAATAAGTATAGAGGGGAAAGATTGAATCATACAATGGACAAGAATACGCAAAGCTCGACTCAGATGGCGCTGCAATCGCTTGACCCAAACCAAAACCCAAACACTGCAGCTATCAAATTTTTACGGGTTTTTTTGTTGACAGTTTTAAGTAGATTTGTTTAAAATTGTTAAATATTGACCGCAATTTTAATTTTGGTTCAGTTATTTGTGATGAAAATGAAGACATCCCAATGCAATTAATTATACCTGCCCCAGATACATGCAAAGTCTTTCGGAAACACGTGTCGTCCGTTCTCATTGCATCCTGGAACTGCACAGCGCGGCATTTTTTAATAATTTAAGTAAAACCAATAACAACTATTATTTCTCTATGTAATTGACAGGTGGTTTGGGTCAAGCGATCGCAGCGCCCCTAGTGGCCAAATTATGCAGAATTCTTGTCCATTATTAACTTCTTTTTACCCTCTAAGGTCCCTTGCACCAACGCCGCTAAACTCGCTGACGTATGTTAAGTTAAAACAGCCATAGAAAAAGTAATTAAAACCTAGAATAGAAACCTTCATACCAATCACACCCGTACACCTAAAATAAGTGTTAAATGAGATAATAGAAGCTCCGAAGCTGTTCACCGCTGCATTGGAGGATGCTTTTAAGGTGCTGGACTGGAAAGGTCGAGGCATCAATGTTAATGGCGAGTACATCTCTCACCTTCGGTTTGCCGACGATATTGTAGTCATGGCTGAGACCATGGAAGACCTCAGTACTATGCTCGCTGACCTCAGCAGAGTTTCCGATCGAGTTGGTCTTAAAATGAACATGGACAAGACGAAAATCATGTCTAATGTCCATGTTGTACCAACTCCCGTAATAATCGGAGGCTCTGCGCTCGAACTTGTTGACCACTATGTATACCTGGGACAAACAGTCCAGTTAGGTAGGTCCAACTTCGAGAAAGAGGTCAATCGTCGAATCCGACTCGGCTGGGCAGCGTTCGGGAAGCTTCGCAGTATCTTTTCGTCCAAATTACCGCAGTGTCTCAAGTCGAAAGTCTTCGACCAGTGTGTGTTACCAGTGATGACTTATGGTTCCGAGACGTGGGCGCTTACGATGGGCCTCATAAGAAGGCTCAAAATCACTCAGAGGGCAATGGAGAGTGCTATGCTCGGGGTTTCTCTGCGTGATAGAATCAGAAATGAGGATATCCGCAGTAGAACTAGGGTCACCGACATGGCCCGAAGAATTGCGAGCCTTAAGTGGCAGTGGGCGGGGCACATTGCTCGCAGGACTGATGGCCGATGGGGCCGGAAAGTTCTCGAGTGGCGCCCGCGAACCGGGAGACGAGCTGTCGGTAGGCCTCCAACAAGATGGAGCGACGACCTCGTGAAGGTCGCGGGAAACCGGTGGAAGCAAGTAGCACAGGACCGGTCTGAGTGGCGAGCCTTGGGGGAGGCCTATGTCCAGCAGTGGACGTCTTTTGGCTGAAATGATGATGATGATGATGATGATGAGATAATAGATGTCGCTGTCTAGGAAGCTTGTATGAAAATTTCAAACGCCCCCTGGATGTTGGTCACATACAGAGCTTTTTCGATGTACTTACGCCGCAATGTGCAAAATGTTTTGATGTGGTAGGACCTGGTGCTAGGTCCGTTCGTGTTGGTACCACCGTCTTACCGATATGCTATCCTGCTGCCAAATAGCAGTGCTCTCACTGTTTTGTTATCGTAAGGGCAGCCTTCTTAGGCCTCAGGGTAGGCAACGCATTCGAGATCTTATGATTTCGGTGTCCATGGGCCGCAGTGACCGCTTACCATCAGGTGGCCTGTGTGCTCGCTTTTAGTCATGATGGCCACTAGAAAAACATCACGTTTTACCATTCACCTATTATAACATATGGACGAACAGTGCCTAACAGAATATGTCAAAATATACTGAGTAAACTGACATTAGAAAATATTATAAAGAGGCGTTTTAGCATATTGGAACCAAGATAAATATTTTATACAAAAGTAAACCTAACACTATAAGACTTGAAATGTGTCAAATTTACTGAGCTCCAAACGGGACATTTTTCTTCGGCTGATTGTGAATCCTTACTTATAATAATAGATCAATGCGTTTTACTCTCATTATCCTTAAGCACGAGACACACGTTATCATCCTCTATAGTTATAGTATTTCTACTTATACTATAGAATCTCGGCACCAGCCACTTTAAAAACTGTTATCAATTTAAAATCCCGGCGAAACGATTTCGAACAATCTGGAGTATGATTGAAAAAGTTTAATTCCGAACTGTTCCGACACTTTGGAATTCTGTCCTTATTGCGGGCTTGCCAAAGGAAGTTTTTAGTTGGTAGAAACAGAAACGGTCGTTACGAACGCATCGAAGCGAGAAATATGCTAGTGCATTGGTTTATGTTTTTAAATGTAAGTATACTGATCATAACTCTGTTGTATGTTTGTCCGGTTTCAACTCGAGAACTATTGGTCGGATTGCCTCAAAATTTGGTCTGGGGGTAGATTGTTCATATATACATATAGCACTTTTCCTAATAGCACGGGTAAACATACAGGCTACTTTAAAAATTTAATCACGAATTCCGCGGGCACCTTAACGAATTCAACTCGGCTGAAGTCGCGGGTAGAAGCTAGTTGGGAATAATTATAGTACAATGTGTATTTTTTGTTCTTTATTCGAGCGTTCATTTAATAGTCGTGGTAGCCTAGTGGCTAGACTTACTGCTTCTCTTTGGAGACTATAGCCCAAACCCTCTCGTGATGAGAGGAGGCCTGTGCCCAGCAGTGGGACGTAAATAGGCTGTAGAAGTAGTAGTAGTTGGGGTCGTGGGTCCAAATCTCAGCTGACACTTCTGAAAACTTACATGAAAGGCGGTAGGCCAAAGCATTAAGCTGTTATGGTTTTTTATGTTTCGTTTTTGAATTAAGTTCAGGAGAATCTGACTAAAACCTGGTCAAAAGTACCGTAAACCGACGAGCATTTGTATTTGGACTGGTATGAAAGATGAAGAAGCGTGCAGGCATGTATGACATAGTAGTAGCAAATGGAAAGAAGTGGTATGTGCCTACCCATCTGGGACAAAGGCGTGGTTTTATGTATGTACGAGTACCTATGTAGAAAGTTTGTTAATCTATCACGCTACCTAAGGTAGCCTATTTTATTTTACTAAAGTAGGTAACTTGAAAATAAAAGAAACACAGTTACCTACTAAAATACCTGTTCACTGAATTTTCATTTGAGCTCAACTTCTGGCAGTTTTGATGAAAGTTGCAAACTTCCTGTTGGAATTCTAAAGGAATTTGTTTGCCGCAAACGTTAAAAAGATTCCGCGAAATCTTTTAAGATGTTTACTGGCAACTTAGAAGAAAGAAACATAGGACTGATTTTAATATGCTTCGGTAGCCGCTCGCATGGTAAGATTTCCTTAAAAAAAAGAAAAACTTCAAGAGTTTCAATTAAGTATGTCAAAGCCCTCGCTTCGCTCCCACATCGGTTTCTAGTCCCTTCCAGGCCGGTGACTCATTGGTAACGCCTCATTCCGGTTCACACCGAATGCATCTGCGGCGCGTCTGCGGCTCTCCTGCTTCTCCGCACTTGTGAAGTGCGCGCGCTGCGCACGATACTACTTAGAAGGCGTGCGGTGAAGCACTTGAGCCGTTGACGCAGAGTCTATTTTTGCTTAATCCACGTGCCTTATAAGTTGTGTAAACCTGTAGCGTGCGTTTGACAAAGCCATTGCCATCTCGCTCTGCTCTGTACGACTCTGGCAGCTCTCCACGCTGCTCAGCGTTCTGTCGCCGTGGCTGCAGCACACTACACGACAGAGCCGCAGGCGCACTGCGCACGGCACGCAAGCGGTGTGACAGGTCTCCTGAGAACTAATTTTATACACATGCAGGCGAGAAGCAGACGCATTCGGTGTGACCCGGGCTTCAACTGTGGTAGAGACGACGACGGTTAGAAAGTAAAATGTTCAGTGACGTCGTCACTTTTTCAGGCTAGAGAGTGACCTATCTAAACTAAAAAAAATCAAGCACATCGCAGTGCGGCACACGTCTCCTGTAATCACGAGAGGGCTTGGCTATTACCCCACGCTGAAAAATTCCCGCCCTATTCAAAATCCCACGTAGTATTTAAAAATTCCCACTTTTTTAAAGTAATTAAATACCTACGAATTTTCTTAATCGTTCTCGACCTCTGGCTCGGGGCAGATTGGCAATTATAAAGAATGGTCCCGAAATTGTGCTCGATAAAAAGGGGACCAGATTGTTAACTTGAGGGACGTGGGTGTACAGATTCGGGGATGAAATTTTTGCTATATGCACTCAACAGCAATGAAAACGGGTCGCTTTGTATAGGATTTTCCATACAAAGTGACCCGTTTTCATTGCTGTCCAGTGTACTTGTCTAAATTAAAGTAAGAGTACCAAACTTTCCAAGTTAAGATTTTCTTATACAACTACATATATATGTACTACCTACCTCAGCTTCACAAAATTAAAACTATAATGCTTTACAACTTTAAAACAGGCATTAGACTAGGCATAACGGCTTTCATGCGGAATGTCGGGGATTCAAATCTCAGCTCTAATTATGTACTTAACTAAAAGATGTGTGTGAATTCCGCAATTCACGCTAGGCCCGCGGGGACTATAGACCAAGCCCTCTCATGATGAAAGGAGGCCAACGCCCAGCAGAAGAGCGTAAAAAAACTGTCATCGTTACGGTGTCAGAAATAAACTAAGCTAACTTGCTAATTACCTCGTCATTTTACTGTAAGACCCAACTTCAAGCCATTTATCCAAAGTGCCCGCACTCTGTACGCCAATGCCGACGAGATCCGTCGCCCGTCCACTAAAGTTTAAATTAATATTACGTATTTTCGTCTAAGTTAGCAAATTGTGTTTTTTGTGTAATAAGATGACTTTTAAACTTAATCCCAACTTTGATAGCTTATTTTTCCCCATAATGTCTTCGAGATGGGTTTGCTTTCAAAAAAATCCTTATATTGTCTGCGAAGTTCATGGTCTCTGATCTTTGATTGGCTGTTTGAAGGAATTCCGTTTACATTTTCCCGATTCGATTTCGGGGGTTTTTATTAAAAAATATTTTTAGCAAAATGTCTGCTTCCCTTTTCCTTTTCCCTCGCTAAACAGAGAACCCGCCAATTTCATTGTCTTCTAACAATGAATTTTATTTAAGAAATCGCTTGCTATTTTATGTAGGTATTGTTTTTTTTTCTATGTATTGTCGCCAAACAAGGCTGATTATAAATATCTGAACAAGCACTCTAACGTCTTGACAATATCGTGTTCAAATAGTATGATCATCTTGTTTGCTTCCATATATCTGAAGGCGTCTGTACGTTGTACTTATTAATGTTTATACGACTGCGTCGGTCAATTTAATGATTTTTCATGCTTTTAAAGATCTTGATAAACAGAACTATAACCAGTGTTCTGAAATGCTTAATTAAATTACTAGTATAATCAATTTATACTAGCGCAACGCAGTTATTGTATATTGTAAAACATACAACAATTTAATCAATTAATGCCTTTTTCTCTACAAGGTGCCTATTGTTACTATGTTCAAGATAACGTCTAAATGAAAGCTTTATTTATACAATAAATACTTATAAAGTAACTTATAATTTCTCTTGAAACCCAATTCCGCTCCCTAGCGGCTTCAGGGTTGACAAAATGTAATTCACAAAACCCTTTGTTTCAGGTGAGGCTGTTATCCTTTTGCGAACCCTAGCGGAGAAATATTAAATAAGCTATACTTCAGGGAATACCACCGCAGGTTCCAAAATATGAAACGTTATTTCACTGAAATTTGAATTAATACGAGAAAGATAATTTTCAGGTTACACTTATTCAACTATACAAATAAAACTGCACTGTTATTCTACAGTAGGTTTAGTATTATTTTGAGGTAAAGATATCTGAGGCCAAACGATGTCCTCAACCCAGTCTAAATACCTAAATACCCTGGTGTACACTCCTGGAGCCATCTTTCTACCACAATCCCTCCCAAAACTGGTCACCCCCACCACGGTGTGTAGGGGAAAAGTTGTGTTACAATCTACTCGATCTGGCATATACTGGAGAGGACCTCCAGAGTCTCCTTGACATGTATCCTTGCCGCCATTTAGATAATCACCAGCACACAGCTGATTTGAAGTTATCCCAGAAGATATTATCCTCCTCCTAATCATGAATTTCATGGACTTATTACATATTGAGTTATCAACGATATCAACGTCGACGTTCATCAAATTTTGACTGCCTTTAGCTACTCCAGATTCCGTGGTCCCAAACCCGATAGCCGTCAGTTTCGAATTGGGAATTTCATCACTCAGAGCGAGGCAAGCTATTCTTATGTCTCTGTTTAAGATGAATTTCCTATCAGCTCTCATTAGCGCTATGTCGTGATATTTTGAAGGCGGTTCGTAGTCAGGATGCTTCACGATCTCCGCTACCTTCCTCGCTTGAGCTACTTCTTCCACTTCATCGAACTCGAAGGTCGCTGTTCCTATTCTTAGAACTGAAGCTGGTCCTTCCATTGGATCTTCCGCGCAATGCGCTGCTGTCAGCACCCATGTTTCGCTGATCATAGAACCACCACATTTCCAAGCAGGCTCGTGATCTCCAAAACCAATTAGCACCATGTGGGGATACAGAAGGAGGTCTATGGGTACTCTTACTCTTGAAGCAGGAAAGAAAACATTGTAGCACTCTGGCATCGTACGCGCGTAGTCTCTGCAAGCTTGGTACGCTCTCTCCCCCACGGAGTCCACTCTCACAGCAAATATTACGTTAATAAGAACTCGCATATAATACGTATTAGATGACATGTGCATGGTGCGCGGGCTGCGCGTACGCCGGTCGCGTTATCACTAATTGGCTCCGGTAAGCCGTAAATGCTAAAGAAGTTCGAACTCACTCATTATACTGTTTTTTTTATTATGGCCATTTTGGATACACGTTAAATCGTTCGGCGCATGTAGTTGAGAACAAAAATAAAAATCAACACCTACATTGTTTTAATTAAAGACTACTGCTGAACAGTCCCTGTTATTCTCCATAAAAACTATTACGTCGTCCACGTATCGTATTTTCTTTTCGTATTCCGTAGCTTAATTTTAGAACCCTGGGAGATTTTGATCTCTATATGGTATAATTCTGAGTTAAGTGGTAAATTCAAATTGAATTTCGCACATGTAGTAAACTCAGAGAGTGCGACCCGGATTCGAACCCTCGGCCTTCTGCATGCGAGGCGGAGGTCGCACCACTAGGCCACAACGGTTTGCGGCTCGACTAATTCTACAGACAACATCAATAGAACTTTAGTAAGTGCAGAAATATTTTAAAGCGTCTATTTCGAACGGAAAAATGACAATAATTGTTAGTGAATCAAATAGGTTTCGTATTTCAAGCAGCGTCGGGTTTCTTAAAACCAATCCCGTTTGTTGCTGTCAGCTATCACAACCTGGACATACTTATTGTTCAGGCTCACCGTGTTTCTCTTGAACAGTGGGACTATATAATTTTGCACCCTATGAGAGTAAATTGTTAAAAAGATTTTTTTTTTCAGTTTGGGATTTAAATGGGGATCTTTAAGTAAATAATTAGGTACCTGTATCAGAAAAATAAATGTTTCAATTCCTAAGGCATGTCAAAATAGATACATTTAAACGTCCAGTAATAAAACACCCTATATATAGGCACAATATTTATATTGCCTTTTTAATATAAATTCAGTTCAGGTTTCTTAACTATGTATGAGATCTAGTTTGACAGATGTGTTTAAAAAGTTAACCAACCATTTTAAGAAAATATTTGTCAATCTGGACTGTTCCCAGATAAATCCCAACGTGTGGCCACACTATTTGTACCCGCGAAGTGCAGCGTTCAAATAGAGAGCAACGGCGCAATCAGCTCCGTGCAAACTTTAATCCACGCTGTGTCTGCAATTCGTGGTTACCCTACTCCTTAAGTCGCTGCTGGTGTTTGCGGCAGATTTTTATTTCAGGTCTTGCCAGATTATTTTAAACGGCGTGTTACTGCAGCTTTCTTCTCACCTTTTTTACCCTCATATTTTTGCCCCTTTAAGGAATGAGTTTCCAAAATTCGTGCCCTAGCTTTATCTACATTGTATACTTCAGTAACCCTTTCACTAAATCGCTTTCTGTAGACCTACTGATATAGTCTGTCTAGTCAGGCATTCGCTATGTTTACGTAATATGTACAAGTATGTAGACTGAGTACTGCCTTGATAAATTTGATCTTGGCATTTTAGCATGTAACAGATCTTGTTCTAAGGAAATTGACAAATCTTCTTCACTGAATCCCACTACTACTACTACTACTTCAGCCTATTTGCGTCCCACTGCTGGGCACAGGCCTCCTCTCATCACGAGAGGGTTGGGCTATAGTCCCCACGCGGGCCCAGTGCGGATTGGGGACTTCACACACATCTTTGAATTACTTCGCAGATGAGTGCAGGTTTCCTCACGAATCCCACTATCTACTGTTAATTTACTCAATAAAATCTCCTAACTAAATAATTATTTCGTACAATCCTCATAACAAAGACCAGTTCCACTGTTTTACGAGCAAACCGCATAAAGAAATCGTCCTAACGAGCCAAAATCTATTTCGCCTTCGCACTCCTTTTTCGCGCTGAGCGCATAACTCTGGACAGGTTAGCACAAAGCCCGTATTTGTGCCCTGGCCTTGCCGTACAGCTCTGATTGCTGGCACAGGTAGTGCTACTCAGATGTTGCACTGTTACTTCCAATTTTAATATTAGAAAAGAAAATCATTAATTGCTATGGACATATACAGGTTTATTTAGAGAAGAAAAACAAAAGACACATGATACTACTATTAATTAGAAAAAAAATGTGATAATGAATTAAGGTAGGCATAACAAAAGGAACGGACTTAGCTTGTGCTGTAATCTCAAGCCCCGAGGAGCACTGCTGACTCACGGCGCTGGTTTTCAGTCCGTCCCTATACACCATCATTTTTATAGTAGGTAGAATAAGTATTCCATTCATTCTTCTGATACAGTCCTGAATAACGTCCATGGTATTTAGGCAGTCTCTCAAGGTTCGCCACTGGGACCGGCCCTGCATCATCCTTATGCTGACGCTTTCGAATATTCTGTAATCGAAAATTTCGAGATGTTTATTTCGATATTCTCGATTGAGAGCTTGGATACCGTTTGCTATCAGAAAAAAAATGTTTTCTTAATCTTTCAAGCTTCAATTTTGACTTCACTTTGGCGAACAAGAAATTAAAATTAGTCCTCTTACGCACTTAGTAACAATTTAATTAAAAACATTTCTTGTAATAAGCATAGATTGAAGTTTTTCATTGGCAGTCACCTTTTCCAATGCACCAATAGTTTTTAGTAATTCAGTTTGCACTCTTTTTCTTACTTTACAGCTTGGCCCATTGTGTGGCGGCAAACAGGACGGATTGCCAAAGCTTTTGTGCAGGTTTGATTAAAGCTCCAAAACAATACACGTGTGCTTGCCTTGTTGGGAAAGCTCGCAGCTGATTGGTGGGTAAATGTAGGTAACGAGTGGGACGTGAAAAGTGACGAAGTTGTTAATTTCATGTTATCCTTTTATACACCTTATTTCAAAATTTTATTTACCTACTTACAGAATAGGTATTTTTCTAAGTGCTAAGCTCTCTGTGAGAAATAAATCTTCTCTAATAAATAAAATGGGAAGAATATACAAGAGGAAAGTATAAATCAAAGCCGCTTTATAAGAGAAAGATTGTGCCCTGACATGGCCGGGAAAGCCTTTTTCTATTAAGATGATGATCTCACGATTATTATCACAGCCTTCTAATTACGCCTTCTTAAAAATTCGTCAATCTACGTAAGTACATATTCCTATACCGCGGTAGAGATAATCTGCGATAGGGAGTCCCGCCCATCCACAATTTAAAACGCTTCAAAGTATTTAAAAAGCACCACCAACGCATGTTTGACGGCTGTCTCAGCACGCACACATGCGTTGAGAGTGTTGGTGGTGCTGGTGCTTTTTAAATACTTTGAAGCGTTTTGAATTGTGGAGAGGCGGGCCATCCTATGTCGTAGAATATCTCCTATCTATAGTAGGAGAGATTCCTAAATCGACTTATGACAGCTGGTGGAGACCCCCATAGAACCTAAAAACCTATTGCTCATCTACATATAAATGGATCAACTTATGACATTTAGAAAAAGGATTACGTCTTATATCCTTTATGGTATAAAACTTGTGATGGTCAAAATATTTTGTTTCCATTTCATGCCATTTTCTTAAGTCAATATAAATTAAATTATGTGAAAATAGGTACATAATGAGGAATAATTTATCATTCCTTCCAATACCAATATTTTGTAATAGTCCACGATCGTATATAGAGTACATATTCTTATTTACATTTAAAATAAACGTCGTCGGCAAAAATCGATTTGTCTTGAAAATCGCTTACTGCGAACTACGACGCTCTTTAGCCCCATCACTATAAACATCAACAAGCAAATGTCATAAGTCAATTTAGGAATCTCTCCAATTCCAATGACTTGATCCTTCGACATCTCAATGACATCTATAATCAGAGTGATGACAGCTACTATTGATTAACCGATTCCCTAAGCCCCAGAATTTACGGGTCAATTTGCATTAAAATTAACTTGTACTAGTTCGCCGTATTAGATTCGACAGAACTAATATCAAATGTAAGGGGACCCAATCAGCGAATCCGCAGTCAATATCGGCTTCGAGATCTGTAATAAGATTGTTTACCCAAGTGAAACAAATATGAATCAACGCTTTATTTGCCTTTATATCATTTACGCCATACGCCATCTTTTTATCAAGCCCAGTTTGAAAGTCGCAAGTTTCGGCAATTTTTTACACACTGGTAACTTTAAAGCTTTGTAATCGGCTTCCATAAAATCCTGCAGCTACCAAGCCATTAATAAAATGTAGGAAACTATTAGTTCGAGTGGCACGGTCGGCTGGGTTGCCAGAATTGGGAACTTAAATGCCGAAAATGTAACCTACCATACCAGTACAATTTCCAGGTCTGCATTTACTAGAATGATAAGAAGACTAAATTCAAGAAAATGTTTTGTGTTCTTTTGTTCAAAGTTCTCGTGTAGTGATCTAGTGATTTAAAACATTATAAAATATGTTTATACAAAAATTCTTTCATGTTTCAATGAAATTCAAGGTTGTCTTTGAAAATTGCAAATCATGCTTCTTTAACTAACACACTGCGAATTTCTGTCTCACTTTACGACATTTATTTGATATTCGCTAGACTTCTTGGTTTGCAAGCTTGCATTTACTATAATTTCCCTGGAGAATGTATTTTGGAAGAACTCTAACTATAGCACAGAATATTTAATAGCACTACGTACAGAATGGCCACGGAATCACCCGCCTGAATCTAGCCGGCGGCGCGCAACTCGCGCCCAACTCGCCCTTACCGTCATTTGTTTCATCCGGAGATGGAGAGCGAATCATTGACCCGCGTAGTGATACACACACATTTACAAGTGTACAGACGTCCTCGTCCTCGCACGCACACAGACAGTTGACACTTCATTCGAATTGTGTTTGAAATCGTGCTTTTATATAGGCCGTGTCCGCCGTGTGCCTATAGTAAGTATAGCCTGGTACGGGTGCCATCTATTTGGCATAATTATTTTTGTCCGAAACTGTTTACACATAATAGGCTTCGCATAATTTGTTTACGCCGAATCTTGACTTTGCCGAATTTTTATTAAGCATAATTCTTAATTGGCCGAATGGGTGTTTACCCGAATATTGTGTTGGCATAATGTTGACTTGGCCGAATTTTATTATGCATAATATTGTTTGGCATACTAGTAATTTAGCAGAATTTTGATAGGCCGAAATATTGATCGAATTTATGTCCGAAACAACAATTAATGTAGGGAGCGCCAAAGTTCATATAAAATTGCTAATCCGAAAACTGGAATTCCGAAAATGTATGTCATAAACGATTTTAGGCATGTATAAAAATGTGTATGATATAATTTGTTCAACATACTTATCTTTATTAGATAGAGTTCGGCAGTTCACGGTGTGCGGTAACACCAAAGTTTGGAGCAAAGTCGACTCGCATAGGTTAGGTTAGGTTATTTTTTATATAAGTAAACGAAATTATCATTTAGTAAAATTCCCCCCTCTCCCTATTTAGATAATCATCGATGTTATACAGGAGTACGATAAGTTATGCGTAATAGAATTCGATGAAAAGCTCAGTGGCAAATTCAAATTGAATTTCGCACATGAATAATTTCAGAGGTGCGAGCCGGATTTGAACCCGCGACCCTCTGCGTGAGAGGCGGTAGGTCAAACCACTAAGCCACCACGGCTATGTCGTGTTCAGCTTAATTCTAAAGTCCGCATCTGCGTTCGGCCGTTGAGCAAACTACAAGGATTAAAAAGTCATTTCGTTTGGCTTTTTAAACTTTCCCACTAGCGGTCATGTTTAATGAACAGATTGCAAAAAGGTTTTGTTTCGCGTAAAACAGTAAACGTCGGGATGCTAAATTGAACAGGAAAAGCGTTAAATGTGACATTAAAATTCTGTGTTTCATATAAAATTCTCGTTCTTACATTCTCGCAATGTTTATCGCTCTAAAACGTAGCTACACTCAACAGCAATGAAAACGGGTCACTTTGTTTAGGGTTTCCCATACAAAGTGACCCGTTTTCGTTGCTGTTGAGTGTATTTTAACCGTCTAGGACGATGGGAAGTGTTCACCAGTGCTTAAAAACATTGGGAACCAAAACCAACACCATAACAGCCTATTTACGTCCCATGGCTGGGCACAGGCCTCCTCTCGTCACTAAAGGGTTTCGACTATATGATGAGGTACACTTCACTTATTTGAATCACTTCGCAGATGCGTGCAGGTTTCCTGACGATGTTTACCTTCACTGAAAAGCTGAGTGGTAAATTCAAATTGACTTTCATACATAAGTACTTACCTTAACTGAGAGGTACGAGCACGGTTGAACCCTCGGCCCTCTGCATGAAATGCAGCAGGTCAAACCACTGGACCATTACAAATCATTTCAAATTACAAATCACCAACATTACAAATCATTTCAAATTATATTTTCCGTATATTCGAGTTATAGAGTAGGTTAACGAGAACATATTAAAGTTTCATATCACACTAAATAATTCAGAAAAAGCACTCACTCGTACAACGCCCATGAAACGAAAATTGTAAAGAAACTCGCGAATCTCGAGAACAAAAGGGAACACAAAATCATTATAAAAATTTCTCTTCAATTATTTACCGGACCTTTGTTTTTTTCCTGGTACTGTCACGCGTTAATATTCCATGGCATTTATATAAGCGATGAGCTTTATTTATTCATTACGCCTATATTCACTTGCGCAGTTTTCTTATTATGCTTTGAAATAATAGGGGTCAGGGCAATGGTAACAAAGCAATTTTACATTTTATTGGTGAATTTGTAACTTTTATAATGGAATCAATGAACTCCCATGAACTTCAAATTAGTTCAATGTAGATTTTTGTACGAAAGGCGAGGAAATAATTTATTAGTATGATAAAGTTATACGATACTTGATTTTTCACGTGCGAAAATAACTGTCTCTCTTTCATGTTTGTACGGCTGAACAGATTTTGATGATATTTAGATACGATTATGGTATGGACTACGAGAAAGAAATAGGCTACTTTTTATATGACCACTGTTATAAACTACCCACGTACCAAATTTTGTTGCAATCCGTCAAGTAGTTTTCGAGTTAGATCCGGTCATACCTACAATCAGACAAGTTTTCTAAAGATCGCTATTTTGTGTTCAGTATCGTTTATAAATAGTCCCCTCGACTTGATAGATCCTTTTAATTTTCAAGTAACAGACGCGACTTCTTCTACAGACTTATTACTACTGCTAGAGCCTATTTGCTTCCCATTGCTGGGCACAGGCCTCCTCTCATCACGAGAGGGTTTGGGCTATAGTCCCCTCGCGGGCCCAGCGCAGGTTAGGAACTTCACACACATCTTTGAATTACTTCACAGATGAGTGTAGGTTCCCTCACGATGTTTTCCTTCACCGAAAAGCTCAGTGGTCAATTCAAATTGAATTGAATTTCGCACATAAGTAAACTTAAGAGGTGTGAGCGGGAATAGAACCCCCGACCCTCTGCATGAGAGGCGGTAGGTCGAGCCTCTAGGCCACCCCGGCTTCTACAGACTATATTATTAGTATAGATTACAAGTAATTTGCTTTAGTATAATAACCGTTGAATCAAGAGCCATCAAGGAAGCCGTAGATTAATTAAAATTTGACAATACCCATTAATAACCGATTTGATAGGTATTAATATAATTGGACGACAGATTAATTGGTTATCAGCTTTGTGGTGTCGGAGTGAAAAGTGGAGACAAAGGGTAGCCTGATTGTGATGATGTTTGTAATTTGAGCACTTGTTGATCTCAGTGGAATCGACAATTGATTGATTACAATGAATTTTCGGTTTTTTGGGAACTTTCGTGTTGTATATAGTCTTAGTGCCTTACTGTATCAATCAAGAATCGTTCAAGGATTCTTAGTTCCGTAAATATCCATATGCCATTATGCCATATAATATTATAAATGCGATAGTAACTCTGTATGTCTATTACCTCTTCACGCTTCAACCGCTGGACCGATTTGATGAAATTTGCTATGGAGATAGTTTCCCGCGGGGGGCAGGGGGCACTAAGATTTCCCGATATTCCTACGAGAACGGGAAAAAATGTAATCTACCTACTACGCGATCCAGTCCGTCTGAACTAGATTTATAAAATGAAATTACATTGTGTATACTGTATTGTATATACTAGTGTAGTTTTCCGTCACCGAAAAGCTCATGGTAAATTCAAATTAAATTTCGCACGTAAGTAAACTTAGAGGCGCGAGCCGGAATCGAACCCCCGACCCTCGGCATGAGAGGCGGTCGAACCACAAGGCCACCACGGCTTTTTTTAAAGGGAATCCTATCCGCCTTTAAATAAGACATTCCAAAAAAATCAGTCAAATGCGGAATCGCATATGTAGGGTTCCGTACAACTGAGCTTCTCTTTGTAATCCCTATTCACAGTTGGTGAGAAAAAAATCAATAGTAAGGACAAAGTCCTAATCGGAAGGATCCGACAAAACACAACAAATATTTGCATATGACCGCAGGTCAGTGTTTGGTGGCAACCAAACGATACCGTGATGTAATCGACAGCTAGCGCCATCTAAAGAAGACCGCGGTAAACTTGACGTGTTACAAATTTGAATTAGACTTTTGTTCTATTCGCTCTAACTAGATACCTAATTTCGCTAGCTTAGTAAGTGCTCTGGTGGCGTATTCGTGAGAGACGTGGAAACTCAATCAAGTGAACGTGGGTTCAAATCCCAAACCCTCCACACTTTCTTTTCTCTTTTTTTATACTTATTGAGTTTTTTTTTCAGTTTTTCTATTTGTTTTATTGTTTTAGAGTCAGGAAATCATTTTTTTAATTCTTATAAAATTGTATTGTATTAATGTACGTAAAGAGCGACGTTCAAAAAAATACGTAACTTTCCTGTGTGAAAATCCGCATTGGGAATAAACTTATTGACTGTTTCAGTATTTGTTGTGATGGAGGCTTTAATAATGCGTATTTTGTGAAAATTTCATTTGTCTAAAAATAAAAGTTCATTAGATAGAGCGCTTGAAATGAGACGAAGAATGAAACAGTTGCTTGTATGAAGACCCCAATTTATATAGATATATTTTTACTTTTTAGTATTTGTTGTGATAGCGGCCACAGAAACACGCAATCTGTGAAAATTTCAAATCTCTACCTATTTCCGTTGAAGAGATAGAGCCCTGTGACAGACAGACGGACGGACGGACGGATGGACGGACGGACGGACGGACGGACGGACGGACGGACATCGGAGGCATATTAATAGGGTTCCGTTTTTCACCCTTTGGGTACGGAACCCTAAAAAGCACCCCTATTCTCTCCCCTCTATGTAATTTGATTTTTTAACTACGAGTATAACAAATTGATAGTTAAACTGTTCTACGGTAATTACTGTACACGCGAACCGAACCAAACGGTCTTTCTAACGTGTGGTTAAATTTGACATTACCGCCATCTGGTGTCACGGGTGGTGACCACCGTGTATTTGACCAATGAAGTATTAAGGTCATATTAAATTAATGCCATTAAAATTGCGAGAAAAACCATGATAGACAATTAGTGAAAACCGGCACGATCTGTTTTTTAACGATTTTTTTTATACAGACAATAAATGAAATATGGGCGCGATATTCGTCACCGAACATTAGTCCGCAAGTCAGTCTGGTGCTGTTAGAGCTAAAACACTGAATAGAAAGTGATGAAATTTGCTACGGAGGAGAAATGCCCTTAAAATTCAAGTAAGACAAGTTAATGGACGAATTCGGTCATCAACGACTCAGGTTTTCTTGAGTTTTTTAAGCATTTATTTTTATCTTTATCACTTCTAATAAATACTTGAACCTATCCATATCCATATTTAATGTTATAAATGCGAAAGTACCTCTTCTCACGTCGTCACGTCTGTTACCTCTTCACGCTTCAACCGCTGGACCGATTTGGATGAAATTTGGTATGGAGATAGTTAGAGTCCTGGGAAAGGACATAGGCTACTTTTCATCCCGGAAAAACGGATAGTTCCCGCGGGAACGCGATAACCGAATTCCACGCGGGTGAAGTCGCGGGCAAAAGCTAATATCCTTAATATATATTTTATATTTTAAGTCAAGAATAATAGTGAATAATAGTAATATTTCCTATTACCGAGGCTGGAAAATGGAAGCTAAATAAAGGAACCGTCGTCAAATATCGGTGGAGCATCTGCTATCAAAACTTTTATATCCCCAACTACTATTCTACTAGAAACGTCCCGAAATTTTCAAATTTAATATCTAAATTCTAGCACAGGGCAGACACGGCCTATAAAAGCACGATTTCGAACACAATTCGAATGAAGTGTCAATGTTTGCGTGCGAGGACGTCCGTGTGCGTGCGAGGACGTCTGTACACTTGTAAATGTGTGTGTAACCAGTACGCGGGCCAACGATTCACACACCATCTCCGGATGAAACAAATGACGGTAAGGCGAGTTGCGCGCCGGTTAGATTCAGGCGGGTGATGCCGTGGCCATTCTGTACGTAGTACTGTTAAATATTCTGTGGTTCTAGTTAGTTAGGGCAATGAGCTTTGACACGTTTATTTGCAAGAAAAAAACTATTAATTAATATAAACGATTTAAAATCTGATTTGATATACAGATATATACCACGAGATATTGAGATAAAAAATAAGCTATTGTGTATAATCATTTTTTACACCAAACTGCATCAAATCATTTAAATACTTAAAACCAACATAGACATATTTTCCCTATAAGTCCCCAATCCGCACTGGGCCCGCGCGGGGACTATGGCCCAAACCCTCTCATAATGAGAGGAAGCCTGTGATCAGCAGTGGGACGCAAATGGGCTGTAGTAGTAGACATATTTTCAAGTCCATTAAATATCTTTATATATGATTATTTAAAAGAAAAGTTAGCTCAGAAAATAAACGGAGAAGGTAATCATGCCTCTGACGCTAATAAATATTCGTAGAAACAGTTTTGAATCCTACTTGAGTAGTATGTAAGTTACTGCTTCTGGCACACGGTTTCAGAACCCTGCGGAGCAGAAAATTTTCATGTTTTTTTTACTTTGTCTTGAAAAAAACAAAACGATTTTGATTTATGAAGGTTTTTTTTGTATGTTTTTCTAAGTAGATTTTTTTTTAAGTGGACTGTTCTCACAGTTTTTTTTAGTTTGTTGATTTATGGCCGTGCACTATACAATGCAGGTAGAGACATGTGTTTCTTATGTGACAGGTGCATTTCATTGGTTCTGTTTTTTTTTTTTTCCCATCGCTTTTTTTTCTAAGTACTACGAATTTTTTGATCGTTTATTTTATTCAATAGCACCGCACGTTTTTTGGTATTTCTCGCAGTAAAGCTATTACGATATATCATTGAAAAATTTATGTGGGTTGGGAGAATGAAAAGAACATAAGTAAAATTGAAAAAATACGTTTGTTGATTTGTGACCACCGGCTATACAATGCAGATACACCTTACGTGTCAGGTGCGTTCTATTGTGGTTTTTATAAGCATTCTTAGAATTTATAATCGCTAGTTTTGGCTTTTTCTCACGGTAAAGGTATTCACACGCTCTGAGAGTATGAAAATACAGATAAATATCCGCATTTATTATCAAATGTCATGTCCTATTGAAGATTATAATTAAAACGAAATAAAGCTAAGCAGATTCAAACTGGTTAGTACGCGTCGTTTGGTGCCACAAACAGATGTTTCTTTGCAGGTTGAAACACGTCCCGTTTATTTTATCATATAGGCACTGCGTTATGCAAACTGGTTACGACTTGTCGCTTTATACCACGAGCAGGTGTTGGTGTTCTATTCAACATTTTTTTGTCTTATCTACGACATATATGAGCGTGTAGGGTGTGTATGTGTGAGTGTGTGCGTGTTCTCAATAAAAGCGGAACTCCGACAGACAGCGCCATCATTCGTTCAGATTGCTTCGTCCACATAATAGTAACAACGGTGCTTGAAGTGATTAAATTTATCATAGTACATATTGTACGTGTAGTACATTGTTGTGGGTTTTAAGTTCTAAACGGTGTGTCTACGTCTTAGACTGCTGCGTGCTGCTGCCACGAGTTAAAATGGAGGTAAGTTTCAAAACTATGTACATACACCAAACATTGTCTGTTTTCTATTTGTATAAAACCTCTCATGGATTTTTTTCTGTTTGTTTTAGATATTAAACGAGAACTCTATTGATTACCCAATAAAAAATTATTATTACAGTAATTTGACTGATGATGAAGGCCAAGATATTGAACCACCTAAAATCCAAGCCCAAAAACGAACCAACAACATAGATGTATTTTTTGATAAGCCCAGAAAGAGGCAGGCTACGGAATACTCATCTACTGTTGCTCAATCTGCAAATGGAGGTACAAATTATATATCTTGTCGAGTAGATGATGTCTCAAAGAGCACTCATCTTGTTAAAATCGATGTCTACGATTTGAGAAAGCTACGTGGTATTCCAAATGATCAACACTGGAAATTTGCGGACACTAGAATCAAATACTACACTAAATGCGAAGACGATGACTATTATTCCAACACAAAAGAATTAATTTACAAGATTACAAAACATATTGCAACTAAAAACGATTGCAAAAAATATTTCATCGACGGAAAGAAAAAAGCCATAACTTAAAACCCAAGCCCACCCACATCGCGCCCTTTCCCCCCACCGACTGACAACTGAATTTTATCTATATAAGCAACACAGAACGAGCCACACCGCATCGATATCAAAAACCGTGGAAGTCGTGCAATACCAATATGGATCTTCAAAACTCGCTTTATGACGAAGAGCTGTACAACCGTTGCGAGGACCTCTCGGATCTGAATAACTCATTTTTCGATAAAGAACTTTATGAACACTGCGAAAAAGTCGAGAATCCCCCAAAAAAATTGTAAGTATAAAAATTTGAAACACGTTTGAACGTGTTATACTTTGAAGTTAGCCAACAGTGGGGAGAGAAATCCCAATATAAGCATTAATCTGAGCGAAATGCCCCGTAGTTGTCAATATAATGTCGTTGACTATTGAAGATATTAAAATGTTCAGCAAATCAGTGTTATTAAATAGTTTTCATAAATATTTAAGATTGTGGTTTATCAGTGGGAAACTTGATGCAACAATAGCTCAAGATCCCGATATCAAACCGTATATCACGCCGTGCAGTGGACACTTTACTAATATTAAATTGATCAATTCAAATTACGATGAGATAGATGGTGTATTACCCATGGAAGCATATTGTTCTATTTGTCAATCAAATTAGGTAATACTATGCTGAAAATTATTAGTTTTTTTATCGGATTTTAATAGGTACATCTATATACGTTTTTTATTTTATTTTCAGAACTGTTACACGCGGACTCAAGAGAAAACGTGTATCTGAAGATGTTTTTCAACCTCGTGGTTCGTCTACTCCAGCACAACAATTACAAGTTGAAGGGACCCCGCAACCATCAACTTCTCGGAACACAGATGAACCACCACCGAGTTATATTGCTGAGGACACCATCGAGTGCACATCTTGTCAACGGGAGGTTTCAAGAAGGTATTATGCACAGCATTTAAGGAGTAATATCCATAAAAATGCTTGCATGAGATTTGAACATTCTTACCCTAATGTTGAATTGATAGAAACTGCGTTTGGAAATAGGTTGCTAACTTATAGGATAAATTCAGTCCAGGAAAAAGAAACCGACTTTAAATTTCAAACACCGGAAATATTTTTTGAGGGCATTAAAGAAACGTTAAATAAATTAATAGACGATACTATTAATCAGTTAACCATTTTCAAGGTTAGTTTTATTTTGCATGCGGAATTTGTTCAAGAAACTAAAGGAATCAACAATTTTTTCGATTTTAATGTGTTGAGTTGGACCATATGCAGAGGTGATGATAGTGAAACTTTTTTTGAAAATTTAAAAAGTACAATCATTAATAAAATTTCAAATTTCGAAAAAAAAGATAGTGGTTGGAGTCTTAGACATATTAAATACATAGACATGAACGTTAACCAATTCAATCCGTTGCGAGGTTCATCGTTCATTGATCTGCCACATGATATTAAAACAAAAAAAGCTATCATAAACGTACAAAATCATGACCACGAGTGTTTAAAATGGGCACTTCTTTCAGCATTGTATCCGGTGAAGGATAATCCACAGAGAGTATCGTCATATTTTAAACACCAAAATGAAGTAAAATTTGGTGACATTCCATTTCCTATTAAATTAACTGATGTACATAGAGTAGAAAAATTAAATGATATTAGTATAAATGTATTTGGATTAAGTTATATTGAAAACTCTAAATCACACGAAGTGATTGGTCCACTCCACTTCACTAAAGCTAGGAAATCAAAACATATAAATTTACTTTATATATCAAAAGGTAGTCAGGGACATTACTGCTACATTAAAAATTTATCTCGATTAGTAAGTCGTCAAATTTCAACAACTAATTATAGTTTTCATATTTGCGATGGTTGTTTATTAGCATTTTATTCAAATGAAGAGTTAACGAATCATCAAAAAAATGATTGTAATCACGTGGTTGTACAACTCCCGAACAACGATAAGACAAAAACAAATTGGTTTGGTGAGAAAGTTTCAAATGATAGAATTGTTTTTGATAAATACCAACGAAAGCTTAAATTGCCTTTCGTTGTATATGCAGATTTTGAGGCATTTTTAAATCCAATAGCATCTTGCGATCCAGATCCATCAAAATCTTATACCAAAAATATTCAGCAACATGAAATGTACAGTTTCGGTTATTTCATTAAGTGTTCTTTTGATGATAGTCTTTCTCGGTATTGTTCATATACAGGCTCAGATTGTGCTAAAGTATTTATGGATAACCTTTATAGTGACTTGGAAAAATTAAATAAATACATTCGCTTCCGGAAGAATCCAATTCCATTAAATCAGACCGATTTAGATAAAGTTTCTGAAGCCAATAATAAATGTTTTATATGTGATAAGGACTTAAGATCTCAAAGTGTTTTCAGTTATGATTGGAATACGGGAAAATTTCGAGGAGTAGCACATAAATCTTGTGATTATAAGTTCACACCTCCCACACACATTCCAGTATTTTTTCACAATCTCAGCAATTACGATGCACATTTCATAGTAAAAGCTTTAAATTTCCGGGATGGGGCTATCGATATTATTCCTCAAAATAAAGAAAAATATATTTCATTCAGTAAACAACTGAAATTTGATAAGAGATGGTTTTCTTTAAGATTTGTTGATTCCTTCAGGTTCATGTCGAGTAGTTTGAATAGTTTAGCCAAAAATCTTCAAGAGCACCAATTTCATGAACTAAAGAAACAATACCCCAGTAATGAAGATTTTAAACTCTTGAAGCAAAAGGGAATATTTCCATATGAGTTTATGAAATCGTACGAGTGCCTTGAAGCATTATCATTACCTAGTATAAGTGATTTTTATAGTTCATTAACAGATAGCTGCATAACAGATTTGGATTACCAACACGCACAAAACGTTTGGAATCATTTCGGTTGCCAAACAATGCTGGACTATTCAAACTTGTATTTAAAAACAGACGTACTTCTATTAACTGACATCTTTGAGAATTTTCGGTCAGTGTGCCTTGAAACCTATGGTCTCGATGCTGCCAATTATTTTACTGCACCTGGTCTCAGCTGGGACGCAATGCTTAAAATAACTGGAGTTGAACTAGAACTTTTAACGGATTTTGACAAAGTTTCATTTATTAAAAAAGGACTTCGAGGCGGTATATCACAATGTAGTAATAGATATGCTAAATCAAATAATTATTACATGTCTGATTATGATTCTGATCAACCGTCATCGTATCTCATTTACCTAGATGCCAATAATTTATATGGTTGGGCAATGTCACAACATCTTCCTATTGGTGAATTTGAATGGGTTGATCCTGCCACAGATTTCAGAATTTCAAACGATGCTGATTATGGTTACATTTTAGAAGTGGATTTAGAATATCCTGATTTAATGCACGATTCCCATTCAGATCTTCCATTTTGCGCAGAGCACATAGTAGTTGATGAAAGTAAAGTAAAAAAATTAGTCCCGAATTTGAACGATAAAATAAAATACATTATACACTACAGAAATCTTATTCAATGTTTAGAAAATGGATTAAATTTAAAAAAAATCCATAGAATACTAAAGTTCAAACAAAGTAACTGGCTTCAAACGTATATTGATTTGAACACGACATTAAGAACGAGCGCAAAAACGGATTTCGAGAAAGACTTTTATAAACTAATGAATAACGCCGTTTTCGGCAAGACTATGGAAAATATAGAGAAAAGGGTTGATGTAAAGTTATTAACACATTGGGCAAATCAAGGACAAATCAAAGGAATTGAAAGTTATATAGCTCGCCCTGAATTCCACAGCATTTCAATTTTTTCGGAAAGCTTGGCAGCGGTACAGTTGAAGAGAACCAAATTAGTTTATAACAAGCCCATTTACCTAGGTTTCTGTATATTGGACATATCCAAAACGTTGATGTATGACTTCCACTACAAATACATGAAAAATAAATTCGTCGATAATGTAAAATTATTATATACAGATACAGACAGTTTAATATACCAAATTTTTACTGTGGATTTTTATAGCGACATAAAAAATGACTTGAATAATTACTTTGATACATCTGATTATGCACCTAATAATATTTACGATTTTCCTTGTATAAATAAGAAAAAAATAGGTTATTTCAAGGATGAAAATAAAGGATTGATCCTGAAAGAATACGTTGGCCTAAGATCAAAAATGTATGCCTTAAACGTTGACGAGAATATAGTGGCTAAAGCTAAGGGCGTAAATAAATGTGTCACTAACAAGTTTCACATTCGTGACTACAAGCGTTGTTTAAATGAAAAAATGAATGTTTTTTCTGAAATGTACAGATTTCGTTCCATCAAACACACTATTTTTACTCAAAAAATAAACAAAGTCTCTCTATCTTATTCTGATACAAAACGATATCTATGTAAAGATTCCAATGATACTTTCGCTTGGGGTCATTATAAATTAAGGTGTTTAAATTAATACATTTTTACTAATTTTAGGTGTTTAGATTTAATATGCAGTGATTAACTACGAGTTTAGAATATGGTTAGGGTATTTACTATGTAGTGTTAATATTGTTTTTATATAGATTCAATATCAATGTGTATGATTAGGTTTTATATCCTTAGAATTAAAGGAACAAATGTATTTCGTACATACAATTTATATTCCCTATGTATATGTCAGTATTAAATGGTTTTATCTTTTTAGATTAGGAATAATATAATATACATATATATCCGTACTCGAACATTTTCGTTTTATTTTCAAAACATACCTTAAACAGCAAGGACAGTTGTATTGTTAACAATGAATCATTTTATTCATCCATTTACGGCTATTATTGCAGGCCCTAGTGGTTGTGGAAAATCGAACTTTGTGACAAATTTTTTGAAAAATGTAGAAAAAATGTGTAATGTGGAATTTAATCAAGTATTGTGGTGTTATGATGAAATGCAACCACTTTATAATTTGAATGGTATTGATTATGTACAAGGTATACCCGATTTAAATATGTTTGATGGGAAGCGACCGAAACTTCTTATAATTGATGATTTAATGAGAGAATCAGATGGACGTATTGTAGATATATTTACAAAAGGTAGTCATCACAGAAATTTAAGTGTTTTTTATATAACACAAAATTTATTTCATCAAGGGAGAGGACAACGTGATATATCTTTGAACACAACCTATATTGTTTATTTTAAAAATCCCAGAGATAAAACTCAAATACGCTACTTGTCTCGACAAGTTTATCCAGAAAACTCGAAATTTGTTGAAGAAGCATACAAGGATGCAACTACGTCAGCACATGGTTATCTGATGATCGATTTGAAACAAAGCACAGATGATATATGTCGTTTTAAAACTAAAGTGTTTCCCTTTGATACATTTTGTATTATATACGTTCCAAAAAAAGGGTTTAAATACGATAAAAATCATCCGGTTTTAGTCAGTTGTAAATGATGCCTGATAGAGTGATCACTCATGAACATTTACTTAAAGCTTTACATACGCTTAAACCAAAATATCGTAAAGCCTTACTTAAATCGTGTGACGAAGCTGAAATAAATATTATTTGTGAATGCATTTACAACGTTTTAAAGGGAAGAATCCCATTGGAAAATAAAGAAAAAACTAAATTAAAGAAACATAAAAATATATTGCGAAAATTAGTTTCCAAGGGGAAACATAAATTAAGGAAGATTATTATAGTTCAAAAGGGCGGCGCATTTCTACCAATTATACTGGGAGCTGTATTAAGTAGTTTGTTAAACTCATTGTCATAATCAACATGGAGAACACGAAAAAGATGATTTTAGTAGAACCAGATTTTATTGAGAAGTTCAAACACAATGAAAATGTACCTTTGAATTCCTTAACTCGTTTAGACGTAGAAATGCAAAAAATTCTTAATAGTAAAGTAGAAGATCGTGAAAAATGGGCAATGTATTCTCAAGCACTACAACGTTTTTTGCATTTCACTGAAACAGATCGAAAACCGTTTAAGCTACCAATAATTATTGAGGATATTAATAATAATTCCCATGATGATTACGAAAAATCCATGGTTAAAAAGGAGGAAAAAGAGAATAATATAACATTACTAAATCCAACATCGTATGAAGGAGACGCTACTAGCGCTTCTTCGAATCATTCTTACCCTGTACAGTTTACACCATCTCACATCATAAAAATAATTCCGAAATCGTACATGAAAAAAGGTCAATATTTACTTGATAATATTGTAAAAAATAAAAAGAAGATTTGGTGGAAGGAAGGAGGGGAAATAGTAGTGGATAATCGAGTTATCCCAGAAAGTAACATAATTGATTTGATAAGTGACACTGTGAGACCCCTCAAACGTGCTAAACCAACTGGATGGAAAGAATTTGCTTCGGTATTAAAAGACATTGGAGTTCCTACACATTGTATAGGTAACCCAACTAACCTTGAATACATAAATAGTCTTCAGTCAGACGGGGCCAGAGAATCTCTAATATCTAAAAACACTAGATCAACATCGATTCCAGTAAGAGGACAATCAACGCCGATTTCAGGAAAAAAGCCTGAATTACCCAAAAAGAAAATAGATTGGGAACGATGGAGCCCTTATTAGACATCCATAAGATTTACTATGATGTTTCTAATCCAGCGGGTTACAGTAGTATTGATAAGTTAGCTAAGGCAATGCATGGTCAAATGAACAAAGAACAGGTAAAAAACTGGTTACGGTCTCAGGAAACATATACACTACATAAACCAGTTCAAAGACGTTTTACACGGAACAAATATATCCTGTCAAATTATAATGAACTTTGGCAAGTAGATTTAAGTGATATGCGGACTTATAGTCAATATAATGATGGTTTTAAATACATTCTGTGTGTTATTGATGTCTTCAGTAAGTATGCTTTCGCTAGACCTATGAAAAAGAAGGACTCGGACACGGTAAAAAAATGTTTTGAAAATATATTTACCGAAGCTAGGGCAACTCCGCGTCATATTCAGTCTGATAAAGGTACAGAATTTGTTTCCAAAGAGGTTAGAAAGTATTTAAAGGGTAAAAACATAAACTACTATACTACAAATAATCCTGATATAAAAGCCAGTATTGTAGAACGATTTCAAAGAACTTTAAAAATGAAAATGTGGCGTTATTTTACCCATAAAAATACTTATAAATACATTGATATTTTACAAGACCTCCTGTATTCATATAATCACAGTTACCATTCAAGTATAAAAATGTGTCCGATAGATGTTAATTTTAGTAATATTATGACTGTTTGGACTAATTTATATGATAGACCAAGAAATGGACTTAAAAGTCATAAAACATTCATAAATACCAATTTAAATGTTGGTGATCATGTAAGAATAACCAAATATAAACACATATTTCAAAAAGGGTATGAAACGAATTGGAGTGACGAGATATTTGTTATCGAGTCAATCATCAACAGATCACCCCTTATTGTCTATACCTTAAAGGACTTAGAAGGTGAACCAATCACTGGCACGTTTTATTCGAAAGAGTTACAGAAAGTTACTTATAACCCCACCTCTACATGTAAAATAGATAAAATAATAGGTTCGAGACGAATTGGTAACAGAAAGGAGGTACTTGTGAAGTGGAAAGGTTATCCGAATAAATTTAATAGCTGGATATCTGCTTCTACTATTGAAGAAATATGAGTGACGATAGTTTCTATTTAACTTTGTTGAGCAACAGTTCAATGATATATTATCCTGAAAATACTACAGCCAATTTTCTAACAAAACTACCTAAGACAATAAAATTAGAAGGAGAATGGGTTGTAGGATTAGTAGAGTTTCATTACCCATGTTCAATGTATAATGTCCAAGATCACGAGAACGTAGTCTACATAAAAAAGAAGGTTACATTGGAAAACGAAAAAAAGAGTTCCAATATTGAATATAAGTCTCATATACCCGCAACGACTTATGATGACATTGATCAGTTTATATTTGCTTTTAATGAAAACCCATTATTAAAAAACAAAGTGAAGTTTAGTTATGATGTAATATCTAAACTAGTCAAGGTCACATCTTTTCATAAAGATATAATCTCCGTACGTGCAACACCAATACTAAACCTACAACTCGGTTTTAAACCGCAGACGAACCTTCTTCAATGTCAACTTGGAAAATATCCTGCTAATTTATATTTGGGCCTGCCATCGCAATTGTTTATATATTCAGATATTGTTCAACCCCAAGTGGTAGGAGATGTTATGACTTCGCTACTCAGAATAATACCGCTTGATCCAACAAAATACATATATGGAGCATACAAAATGCACGGTTTTTCACCTGCACATTATATGCCTGTTTTGCGTAGAGAGTTTGATACTATGGAAATTGATATAAGGACGCATACGGGTGGAAAGATTCCATTCCAGTTTGGAACCTCATGCGTGAAACTACATTTTAAACGCGTAAAATGAATCAAAGACGTGGAAATATTTTATGTCCATATGAACATTATTATTCTCATCAAGCTGGTTCTGGAGTAGGAATTGTTTACAAAGGTGTTGCTCATCAGCGAGGACATGGTATAGGAAGTTTTTTAGGAGGACTGTTTAGATCTGTATTTCCTCTACTATCTAGTGGTTTTAGAACAGTCGGAAAAGAAGCTTTAAATGCTGGTGTTGGTCTATTGTCCGACATGATGAACGCACACCCTATCGATGAATCCATTAAGTCTCGTTTTAAGAATGCAAGCGCTAATTTAAAAAGAAAAGCCGATGAAAAAATTGATTCTCTAATGTCGGGATCTGGGTATAAAATTAAACGAAAAAGACTAGAGAGTGCCATTGCACCCAAAGCCTTGCGAGGGAGAGGTACAAAAAGAATAAAAAAGAAATTAAATATTAACGATATCTTTTCCAACTAAACCATGTCCTTTTTACATAACCATTCTTGTGAATGCGCTAAATCAGAACTAGATTTGTTTGCTCTTCCATCAACACAAACAAGTATAGAAAATGGACAGTGGATACATTATAAACCTATTTCATCATTAACTGATGATGGTCCTCTTGAATTTCAAGTTCCGGGTTCAGGCGATGACTATATTGACTTGTCTCACACTTTACTCCATATCAAAGCCAAAATATTGAATCAAGACGGTACTCACATCAAATCAGCAGACACGCATGTTGCTCCAGTAAATAATTGGCTACATTCACTTTTTAACCAGTTGGATATATATTTAAATCAAAAACTTGTATCACCACCCAATAATACATATGCCTACCGTGCATATATGGAAACTTTACTAAATTATGGACCAGCAGCAAAAGGCTCTCACCTTACATGCGGACTATGGTACGAAGATACTGCCAGTCATATGGATGCAAACGATACTACTAACAAAGGATGGGTCAAAAGAGAAGCATTCATAAAAGATAGTAAGGAAGTTGAAATGATTGGTCACTTACACGGTGATATTTTTAACCAAGAAAAGTTTTTAATAAATGGCGTCGAAGTCCGTGTTAAATTAGTACGGTCAAAAGAGTCATTTAATCTCATGTGCAGTCAAGATAAAAAACTCAAAGTACGAATAACAGATGCAAGTTTAATAATTAGAAGGACAAAAATAAATCCAAGTGTTTTACTTGCACATCAAAAGGTTTTAGCTTCAACGACTGCAAAATATCCCATCACAAGAGCGGAAGTCAAAGTACTTACTATACCATCGGGAGTGCAAGGAAAAACACTTGACAATATATTTCTTGGTCAAGTTCCAAAAAGATGTATTATAGGTTTTGTTGACAACACAGCATTTAATGGTAATTTAAAACATAACCCTTTTAACTTTCACCACCACACTATGAACTTATTTAGTTTGTATGTAGATGGCCATCAAATTCCTTCGAAAACATTACAACCATCTTTCAGTACTGGGTTAATGGTATCAACATATCATACGCTGTTTTCTGGAACCGGTATTCATTTTCATAATGAGGGTAACTCAATTAATAGAGAGGATTATGGAAATGGATATTGTTTAATGTGTTTTGATTTAACACCTGATTTATCGGCGAGTTCTACTACTCACTGGAATCTAGTTAGGCATGGCAGTGTGAGGTTAGAAGTTCGGTTTGAAAGCGCCCTTACTACAACTGTAAATTGCATCGTTTATGCAGAGTTTGATAATATAATCGAAATCAATAAACATCGTGATGTAAGTGTAGATTATAACAGTTAAATTGAGCATATAAACATAGGTTTATGAGACATTGTATCACTGTTTTCCAAGTCTCAGTAACAGGCTCATGACTAGCTGCAATAATTTGAAATGGATACAGAGGAATTGAAATTATGCATGAAACAAATTTATCCTGGGATTGAATCAAATGTTTTCCCAGCAAACAGAATCCCTTTTTTTGTAAATCTTCCAGTTTATATCATAAGCAATTTGGATCCTGACTCAAAACCTGGTTCTCACTGGGTGGCAATTCATATTGATGTTAATGGTAATGGTGAATACTTTGATTCATTTGGGAGAAAGCCTTCTGGCTATCACAAGTTGTTTTTAAAAAGAAATACAAAGAAATGGGTTTACAACAATGTATCAATTCAGAACCATTTTACTTCAGTTTGTGGTGAATACTGTTTAGTATATATATATTTTAAGTTTAAAGGTAAAACGATGTTTGATTATTTGAGTATATTTTCTGAAAATACTCTATGCAATGATTTTATCGTAAGAAACATGTTTCGATCGATTTTTTTTAAATAAATGAATGTTTTTCAATACGTATGTCTTTACTTTATCTTCATATTCCTTAGTTAACTTATACATGGATAAACACAGAATAAAAATGCAAGAGAAGCGATAAACGATTTTATTGAGCATTTTAAATACATGACAACACATTTACAAAAGTCATACAAACACTTATATTGAAAACAAAAGTTAAGATAAAAAGTAGTAGCAGTTGAAGTTTATATGTACACACACACACTAAGACTGTTTACACAGAAAGTCCTTAGTCTTAGTACAGCATTTCTTTATATTTCCCACTGCATTATGCATTCGTCATCTCGTGATACAGGTGTAAAACACAATTCATGATAATCATGCTGATGTAAAGGTTCGTATACATCATTACTGAGAGAAACTGTCTCAATATCATACATCTCTGCGTCTTCTTCACATTCCCACTCTAGCAGGAGAGGATTTCCCGAATAATTTACTGGTAAATATGGCGCCTGCGTAGCTGGTGAATATCCGTTTGATTGTAGATGCCACATTTCAATGCAATCGCATAGTTCAAACAAATATTCATCGAAAAATGAGTTATTCAGATCCGAGAGGTCCTCGCAACGGTTGTACAGCTCTTCGTCATAAAGCGAGTTTTGAAGATCCATATTGGTATTGCACGACTTCCACGGTTTTTGATATCGATGCGGTGTGGCTCGTTCTGTGTTGCTTATATAGATAAAATTCAGTTGTCAGTCGGTGGGGGGAAAGGGCGCGATGTGGGTGGGCTTGGGTTTTAAGTTATGGCTTTTTTCTTTCCGTCGATGAAATATTTTTTGCAATCGTTTTTAGTTGCAATATGTTTTGTAATCTTGTAAATTAATTCTTTTGTGTTGGAATAATAGTCATCGTCTTCGCATTTAGTGTAGTATTTGATTCTAGTGTCCGCAAATTTCCAGTGTTGATCATTTGGAATACCACGTAGCTTTCTCAAATCGTAGACATCGATTTTAACAAGATGAGTGCTCTTTGAGACATCATCTACTCGACAAGATATATAATTTGTACCTCCATTTGCAGATTGAGCAACAGTAGATGAGTATTCCGTAGCCTGCCTCTTTCTGGGCTTATCAAAAAATACATCTATGTTGTTGGTTCGTTTTTGGGCTTGGATTTTAGGTGGTTCAATATCTTGGCCTTCATCATCAGTCAAATTACTGTAATAATAATTTTTTATTGGGTAATCAATAGAGTTCTCGTTTAATATCTAAAACAAACAGAAAAAAATCCATGAGAGGTTTTATACAAATAGAAAACAGACAATGTTTGGTGTATGTACATAGTTTTGAAACTTACCTCCATTTTAACTCGTGGCAGCAGCACGCAGCAGTCTAAGACGTAGACACACCGTTTAGAACTTAAAACCCACAACAATGTACTACACGTACAATATGTACTATGATAAATTTAATCACTTCAAGCACCGTTGTTACTATTATGTGGACGAAGCAATCTGAACGAATGATGGCGCTGTCTGTCGGAGTTCCGCTTTTATTGAGAACACGCACACACTCACACATACACACCCTACACGCTCATATATGTCGTAGATAAGACAAAAAAATGTTGAATAGAACACCAACACCTGCTCGTGGTATAAAGCGACAAGTCGTAACCAGTTTGCATAACGCAGTGCCTATATGATAAAATAAACGGGACGTGTTTCAACCTGCAAAGAAACATCTGTTTGTGGCACCAAACGACGCGTACTAACCAGTTTGAATCTGCTTAGCTTTATTTCGTTTTAATTATAATCTTCAATAGGACATGACATTTGATAATAAATGCGGATATTTATCTGTATTTTCATACTCTCAGAGCGTGTGAATACCTTTACCGTGAGAAAAAGCCAAAACTAGCGATTATAAATTCTAAGAATGCTTATAAAAACCACAATAGAACGCACCTGACACGTAAGGTGTATCTGCATTGTATAGCCGGTGGTTACAAATCAACAAACGTATTTTTTCAATTTTACTTATGTTCTTTTCATTCTCCCAACCCACATAAATTTTTCAATGATATATCGTAATAGCTTTACTGCGAGAAATACCAAAAAACGTGCGGTGCTATTGAATAAAATAAACGATCAAAAAATTCGTAGTACTTAGAAAAAAAAGCGATGGGAAAAAAAAAAAAACAGAACCAATGAAATGCACCTGTCACATAAGAAACACATGTCTCTACCTGCATTGTATAGTGCACGGCCATAAATCAACAAACTAAAAAAAACTGTGAGAACAGTCCACTTAAAAAAAAATCTACTTAGAAAAACATACAAAAAAAACCTTCATAAATCAAAATCGTTTTGTTTTTTTCAAGACAAAGTAAAAAAAACATGAAAATTTTCTGCTCCGCAGGGTTCTGAAACCGTGTGCCAGAAGCAGTAACTTACATACTACTTACTTGAGACCATTAAATATTTTCTGTTAATTTTCAAGTGGCAGTATAGAAAGGGATCGCTAAAATATTTAATGAATTACAAGTGTAAACCCATCAGAGGTACCTATTTTCATTTCGATGAAGACAAAAAGGCCCTCTAATAATATACGTAATGTGCGACCGCAATGTTGGTTTCCGAACCTTTTTGGACCCATTCAAATACTCGTGTCCATTTTTTATACACCTTTGAAATTAGATGTAATTCGGACTGAACTAATTTGATGCAGTTAAAATTAAAAACGCGTACGCCGGTGGATGCGAGTGGCACAAGACCGGTCTGAGTGGCGAGCCTTCGGGGAGACCTATGTCCAGCAGTGGACGTCTTTCAGCTGACTTCATGATGATGGCGATGAAAGTCAAAAGATGGATTTTCTAGCAAAATGTAAAAGTCGGTAACATGAAAAACCCAATGAGATGGAATTTATTTAATTTTAACAAAGTTTTGCGCGAAACTTTGATGTCGGGTCAATGTGTGTGATACGCTTGATATTTTTTTGGTAAAGCAAAATACAATGGTATTGTATTCTTTTTTCGTAAACAGTTTTAAAAGTAATGATTCCAATTTGAGAAAACATTTAGTTATCTTTTAATTATAGACCTCAGTTCATTATCTAACATCAAACGGATCGGGTGTTGAATATCTGCTTTAAACTTTATAGTGATAAAAAATAATGTAGCCGAGTTTGACTTCATTTATTTATGAACTCTGTTGGTATTGTCTGGTAGAGATCGCTATTTAACTACAAGACTGCGGTACTTCTTACTGTATCGAGCACACAGGCTACGGTAAGTGGTATCTCTAGCACAGAATATTTAATAGTACTACGTACAGAATGGCCACGGAATCACCCGCCTGAGTCTAGCCGGCGCGCAACTCGCCTTACCGTCATTTGTTCCATCCGGAGATGGTGAGTGATTCGTTGGCCCGCGTTCTGATACACACACATTTACAAGAGCGCAATCTTTATAGTTCCAAAAGTGGAGACCAAATCGGGTAGATTGGGGACGCTGCGGTCGCCTGTCCAGTCAAGCCACCTAGGCGGATAGTCTGCAGTAGCGCCTAGATAGCACTGCTGAGGCGAAAACGCAGCGAAGACGGTTGTGATGAGAGTGTGTTTTGTTTTGTTGCTTATCAAATCCGCTGGACACGTTTTCAACTGTTTCGCCATATAAGATTGCGCTCCTTACCAAGACTTTTGAGGTCACATCTAGACAAGCTATATCCCCCATGAGACTGTCACGTGGTACTCTCGGCCGGTTATTGCTCGACATTTTTTCCAACTTTTTCTCCAGAGTACGTGTTACATCGTGGCCGGTATCTTATAATATGCCAGCTGGGAATGGTTAAGAAGTTCGTATATTGTGTTACATGTTTAGTTTCCTTATTGGAGTAAGCGATGTTTAGATACTCGTACGATAGGAATACCTACATGGAGTCGTTTAGTTTCTGAATCGACATGGTACCTATAAACTCTTCAGTTATTGGAAAGGATGAATGAGAGAAGAATGACAGCAAATTTTTACCAGGCTATTTGTTGGAAAAGAAAGACCTAGGCGAATATTCATGGATCAAGTTCAAGAAAAGCTGATTAAAAATTAGGTGAAAAGTAGGTACTCTAAACTGATCTAAAGTCTACTACTATTACAGACTATTTGCGTCCCACTACTGGGCACAGGCCTCCTCTCATCACGAGAGGGTTTGGGCTATAGTCCCCACGCGGGCCCAGTGCAGATTGGGGACTTCACACACATCTTTGAATTACTTCGCAGATGCGTGCAGGTTTTCTCACGATGTTTTCTTTCACCAAAAAGCTCAGTGGTAAATTCAAATTGAATTTCGTACATAAATAAACTTAGAGGTGCGAGCCGGAATTGAACCCCCGACCCTCTGCATGAGAGGCGGTAGGTCGAACCACTAGGCCACCACGGCTTTGTGTACCTCCACATCGTGATGATTATTATCATTTTTCTAGTTACATTAGACTTACCTATAAATCTTCTAGCATAATCCTATAAATGCTCAAATCAATTACCTACTCAAAATAAAATTAGTGAATAGAACAATATTAAATAATCTCATCGCAGTAATAACACAAAGCCCCTCAATTCTGAACAACACTCATATCACGAACAAAAACATTATTCCATTATTCCTAAACAAAATCGAATAAAACCCCAAGGGCACCCCAATTATTGCACATTTTAGTAACCAGATTACCTTCAATGTAACATTTCATTCGATATCCAATTTCTTATAATAATAACGTGATTCAGTAGAAAAACGTAAATAATAACTTTGTAATACGTATAATACGATCTACAATGTCTACATGTACTTATTATTATTATTTGCTGGTACATTTTCATGTGACGGGCCCATGGGGACCCGGTCATTCGCATTCATGGGGCCGAAGCCAACATGAAGAGGCTTTTGGTACCTTTTACTAGAAATGTGAGATGGCCGCAACTGTGGAGATCTGTCCTCCCAATACAACATGAGACTGTACTGGCGGACAGCCCTCCCCAGTTGCCAAACTATTGCCGAGGAACGAAGAGAATTTAATATTATGAATAAAATTATTATGAATGTGCTCAATCAGATTACGTCAGAGCAGACAGTTTTTTGGTCGTGGTGGCCTAGTGGTTCGACCTACCGCCTGTCATGCAGAGGGTCGGGCGTTCGATTCCGGCTCGCACCTCTAAGTTTACTTATTGTGCGAAATTCAATTTGAATTAACCTCTGTGCTTTTCGGTGAAGGACAACATCGTGAGGAAACCTGCACGCATCTGCGGAGTATATAGCCCAAACCCTCTCGTGATGAGAGAAGACCTGTGCCCAGCAGTGGGACGCAAATAGGCTGTAGTAGTAGTAGTTACTATCCGCCTCTACATCGAGAATTTAAATATATGTTAATGTATCACGAAAATTCATTTATTTTATTTGTAGTTTTCAAAGTTGAAATTGCTAAAATAATATTTTACAAGTAAGTATAGTTTTAAACATAATTAAAGTACTTTAGAAGTTCCGTAGCGTAGATAAAAAGCTTATCAGACGCTCAAACATATTTAAGGTCTTATTATTTAAGAAGGTAATTGCATGGCGCTTATGTCTTTCTACCGCGAAATGTAGTTCGCCATTTTGATTACAGATTTATAATAATAGAATAGTATAATAACGCATTCGCCCCCCTTGTTTACCGGGAACGCAATTTGAAGAACTTATTATTCATATTTATGGCGTAATTTGTATTAGATATAGATTTAGACATGCTTATATGGAATATGCAATTTTCTTTTCGTGGAAAGTAGGTATGCTGAGAGGAGGCCTGTGCCCAGCAGTGGGACGCAAATAGGCTGTAGTAGTAGTAGTAGTAGTAGTAGGTATGCTAAGAATATTGAATTATCAAACAATACTATTTAATGAGAGTCTTAAACAAGCATATTACAATTATTTAAAACCTAATTCTGGTAATAAAAAGTTTGAATCAATTTGAATTTACCACTGAGCTTTTCGGTGAAGGAAAACATCGTGAGGCACGCTTCTGCGAAGTAATTCAAAGATGTGTGTGAAGTCCCCAATCCGCACTGGGCCCGCGTGGGGACTATATCCCAAACCCTCTCGTGATGAGAGGAGGCCTGTGCCCAGCAGTGGGACGGAAATAGGCTGTAGTAGTAGTAGTAGTCTGGTAATTTATTACCAGCTGCCAGGCCAATATTATTAGTTTTTGGTTAAATAAGCTTTACTAATATGTATTTGGAAGCATGATTTAGATGAAACATTTGATTTTGATTTAGATTGATCAAAGCTAACATGTGCTTTAGGAAAATACCATTTTAATTCAAGACGGAACAACAGATGGCACCACAAAAAGACGTAACAATGCCCAAATTCGAGCTATACGCAATCAAAACAAGTCAAAACTACTGCAGGGTCCTTCTAATCTGCGCAGCGCATTTGTTTGCTCGGCCTAAATCAACCGTGAATTTAATTCAGCCTTGTTTGTTTTTCATTATGTCATAGGGTGCAGTTGCCGATCCGCGACCTCAGATGTGAATAAGATATTCATTCGAGAAATGTTATTTTTGGGGGTGTACGAACCTGCGGCTGAACTTGCATAAATCTTTTGACTCTTATTCATGAGTTTGGAATATTTTGTGGAAATCATTGTCAAATCATTAGGTATCAGTGTTGTGGAAATATACTCGCTTAGGTACGTGTTTCAGTGGAAGAAAAATATTTATTTATTTTAGTAGTAGCTTCTGCCACCGCGGGAATTATGCGCTTATCCGGGATAAAAAGTAGCCTATGTCCTTTCCCGGGACTCCAACTATCTCCATAACAAATTTCATCCCAATCGGCCCAGCGTGAAGTAGCAGACAGACAGACAGAGTTACTTTCGCATTTATAATATTATAGTATGGATTTCGTGGGATTATTTATTAGAGATAAACTAAACAGCTTGTTACGTCGTACAGGTACAGGGTACTATATGTTTTCAAAGTGCATCTTATTGCACTGGACCGCACTTCAATATTCCATCTGTTACTTTTAGTACATAAGTTACCACATGCTAGATTAGAATGAACGTTGGCGCAAAGTACCTCTATAAATACGTATTACAGCGAAAAACATACACATATACATATTATACTAATCATCCATGAAAAAAATTCGTGCTCATCATGTCACAATGTTCGGGAGTCGAACACGATGTTCGCAGGGTCATTATTAGCTACCAACTGAGTCAATCCAGTCATAGATTTGCGGAAGATCAGCCCGCGCAAACCTATCCAATGTATTCACCATAACAATAGCGTCAACTCGACCGTAAATATCTAACGCGAACGGCGCATAGTGCGTAATGAATGCACGCATGCATACTTGCGGCGTTTTGGGCATACACCGCGTGATGACAGCCGGGCCTGTGCTGCGTTTGGACCGTAGAGATCTTCTACTATCTAAAGTCCCGCGCCTTCACATTTCAAAACGCTTCAATGTATTTAAAAAGCACCACCAACACTCTCAACACATGTGTGCGTGCTGAGACAGCCATCAACTATGCGTTGAGTGTTGATGGTGCTTTTTAAATAATAATAAAAAAAATGAAGCGTTTTGAAATGTAAAGGCGCGGGACTTTAGATAGTAGAAGATCTCTACACATGCTTGCAGCAGTCAAGTGCCGCCATAGACTGTCTACAGCAATATAGACAACCGATAACTTATTGTCTATATTGCTGTCTATAAAGGTACCGTAAATATCCGAAATAGCTTCGTAGTTAGACGCTGCCTCTCGTAGATATCGGGTTCTATTCATTCGCCAGCTTTCAGGAAACTTAAGTGCGAATCTTTTGGTGAAAGAAAAGTTCGGTAACCTTTAAAACAACTGTCCCCAAAACTTTTCGTAATAAGAGGAGGCCTGTGGTTAGCAGGGGATCCGAAAGCTTTTTTATGCTGTTAGACTGACAAACAGGAAGCCCACCTGATGGTTAGTGTTCACCGCCGTCTATAGACGTTTGTAACACTAGCTAGAGGCATCACTATTCACCATGTTATGGCCGGTCTTGGAGATGTTTGATGACACCCTTTTTAATAAGTCCCAAATTGTAGCAGATCCTTCTGCCTGCTATATGGCGATATGTAAGTATATCTTATCGTATCTTTAATGTACACCCAACAGCAATGAAAACGGGTCACTTTGTATGGAAAATCCTATACAAAGTGACCGGATTTCATTGCTGTTGAGTGTATATAGTTTAAAATGGATATTTGACAGCAATGAAAACCAGTCACTTTGTATAGGACTTTCCATATCTTTGAAGAAATTCCTAAAACTGTTAAAGCCACTGCTCCGACTAGAACGCACCTCAGTGGTCCAGTAGGAATCGAATTTGATTTGCAGCAGGCTGATTCCCGGTTCTAATCTAGTTGTCGCCGGATTGCGTATTGTCTGTTTGTCACGCCTCGCGTACTAATCAGGTGAAGTTTGCATCTATAAATAAAAAGTAGACCTGTGTTATTTCCGCGTGTTTTATGTCAATGTCAGTATCATCATAAACTATGGATCAAGTTCGGGTTTAATTAAATAATTAAAAAAGACTTTGTTACATTTTGTAAGTGTTTTCAAGCCATTAAACACATTACTAAATCAAGCCTAAAACGCGTGAGTTTATATATATATTTAATAGTACTACATACAGAATGGCCACGGAATCACCCGCCTGAATCTAGCCGGCGCGCAACTCGCTCCCAACTCGCCCTTACCGTCATTTGTTTCATCAGGAGATGGTGAGTGAATCGTTGGCCCGCGTAGTTAATACACACACACATTTACAAGTGTCGCGTTCTCGCACGCAAACAGACGTCCTAAACATTAACACTTCATTCGAATTGTGTTCGAAATCGTGCTTTTATACTCGTAGGCCGGTGTCCGCTCTATGCCATAACTCAGCATCCCAGGCAGTAGTTTAGGCCTTATAAATAAATAACACATAGTAAACTACCCTCAACAGTTGCGAAATGGCCTTTAGGGATCAGACAATGGCTTCAAAGCAGGATTTATAAATGAAAATGTGTATATTTTCTATAGAAATGCTCCACAAAGGACACTCCTGTGAGAATAGGCGAACTTTGAAGGAAGGTGTCACCTTTGTGGAGTGGAACATTCTCTTTATTAGGTAGTATAGTGATCTTAGGTGGGTGATGTAAAGAAATAAAACATCTGAGACGTAGGAATTTACAGTAAAAATTATACTAAGTAAGTAAACTTGACCTGCACGCTGCTAAACGGGTGAAAGAAGAAACAAATAATAGCTTTAAACGTATAAAGAAGAAGCAGTAAGAGCAATAATTAGCATATTTGAAAACTAACCTATAACAAAACTATTTAAATTAAAAACATATGCAAACCGTTTTTAAGTGGCGTTTTCACAAGTCGATTTACTAATGCGCAATTACTAATCAGATTAAACCTAATTCTGCAAGTGCTAAAGCTGCACTCAAGTGCATTAGTGACGTAATAGCTCAAAGACCTGCTCAGTGCACTTAGCGTTTATGGTACGATGATGAGACATGCTTCTGATAAGCGATATATAGGAACTTTAGGATAGGTAACCTAAACCTAAACTGACTTAACATATTCAGTGACAGAATTGGTTTTGCTTCCACTGTTGTGTTCCGGTAGGGGGCAGCCGGGGCCGCATTAAGGCAGCCGGTGAAATTGCTGGCACAGAGGCATTCCATCTCAGGGTAGGCAACGCATTCGAGATCTTATAATTTCTTAATTGGGGGGTCATAGGATTTCGGTGTCCATGGACCGCAGTGACCACTTACCATCAGGTGGGCTGTGCGCACGTTTGCCTATACCAATGATATAAAAAAATTAACCCTCCCAGTGTACCTACTTACGGACTGTTTTCTATTACATTTGTGAATTAGGACAGAACAAAGAGGTTCGATTCTGTTACTTTTACTACTACTATGGACAATTGTACTGAAACCAGAGGGCAGTTAAAAATAGAATATTATATATAACTAGCTGACCCCGCGGACTTCGTACCGCCTTGGAATTTTTTTGGGTATGAAAAATAGCTTACGTCCTATTCTCAGACTTACTGAACATACACTCCAAATTTCATAAGAATCGGTGGAGACGTTTCGGAGGAGTTTGGTTACAAACACTGTGACACGAGAATATGTATATTAGAGATTAGATTATGTTACTGAATAAATAATTGATCTTACAATAAATAAGAGGAGATATCAGAGGAAGGATGCTGTAAGCAAAAAAAAACATGTTTAGTAAAGATTTTAATATTAAAATAACTTAAATGCCTCATGCTTAAATGTCATGATTTATGATTTACGCTTCGATTTTGCAATAAAAGGTTTAATAAAATTCAATAGGTTCTCCAAGATTCTTAAATATGTATTTTCCCCCCTTATCAGGGTGAATAAACTCAAAGGTAAGTTTATTGGATAAGACCATCGACAACATAGTAACAACATAGTATAATAACGCACTCGTGTAACGGATACTAGATCCTATTGGAACATGGTAACGACGTTTTTTCGTTGGCGTGTAAATTCACAATATATTTCTTATTGTAATGTAATAATGTCGCATTTCGGCAGTAAATAAAGAGGGATCTGCTTTCTACTTTGATATATGTGTAGGTATGTTATAAAAAGTAACTGTTTCGATGTTTTCCATGCTTGGAACTGAATTGCACTAAGTTCAAAGTAACGATATCACACGACGGTAGTGCTTATTTCTAAAGGAAAATATCGTGAGGAAACCTACACGCATCTGCAAAGTCCGCTATCCACACTGGGTCCGCGTGGGGACTGTAGCTAAGACGAAAACTATGCCCAGCATTGGGACGCAAAGTAGGCTGATATCATCTCTGTTGAACAGAACTTAGCGACTATTTTTTTCTTTCAAACTACCCTCAAATAAATTACACATTCAAAGTCCATTAGTCCGTATCTTGTAAAAAATATTTATAAAACGCGATCTCAACTTATCTAATTAAAAGAGGTCCTCAAAGAAATGTAACATATAGACATATATGTAGCTCCAGGGAAGTTTCGGGCACGTATTTTTCGAAGGACCTTTTAATCAAGGATTTATCAATTATTCATTGTGACAGAGGACTATCCAATTAACCCTATACCAATAGATCTAATCGACGTTTGCTACGAAACAGTAAGTTTAGTTAGTAAAGGAAATAAAACCCTGTAAGTTAGTGGAGAAAATTTTTAAAGCAGCGAAGACTATGCGCTGAATGTGTGCAAGCTATTGTTTATGCACAATAGCTAGAAAGTCAAATTTGAAATTAATCCATTAAGGGACCAACATTTGGTGAAAGTATGGAAATTTTAGATGGATAGGTATTTCAGGCCGATCCTATACCCAGCTCAGCCGTCACTGTCACTCGTGCAACGAGTGAAAGAGAAAGCGCTACGCACAGAACGCCCGATTTAGTTAGTATTTAACACTTTTCAATTTCTATAAAGAAAAGAAGAAGAAAGAAGAAGTTGAAGTTGCTCGCAGGACTGATGGCCGATGGGGCAAGAAAGTCCTGGAGTGGCGTCCGCGAACCGGTAGACGAGCTGTCGGTAGGCCTCCAACAAGATGGAGTGACGACCTTGTAAAGGTCGCGGGAACGCGGTGGATGCGAGTGGCACAGGACCGGTCTGAGTGGCGCGCCTTGGGGGAGGCCAATGTCCAGCAGTGGACGTCTATCGGCTGAAATGATGATGATGATGATGATGATAAAGATACCGTCTAAAAACAGCATTTATAAAGCTGTCAATGTATGCATATAATATGGATATTTTTTCTGTTATATTTAGTTATACACTGTTTTATACAATAAACTAGAGTAAAGTTGGATTAAAGGTCCGAGTTAGAGGTTACTTTGGAATTAAATTGTATCGAGCGAAGTTTCGTGAAACGTGTAACGAAAGCTGTCAATGTAAGGATGATATAATCGAATATAGCATATGTTTTTTTCATATTTTTAACTTGTAACATTTATTAGAAAAGAAGATTTAATTTCCGGCAACTCATAACGGGAAGCTCTTTCTCCTCAGAGCAAGATATAAACAAAAAAACAATAATTGAATAATGAGGTTATTGAACCACAGAATCAAAAAGGAGTCCAAACCACGCCCCATTGTTATTTTCTTATACTTAGAAAATAATTAAATCAAATACATCCAAGGGACGTTTTTATAAAAAGGAAAAGTCTTCAATACAGAAAACTAAGTTATCCGTGATGAGAGAGAAAGCTTCCGGAAAAGGCTTTTAATCTAAAAGCTATCGAATTACCCAACCTTGAACCGAGTTAACGACTTTTGCTTCTTTTGTTTTCTAAAAGAATAAAATGATTCATTTTCACTAACAGTCCACTAACTGAAAGTAGAGATCTTCTACTATCTAAAGTCCCGCCCCTCCAAAACTCAAAACGCTTCGATGTATTTAAAAAGCACCACCAACACTCTCAACACATGTGTGCGTGCTGAGTCAGCCATCAACTGTGCGTTGAGAGTGTTGGTGGTGCTTTTTAAATATTAATGAAAAAATTGAAGCGTTTTGAAATGTGAAGGCGCGGGACTTTAGATAGTAGAAGATCTCTAATTCAAATTGAATTTCGCACACTTAAGTAAACTCCGAGATGTGAACCGGGTTTGAATTGAACCCCCGACCCTCTGCATGAGAGGCGGTAGGTCAAACCACTAGGCTACCACGACTTATTAGATCACTAGATGTGCTCTGCAACTTCGATTTTAATGAAACATGCTTGTATGTAGCTCCGAATGATGCTCGTAGATAGAGCATTAAAAACCTCACCTAAATTGGTTCAGTAGTTCTGGAGATTAACTCTAACAAACAGACAGACGGAAAGAGACAGAAAAAATACCCTTTTATTATAGTATAGATAGATTTCAATACGAACCTACAGTGTTAATAAGCACATTTAAAACGCGTAACGTATAAAATTAGAAATATGTTCTGAATTAGTTTTGTCATATAAATCAAACAGATTTCTCCATGGATTTTATTCGAAACCGTTATACAAATTCCAATTTTAATGACAAGTAAAAGTACAAATAACAGAACATTCCCTAATATTTTTGATTTAATAGACGTACTAAGTCTTTGACCTTTTTGGTTTTCTTTAATTTAAGTTGTGACGTCATTGAAATTTACTTGTAGGGCAAACATTTTGGGTCAATTAATGCTTAATTTCGATTTAGTCTTTACTGAGACAGCGCATTTCTATTTAAATTACTTATCTTTCTTCTTCTTATATCTTCTTATATATGAAAATCAATTGATGTTCGTTTGCCTCGCTAAAACTCGAGAACGGCTGGGCCGATTTAGCTCAATTTTTTTTTTATTCCCCGTGATTCAGGTAAGGTTTAAAAGAAAAAAAAACGGGAATTGATAACACGAAAAAAATTCTACGGGAATACGTGGTGAAACGAAGTTCGCCGGGCCAACTATAGTTTCTAATATAAGTGATATAAGCTACATTTAAACCCAATTTTCCCGCGGGATCGTGAACTACCCGAGTAATACCGCAGGGTACGGCTGGTATTGTATTGAAATTATATTGATATTTTAATCTTCAATTCAAATGAGAATTATTTTTTATCTGATAAGATTTTTAAACGTATTAGAATATTACCTAACTTATAAACACTTCTCTCCATTTTACCCAAAAGATGTAAATTGGTAACATGCTTTATATCGTTCAAAATTAGTAAGTAGGTGAATCGTAAGAATCCCAACTTAATTATTAACAAAAAAATCATCATGGTTTTTAAAACTGTACCTTGCGAAGTTTCGTCAACAAATTGTCAGCATTATAATGGTTTTCATTTTATTAGCTCCACAAAGTCCGTCTCAAGCTGTTTTCGAAAAGTGTCCTCAAACAAAACGCTCATTTATAACGACATTAAATTTATACAGAATACGCGAGCGAAATTAAAATCTCAGACTTCAAACCGTCGCTTTGTGCTAATTCACTCCGAAACCTGACACTTCGCGCCGCCATTTTGAAAACTTTTCATCCGCCATAATAGCTTATTATTCCCCGCGTACTTCAAAGGTCGATATTTGTAAAATTAACAATATAATTGGGCACTCAGTCGAGATTTACTTACAATGGCGTGGCCGTACACATCTGGTATGGTGCTTTGAAAAAAGGGCGGATATACCAAACAGCGTTCAATAGTAGTCCCAAAAGCATTCGAAATACTATTACCAAACAGCGTTTAAACACTTAATTAACAAAGCAAAATCCACTGAAGTCTGTCAGTAATACAGGTCAAATTTGTTTGTACAGGATGTGGAGTTACTTCTCTTAGTAAAAGTAGAGATGGTTGCATCTGAACATCCCTTAGAAGCGCATTCATACATCATAGTCGGGCAAAAAGTTTGGTGTTGCGTGTAAATTTGAACGTTCGTAACAGATTATTAAGGCTATTTCTTGTTTGTTCGTGTTTTCTAAAGTATGGAATACAGGCCTGACCCTTTATGACTGTGAGGTGTAGCGTATAATTAGCTGTTTTATGAAATTGTTAGGTAAATTTGTAGGTAGTCGTAATTCTGTAAAGAGATTCGCATGTTTGCTCGCTACGCCCTCCTTTACTCGCCTATTACCTACTTGTTTCTATAACGGCAAATATGTTTCGAGGTTTTTAACACTTACGCCTTTTTGGACTATTTAAATACGAAGTTGTTTGTTGCACTGTTATTAGAGATGTGTTAAAATTGACTTGCCGTTTTTATGAAGTCCAATTATATAAAAAAGTTCAACTCGATAATAATGGCTTAAGAATGAAAGTGACATCGAATGGTTTAGGGTTAGAACTTGATTTTGACAATATATTTTACGAAAAAAAAACTATATTCTTAACGCGTAGTTTATTGAGCGATTTTTTTAGATTAGCTCATGAATCTTTTGAATAGGCGAGCTAACTTTCCTGTTTTCAAGCGTTTGCATTTTCTCCTAAGAATTTCACAAAGGTCATTGCCCTCTACCAAACTTTTTACCAGTAGCAAAGACTTATTCCTTTGTAACCAGTTTTCTCGTTCATTTCATACATTTTTCATGAATAATAGATCTTATTACAAAGCGGTAAGATTCATGGTAATTATCTAGAACATGAATATATTCTACAAGTTTTTATTCAAATTTGCCTTCATTCTATAATAGCGATTACAAATTATTTAAATATTATTTAAAGTTATCTCATTGTCATGGCAGACTGTGGAAAGAATAAAAAACAGCAACCCTTAAATTGAAAACCGGCCAAGTGCGTGTCGGGCCACGCGCAAATTATAGGGTTCCGAAGTTGAGGATGCCCACAGTACCTTTCTAAGACTTATTAGCATCTAGCTAGCCTGTGGTATGACGTGCCCGCCCGACGCCCCTGCCGCTCGAGAAAAATCATCATTATAAGTTGGTCGACTATTACTCGTAAGTTTGTACAGCCTACTTAGCTCTGATAGTTTTCCTTTCAACTACGTTATATATGCCACAACCGTGATTTTTTAAGCCATCCAAATACCACCATTTAGCTGGCAGGGGGGGGGGGGACACGTGACTCTAACAAAAAATAGCACTTTAAAGCTTAATATTTCAAAAACGCATAACTTAATCAAAAAATGGTTTTAACGAACCCACAATATTTTTTTAAGACCTATTCAACGATATGCCGCACCATGGGGTACGTAAGAAAAAAAAATTACATCCCCACTTTACGAGTAGGGGAGGTACCCTATAAAAAAAAATATTTCAAAATTTTATTGTACCACTTTGTCAGCGTAACTAATATGCATATTCATGCCAAATTACAGCTCTCTAGACCTAAGCATCTCCGAGTAATAGTACTAATAGTGCGGACAGACGGACGGACGGACGGACGGACGGACGGACGGACATGGCGAAACTATAAGGGTTCCTTGTGGACTTCGGAACCCTAAAAACCGTTGTAAAATATCTTGAAAAAAAAAACCATCATCATACTAACCATAACCAATAATAAAATAAAGTGTATTTTTATTAATCGACCGCTAAACTTTAACCATTAATAAATAAAATGTATCATTGACATTTTACATCGACGACATTCTCTTAAGATCTTACGCCGTCGCCATTTTGTTTTTTATCCGTCATGGCGGCTATAAAATTTGAAATATCTTCCATCATGATCATTTCAAACGTAAAACAATATTAGTTATGGTTATATCAAGCTGGGACCCCTTTGTTATTGGCTCTTTAATGTAAAACTCAACAGGGGTCAAAACCAGGTTGTCAAAACCATTAACGTTTTGTTACAATTTACTACCCTTTTTTATCTGTGCACTAAACTTTTTTCTTTTATGGCTACAGAGGGTCTGTGTGTTTTTCGAATTGGGTTACCTGTTTTTTTGGTCGTTCCATATTTGAATAAGATGTTGCTTGCTGGTGGTATTTGAAATGTTCGTTCGATGTTACTTAGCCTTCCAAAGATGTCGCCTACAGAAATATCGTGTACTAGTGCTTCAATAAACTTTAGTTATGTTGACAGAAGATTTTAAACGGCACCGTACTATAATTTTATTTTTATTATAGTATAGGTGCTATCTCCATTTTCGGCATTTTTATTTTTCTATGCATCTCCTTTAAAATCTGCCTGCTGTACTTTTTCTTACTTATTGAAACTCTTGAATGCAGAACCAAAATATGCAAGGGACTTAACACCACAATTTTTTTCTACCACTCAACATAGTAATAATAATAGGGAATAAGTATTCCTTTGTGTAAAAAGTCATTTTTTTAAACTTAAAAATCCTTTTTTTGTTACAGGTACGTAATACGAAACTGGTGAGGATTGTAGATCCATTTACTAAGCTTGGGTTGATTCAAGCACAGTTGACGGACTCCTGGTGGTTAAATATGGCCGCCGAGCTGTCATTCCATACAGAAACGTCATAATTTCCCATAGTGATATTTAACGTTAACTTTAACGGAAGGTTTGTATCAACCCACCCTAAGTGGGATCTACGGGAAAATCCAACGCGTCTAGCCTAACCCGATCTTCTACGCTCCAGTGCACCTTGCTCCAGGAATGCGTCCGTACAGTACACAGTTAATATAGCGGTCTATGAAGAACTTATGTCGTTGGTCTATGCATTATTATTGCTTAACATGTACGCCATATTATTGTTGTAAAGGGACCAAACGTTACCAAATAGAAAGATCCGCCTGTACAAAGCGTTTCTTTAGAAACATAGGTCAAGGTAAAATAGGTGGGAGAATGGAAGAATGTGTCGATTTGTGTCGAAATTTCTGCTTGACCCTTTGTTTGTTTTCTATAGATACTGTGTCCTTATCAGATAATGTTTCAAAGAGTAACAGACGTTTTATATTAATACACCGGTTTATGTTGTTAGTACCTACTTACATATATTGGAGTTGTATCGTAATCGTTTTTACACATTTAATAAAAATCAACATAATAACTACATGAAGTTTAAATTCAGATACCTGTTAATAATAAAACTAACTAGAGATTCAAGTTTTCAACAATAATAACAAAATAACTATAAATTAACTAGCAAATATTTAGTTAGTAGTTGTTTTAATTAGGTATCATTGTTGAAACCTTGAATCTCTATTACAAATTGAGCGAACTCGCATAAATTCTAATTAATTATCTAGAAGACTAAATGATGGAGCAAAGTTCTAACAAAGCCTAGCTGCTTCTGTTAATTAATTAAGATGATCTAATATTGTTGTACGCACTTTGGCAACATGTTTTAGAAGTCTGCAGACGTAAACGTAACTGAAATTGGCTGAAACTTTGTAGTAAAATTTTACTGAAATTTCTGTAAATGTTGCCGAATCATTAATCATTTTCGACGGCCGGATTGGTCCAGTTGGTAGTGACCCTGCCTTTTGTTCCGATGGTCGCGGGTTCGAGTCCCGCTCGGGGCAAACTTTGTGTGATGAACACGAATGTTTGTACTCGAGTCATGGATGTTAGTATTTATATATGTATGTATTTTTCTATATAAGTATTTATATCGTTGTCTAGCATCCATAGTACAAGCTTTGCTTAGTTTGGGGCTAGGTCCATATGTGTGAAATGTCCCAAGATGTTTAATGTATGCTATTATGTAACATTGTACCTAAATGCAAATAGGGAAACCTATTATGAAATTCGTGAGGCACAGACAAATTGTATATATTGTAGTTATAGTAAGAAACCATTCCATTCACGCGTAATATGTCTTTATTTCTTTCGTTTCATACTTTTAAAACAGTAATAGACAAAAAACATAAGAATAAAATATTGCTTACTAGGTACCTGTTTATAAGACTAACAAAATATACTGACATAGAAGTTCGCTGGTATAAGTAGGTAGGTATAACCCGCGTAAATAACATCTATCCCCTTTCCCGTAGGAATTTCGGGAAATCCTTTCTTAGTGCTCCAGCTCCCCTACACTCCCCAAGGAACCTACATGCCAAATTTAAAATTTCTTCGAGCATTAGTTTTGGCTTTGCGTTTTCATTCATTCTTAGATGAATTTTACTGGTATCCAATATGTATTGATTATAGAGTTACGTAGATAGTTGGTGCCACAGCCGTGGTGGCCTTGTGGTTCGACCTACCGCCTCTTATGCCGAGGGTCGGGGGTTCAATTCCGGCTCGCACCTCTATGTTTACTTATGTGCGAAATTCTATTTGAATTTACCACTGCGCTTTTCGGTGAAGGAAAACATCGTGAGGAAACCTGCACGCATTTGCGAAGTAATTCAAAGATGTGTGTGAAGTCCCCAATCCGCACTGGGCCCGCGTGGGGACTATGGCCCAAACCCTCTCGTGATGAGAGGAGGCTTGTGCCCAGCAGTGGGACACAAATAGGCTGTAGTAGTACCTAGATCGTTGGTATTTAATCCTTTCAAGCCTTGCCGTTCCTCACCATTTATGTATAGGTAATATATACTTATACTATAAGAAGTCCCGCCCCTCCACAATTCAAAACGCTTCAAATGTATTTGGAAATTTAAAAAGCACCACCACCACTCAAGGCATGTATGCGTGCTGAGACTTCGCCCGCGTGGAATTCGGTTATCGCGTTCCCGCGGGAACTATGCGCTTTTCCGGGATAAAAAATTGCCTATGTCCTGTCTCGGGATCCAACTATATTCATGCCAAATTTCATCTCATCTGTGAGGTACGCAGTTTACAGCAGGTTTTTATAATGTAAGAGTGTACTATTCGCCAACAAACTGTTATTCAGTTTGGCGAAAATCTAAAATTTATTACCATGTATATTATTTCTGATAAATGAAAAAAACGGTCCGGCGGTTGAAGCGTGAAGAGGTAACAGACAGACAGAGTTACTTTCGAATTTATAATATTATAACTAGCTTCTGCCCGCGACTTCGCCCGCGTGAAATTCGGTTATCGCGTTCCCGCGGGAACTATGCGTTTTTCCGGGACAAAAAGAAGCCGTGAAGAGGTAACAGACAGACAGAGTTACTTTCGCATTTATAATATTAATATGGATATGGATTTTGAACTCACCTAAGTGATCCCACCCACATTAGTTCTATTCATCACTTACGTTCACCAAGTGTCAACCCGAGGCAAGAGGCAAGAGTCAGGAGAGGCATCATTCATCAAGGGCAGACAGATCTCAGGTGATCGCTCCGCGCCCTCGCCAGCTGACACAATTTATACGCACTTCGAAGATTAACCAGATGGCGTTTTATCACTGCGTGTGTAGGTAAAGACGAGTGTGTGATAGGTGCACACTGCACACTTTTGGTCATTATCACAACGGAGTGAGATGTAATGATGTGTACCTACATATTGGCAAACTTGACTGTAGAGATACTCATCACTCTAGCCGGCGAGTCCCACATAACTACCGCCCCCACCCTGGGCCGGTGATATGGTTAAAAGCATTTCCCCAGCATAAAGAAAAGTGTACTTAGAGATAACCTGCTATAGGAAGTCCCGCCCCTAACACAATTCAAAACGCTTCAATGTATTTGGAACGTATTTAAAAAGCACCATCCACCGACACTCTCAACGCATGTTTGGCGGCTGTCTCAGAAAAAACGTTAATTCAGGGATATTCGTTATTAGCTTCCGTGTCATAGATACTCCCATGGTAAAATGAACTAGGAGGAAATGTCAAGTGGGCGTTCCGTGCGCGCCAGCATTAAGTCCGGTGCGACTGTTTCGACAGATAGGGCAGGAATTTGCACTAATTCATTTGATGACGTACTCTCAAGTCGCTTCAAGACTTACGCCAAATCAGCAGCAAGATAGCATAGTGTTGCAGTGTAGTGATTAGTGTACAGTAGTGTGAGTTTGGCGACAGCGGTTTTCATATCAAGATCGCAAGATGACATTTCCTCCTAAACTACAAGTGTAGTTCATTCTTCCATGAATACTCCATATGTTATTTAGTTTCCTGGTTGAGATTAAAAAGCATCCTAATGTTCTTCTTTGGGATATCTAGGAACCTACCGAATTCAATTCGAGAAATCGGATATTGACCTCTAAGTAGCACACCCATACAAATCGCACTTTACCGGGAGTTGAACCCGCACCCTTTTGGCAGGAGCACAATGGAAACCCACGCTGCTCTCAAAGGATGGAATCTTCGAGGCGTGCCACTAAATTCATAATGTAAGGCTTAAAAGCTTAGATCAAGTATCGATATTCTTAATTTGAATCCTTACCTACCATAGACATAAATAATACTTCGTATGGACCCGGCCTAACGTAGATACATGTCATGTTTCCCCACTTCATTGGTGTCCAATCCAAAGTTAAACTTATATCGTGACACTAAAGCTGGGTCACATTATTTCAACAACGAGACGAGTTTTTAGATACTGAGAAAAGATCTCGAAAAAAGTTTTTTTTAAAACGCTTATTGTCACGCACGCTCGTTGACAGAACTTTGGATTGGACACCGTGGAAGTGGGGACATATTACGTGTACGTTAGACCGGGCAATGTGATTCATAATTTTCAAGTTACAGACGCGACTTCTTCTACGGACTTATTATTAGTATACTCGTACATAGATGTAAGCTACAATTTACCAAAAATGCGCTACAAGCAATTGAACAAATAATAGAACCTAAACTCGGGAATCAATGATGCCACAGAGAAGGACCTTAGCGACCTCAATCATGATAAATTTCGCACGTCCAGTCGCCCAAACGAAAATTATATACGACAATATGTTAATACGTCCGTAGTTACGGGCAAAGGAGGTGACACACAAACCCACACCCTACTAATAGGATTTCCTGTCTGTGCGGAACTTTGTTCCAGCTAAAGCTATTATGTGATATACATATATGTATGCCAGGCTTGTCGTGGCCTGAAAGTCGGTACCAAGGGCTTGTTTGTAACGCAACTATGTTGTTTTCTTGTGAATTACCTTTCATATATTAATGTAGGTACTTTTTCCGCTTTTCAGCTTTAAAATTTGCCAACTGATAAAATACTGACCGTACCAACCTAGACTTATATCACACGGCGGACACGGCCAATTCGAATGAAGTGTCACTAAGACCATCTCTAAGATCTTAGATTTAAGTTTAAGTGAGGGACTATACATACCTTAAATGTGATTTTAGTATATACCTAGATATGTATTTTTATACATATCAATGTAAATGTAATGTAAATCTATATGTTTAAATTTTGAACAAAAGGCCTTCTGCTGAGTTTGTTGCGGCACTTCTTCTCAAGCAATGGGTCGCAAGCAAAAGTGACGTGTAAAAGTGCCCAGATGTGGCCTATTTGCTGAATAAATATTTTCATTTTCATTTTCACTGTTTGCGTGCGGGGATGTCTGTGTGCGTGCGATGACGTCTGTACACTTGTCAATGTGCGTGTACCTGTACGCGGGCCAATGATTCACTCTCCATCTCCGGATGAAACAAATGACGATAAGGGCGAGTTGGGCGCGAGCTGCGCGCCGGCTAGATTCAGGCGGGTGATTCCGTGGCCATTCTGTATGTAGTACTATTAAATATTCTGTGCTTATATTTTCATTCAACTTAAATTTTCAAAAACTGCTTTGAACCGGCTCCGACCTATAATGACCGATGTAAACCTGCGTGAACATAAGTCAACGTCGAATCGAGTGAGTATCGACGTCGCCCTACAAACGCAACGTCAAACCGCATGTAAACACGCCTTTACGGCTCGCTGCGCAGGAGTCGAAACCTGTTATAAATATCTTGGGACATTTCACACATATTGACCTAGCCCCAAACTAAGCAAAGCTTGTACTATGGATGCTAGTCAACGATATAAATACTTATATAGAGAAATACATACATAATATATAAATACTAACATCCATGACTCGAGTACAAACGTTCGTGTTCATCACACAAAGTTTGCCCCGAGCGGGACTCGAACCCGCGACCATCGGAACAGAAGGCAGGGTCACTATCAACTGGACCAATCCGGCCGTCACTGGACCGATCCGGCAGTCATGTATATAAGAAAACCGTCGATTTCTTTAATATGTGTACACTTTTGGATCTTGTTACAACGGATTAAGGTACAGAGGTACATATTAAAGAACTCTTGCTGGAATTCGGCTGTCGCGTTCCCTCGGGAACTATGCGTTTTTCCGAGATAAAAAAGTATGTCCTTCCCATGGATTCGAACTATCTCCATACAAAATTTAATCTACTTAAATCGGTCCAGCGGTTTGACGCGTGAAGAGGTTGGTACTTCAGACAGGTAACAAAGATAATAAATAAAAAAGTTACTATCTGATTTTTAACAAACTTTCAGCTCCTTGCTCCATTTCAATCCGAGCTGTGACTTGTTTGTGACCGGAATGGCAAGGATGATTGACGAATTAATGCAAATGAATAAAATCCATTCATATCTAGATGAATGGATTTTATTAATAATTCAATTAAATTTATAACGCTTTGGCCACTTGTAGCTGTAAGTTATAAATGTAATGGATGAATAAATAAATGAATAAATAAATGTATGAATAGTGTGGAATGATATATGATACGTCCATACTAATTAACGAAGATCATCACAATAAACATAAATGTAGCGAACCTCCACTTAAACGTTGTTAAATTGCTTAAAAGGATAACAATTAAACCAACAGGTGTTTAAAAAGATTAGTCCCGCTTAAAGTTCAAACTACCGGGCACATAAAAGTTAAGAATGGATAAGCTCGAGGCGGTTTTACTATGCGGGTTTTTTTGTTGATTCTTAGGTAGGTATATCAGTCAGTGTACACGTAGTACCTATGTCAGAAAAATCAGTATAAGTATGTTTGTCTGTCTGATGATTTTAAACTTCACTATGTAATTTAACATAAGTACATCATCATCATTTCAGCCGAAAGACGTCCACATCTGGACATAGGCCTCCCCCAGACCGGTCCTGTGCTACTTGCTTCTACCGGTTTCCCGCTACCTTCACGAGGTCATCGCTCCATCTTGTTGGAGGCCTATCGACAGCTCGTCTCCCGGTTCGCGGACGCTACTCGAGAACTTTCCGGCCCCATCGGCCATCAGTCCTGCGAGCAATGTGCCCCGCCCACTGTTACTTAAGGCTCGCAATCCTTCGGGACATAAGTACACATTCATTTTTAAAATGAAAATTGTGAGATGAATCTGAAACTGTGATTTGCGAACTACTCGAGGGTTTGTCATAAAATTCATTATTTGGATAGAATATATGACACTGGACTATTAATAATACTCAGGATATACATATTTTTATTCTAAGAAACCGTCATGTAAAAAAAATGGTGTAAATTAAGCATGTGGCTATAATTACGAGTGCTAAATTTCGAGGTGTTTGAGCTGCGCGTTGATAGATCAGTCAGCCACCTATATATAAATTTATATTACACTAGCTTCTGCCCGCGACTTCACCAGCGTGGAATTCGGTTATCGCGTTCCTGCGGGAACTATACGCTTTTCCGGGATAAAAAGTAGCCTATGTCCTTTCCCGGGACCCCAACTATCTCCATGCCAACTTTCATCCAAATCGGTCTAGCGGTTGAAGCGTGAAGAGGTAGCAGACAGAGTTACTTTCGCATTTATAATATTAACAATTATGTATAATATGGATATGGATTACATCTAGTCCCAGGGTACCCTAAAAGGCCGCCGCAGGCCCATCTGTTGTGGGGCTTCGGATGTGCTAACAGGCCAGACAGGTAGTTAGGGCACCTAGCACTTGTATGTCTGCCCGTCTGTCGGTCGCAAACTGCTGACGCGACCATGTTGACTTTTATATTCGTTGGCAAACGGACACACTGGCCACCTTATGGTAAGTGAAGACTGTGGTCTATGGACGGCATGGACATAAGGCAGTAGGCAGTAGGTATATTTGTTCTTTGCTAGTGTCTAAGTATATTTTTGGCACCGCCCCCAACCATTTTCTGCTTTGCCTAAAGGTTGACTGGTAGAGAATGCCTCAAGGCATTAAGTCCGCCTTTTGTACACTAAGTTTTCTTTATGTGCAATAACGTTTAAATAAATAAATAAATATTCAAATGATTAGTAGTTCTAGAACGTTTTACAAAACTACATCCCTAAAGAGTTAAGAGTTGGCTATACCAACTCTACAGTACTTAGTACAACAAACGAATCTTATATTGTGGTTATATTCTTAGTCGTCAGTATTCTTTCAAGCTTTTTTAAATGCTTTAACAATAAAAAAACGCTTATATAATTCTGATTTTGATGTAAGCTTGTAAGATACTTTCATAACCGAGCCCCGGCCAAAATAATTGACTTATGTATAACGAATTTAAAAATATCACTCTTTACTATAGTTTACTAAATCACAACGTATAACAGTTGAAATAAGTACATCCGTGTTTTGAGATAACTAACATGGCACACCGTATATCGCATTCACTGCCACCGACGCATATATGCGTTTTGCTGACTTTCCCGCAGTCCCTCGAACGCACATGTGCGCTGCAATGTTCCCTTAATGACAGATGTGGCACCTGGCGAAAGTTCGTAAAACAGAAGTGGCAGTGAATGCGTTAACGAGCATCGAAACAAACCATAAGTGTATGCATCTTACAGACTGCCCATGATGGCATGACCACCTGATGGTAAGTTGTAACTGCGGCCCATGGACACCAAAATCCTTTGATCCCCCATTAAGAAACCATAAGATCTCGAATGCGTAGGCCTAAGATGGAATGCCTCTGTGCCAGAAATTTCACCGGCTGCCTTAACCCCTACCGGAACACAACAGTGCGAGCACTGCTATTTGGCGGCAGGTTAGCGGGGAAAGACGGTGGTACCACCCCGGATGGACCTAGCACCAGGCCCTACCCCTAGCCCAGGCCTTTTAACTACATACTTACTATACTTGCATTAGAGATATTATAACATCTAAATCAAGTCCATTTATCCTACTTCAAATTAATTTCAACAATATTTGACTTAAGCTATTTCGCAATTACCTTCATTGAGACCGCCAAATTGCATCGAGCTAAGCCGAGGTGTCGATTCGGTTCCCGGTTGGAGCAAAATTAATTAAAGCAGCCTTGAATACCAGTCGGCTACAGACGACGAAGCTTACTGCTTAAAATGTACTTTAAGTCGGCAGGATATAGTTCAAGTTGGTGCTACGTTGGAATTGGCGCGGCGGTCGCAGGATTAACGGCTTTTGAGGACCACTCAAGCAATTCCTGGGGACGGAGCTTGTATAGGAGTAATCGAGTTTAGGTCTCAAGAGGTATTTGCTATTTTGCTGCTGTTATGTCTTTGAAATAGAAATAGATAACGCTACAAGGAGTTAAACTGTTTAGCATCCTCTTAGCTTGTTTGCAGCTTCAGACTACAATACAATACAATACAATACAATATACTTTATTGAACACCACACAATCAAGTAACAGTAGACATTATGTAATTACATAAAAAGGTATGGCATACAGCAGGCGGTCTACCGCAGGTAGGCGGTAGACTACCTATGTATAGTAGAGTATAGATGCCAACAAAATGGCCTAATACGTCGCACTACTGGCCACAGGTTAGCATCACCAAAGTCTTATAGGCCTCATCACGTCACGTGCCAACTAACATTTTTACTGGGGTTCGATTCCGGCTCGCACCTCTAAGTTTATTTACGTCATCATCATCATTTCAGCCGAAAGACGTCCACTGCTGGACATAGGCCTCCTCCAAGGCTCGCCACTCAGATCGGCCCTGTGCTACTTGCTTCCACCGGTTTCCCGCTTGCTTAGTTTACTTACGTGCGAAATTCAATTTGAATTTAGGTACCACGAGCTTTTCGGTATTTCGGTGAAGGAAAACATCGTGAGGAAACCTGCACGCATCTGCGAAGTGATTCAAAGATAAAAATAATTAATAAATAAATATCTTGGGACATTTCACAGATATTGACCTAGCCCCAAACTAAGCAAAGCTTGTACTATGGGTGCTAGACAACGATATAAATACTTATATAGAGAAATACATACATATATAAATACTAAACATCCATGACTCGAGTACAAACATTCGTGTTCATCACACAAAGTTTGCTCCGAGCGGGACTCGAACCCGCGACCATCGGAAGACCAACTGGACCAATCCGGCCGTCGATGTGTGTGAAGTCTCCAATCCGCACTGGGCCCGCGTGGGGACTATAGCCCAAACCCTCTCATGATGAGGAGAGACCTGTGCCCAGCAGTGGGACGCAAATAGGCTGTAGTAGTAAATGGGTGTTATGATGGGTGCATGTTTCCTCACGATGTTTTTATTCATCGTTAAACTTACTCTGCATGTGAGGCTCAAACCACTATAGATTACATAATTATATGTAGTTGCTTTCACGTTTCTAAATATTAGTATGGACATAAATCTAGAATTTAATCTACTTGTCGTCAATCGCTTTTTCCATAAAAACCAACTCCATGTTACTTGTTTTTATAAAACCGTCTTTCACTTGCGTCTAAGCTTCCAAACGAGTCCAAGAAAATACGCGTTTGTTTTTACAAGCCCAGTTTGCTTTTCCAAGCATGTCAATAAGGCGTTTAGTATCAAAAAATACAAGATTCGACGGCATCTTAAATCAACGGGTTTTTGCAACTAACCTATCGAATTACTTGAAAAAATATACTTACCTGAATTTAATCCGAGATTAAAGCGGTGTATCCGAAACATATGTAAAAAGTCGTAAAGAAAAATCAACCTTGTTGTGAAAGCGTTAGGGCTCGTATGGCGTTCGCAAGCCGCTTCCTTTTGTCGACAAAATGTGCGGAAACTACTTAACAAACTAACTCGGGGGAGTTTTTTTTTTTTCTAAACACGGAATCTGTCGGCGGCTTCATAAATTAACTGCCAGAAACTGTTTTTAGTTATGCCACAGTATACGAATAAATACAGTAGGTCGACGCTTTTCATGTCGTGAAAAATGACGTCGCGGTGAGTTAGAGAAGAAAGAGACGGCGGGGGAAGATCGTTCACTCACGAGCTGCATACAGGTTTACAAATTAGAAGGCGCGTGGAGTAAGCAATAATAGACTCTGCTTCAACTGCTTAAGTGCTTCGCCGCGCGCCTTCTAAGTTGTGTCGTGATATACCTTGAAGGGGGGTAGGGTAGACGATTGGGACATTTGCCTCTCTTCCCGGTACTTTTTCGCATATCACAATTCAGAACTGCGAACATGGTCACTTCCTTTACCCATTATACACCAACATAGCTAAGAACTTTATCTCAAACCGGATTGTTAACGTATGGAATAAACTACCCGCCGACACAGTGAACTCTACAAGTGTTAACCAGTTCAAAAACAGACTAGACAAACTCTCTTACTAATGAACTCCAACAGTGAAAATATGATTTAGACGCATCAGCGAATTGCTGCCTGTCTAAAATTAAATAAATAAATAAATAAATAAATAAATAAATTATGGTTTTCATTATTGTGTAAATTATGTTAATTTTGTAATTATGTATGTGGAAATTTTGAAAAAAGGCCTTCTGCTTGAGTTGGTTGCGGCGCTTCTTCTCAAGCAATGGGTCTAGGAAGCGCTGGTAAATTCGTTTTCTGACGTGTAAAAGTGCCCCTATGTTGCCAATTTGCTGAATAAATGATTGAATTGAATTGGACTCCTTCTTGGCTTTGCGGCCGTAGGAAACGGTTTAGTCGACCGGCTGTATGGTTTAATAGACTGTGGTATAATACCTCTATGCCCCGCGAAGTTTAATTTGGTTCTTGTGTTACGACTTTAAGGTTTATTTTCCACTTAACAGACTTTTATCTTCAAAGAACGCTCGGATGCGTTTGATTTTTGACAGATTGTTAAGTGTTCGGAACTTGGAAATATTTTTCTGACAGTTTTTGACGTGGCTTTCTGATCGTGCGGTGCGTCTTCGGAAAACAATTTGTCAATTGTCATACGAACGGATACGATTTTCGAAAGCGGAAAGTTTTATGAAAAATGAAAATGCTTATTTTATAAGTTAACTTATACTGGTGAAAATAGAAAGTTTTTATTTCGCAATTGGGTTTAGTGCCAGTGCTTAGTACGATTTTTTTACAGTAAAAACCTACAATACAAACTAGCTGCAATCCATATCAAAATTTCATCAAAATCGGAATGTGAAAGGAAGGACAAACAAACACATTTTTAGATTTAAGTACAGAAATTATGGATTGCCAGTTAGGTATTGCATCTTTGCCAAAATGTATACGTTAATTATAAGTAAACTGCGCAACTGCCGCAACTTGCAACTCTTGCAAGGGGTAAGCGCAACAAGAATTATTGGTTTCGCAGGAAGAAATAACAACAACACTGAGAATATAGCGTTACATTTTCATTTCCATGGAACCATACACTGGTAGAGACGGGGCGTAAGTTTAGCCGAAACCGAGAGGAGAAAAAGCCGAATTTACAAAAGGGTTTATGGCCGAATACATGGATAGTGATCGCTTGGTAGTGTATCAAAATTTTTATAAATAGTAAGAATAGTGGAAGTAAGGATTGTATGATAACTACTCCTGTTTTACCAGATCAAACTACCTATACAGACTTCACTAGATCGTCACTCTATTCGAAGACATATTTTAAGAAATCCCATAGCGTGTTAATTTGTGTAAAATCCTATAATCGTAATGAAATACTGAAATTCTTAAAAGATTTACAGTAGGCTGCTCTTTTGAGTATATTTGGACAAAACATGATCGCCACTCCATGTAGCGTTTAAAGGAAAGGTAAACTTTTTTTACCCATTGTCTCGTTTATTATGTTATACAAGTGTTAAAGCAGACAACAATAAGCAAATAACAAAAGCGACTAAAACTAATTTAGTTAACATTCTACGTCCACCGCAAAACGCTTTTGTTGACACTGCAAGGGACCCCTTTTGTGTAGAGAAAATGCTCTAACCATTTGGTCGCTAGGACGTCACACATTTACACAGGGTAAATGGTTCGTGAACCACCCACATATAACAAAATACATGATAAAACAAGACCGTAAACATAAATGGAGCAGTATTAATGGTATAGTTTGACACTCTCTCGATCATGCCGTTAACTGCAGTTCAAAATGGCTTGTTAACTCGCCTTAGTCAGCAGCTGGGAGTACAGCTGTCAAACACATGCACACATTCAACACTGATTTATACGTGACATTCTACAATAATCAATGTTGCCATTTGGAACTTTCTCGAAAACTCGGGACTTCTGAGTCACCAATAAGCCTATAACTTGATGAATCCATGTTAATATTGTTAATATTATAAATGCGAAAGTAACTTTGTCTGTCTGTCCGTTACCTCTTCACGCTTCAACCGCTGGATCGATTTGGATGAAATTTAGCATAAAGATAGTTGAAGTCCCGGGAAAGGACATAGGCTACTTTTTATCCCGGAAAAGTGCATAGTTCCCGCGGGAACGCGATAAACGAATTCCACGCGGACGAAGTCGCGGTCAAAAGCTAGTAAGTAATAATTGCAAATTATTTTTCATCATTATTCATTAAAAAAAAGAGACGCGTAACGAAAATCACATGAAATCGGATTGTTCAGATAAGGTCCAAAACTGACCCTACACTAGCCTACACAGCCCAGGTAAATGAAATAAAATAATTAAAAAAAACCGAGGGTAACTTTGAAGCTAAAGTTGGAAAAGAAAATCCTTTGCAAAATCATAACGAATTCACCAAAAAAAAAATATTAAGAAAAATATGAAAAGACGAATATAACCCAAATTAGACGAATGCAAAAACTCGGTCAAGCTCTAGCGGCGCAACTTTTGTCGACCGTAATAAAACTGTTTGTTCTATGCAATTTCTAAGTCACATAAAGTAAAAATGTAATGCAGGATGGCGCAGCGGGTGTCCTTTAATATGACATGAGATACGGCTGCCACTCGAGCTAGTTTGATTTTACATTGTAACAGTTTATTTAATAAAGAAGAAACTAAAGAAGAGTTATAAATACGCGGCATTGGCCTAATGGCCTACTACTACTACTACTACAGCCTATTTGCGTCCCACTGCTAGGCACAAGCCTCCCGTCATCATGAGAGGGTTTGGGCTATGCGGTCTAGCATTAGGCCTAGTTGCCTGAAATAAAATTGTTATTTGTTGGTACATTTTGTCATCACCAGAGGACGCCTGTGCCCAGCAGTGGGCCGTAAATGGGTTGTTGTGGTGGTGGTGGTACATTTTTATGTCACGTTCCCATGGGGACCCGGTCATTCGCATTCATGGGGCCGAAGCCAACATGAAGAGGCTTTTGGTACCTTTTACTAAAACGGTACCAAGGTGTCTGTCCTCACTGGCCAAGAGGCTATTGTTTTATTATTATTACTCTAAATGAACCGACCCTTCCGTAGACAAACAACCATAAATATTTGAGCATGCATTCTAACGCCATCTTTTCAAAGTTAAATTACAAAGTCGGTACATCTTTTTTCAAAACGACTTCTGTATAGTTTTCCTTTTAACTATTTTCTTAACAAAGGCTTTCTATTTAAATCTTGTCATTAGCGTGCATTTTCCATTGCCTCACCTTTGTTAGCAGGAGATTAGTTTTCTAACGACGCACCTATTTATACAATCGAGGCAAATGCAAATACGACCTAGTTCGACACTTGCGTCCTGGGACCTAGACGGGGAATCGTTATCGGCCGATAGCAACTCATATAACCTTATAATGGATATTTTGTATGCGGGGGAATTGTTTGATTTAATCCCACCATCCCCATTTCGACACTACGGGACTAGGCGTGGTCTTGGATTCCATCCTTATATTGTAGATATTCCTCCAGCGCGCACGAAGCGCTTCGCTTCATGCTTCATCATGCGAACTGCTAAGGAGTGGAACTCTCTACCGGCCGGTCTCTTCCCCGACAGTTATAACTTGGATCTTTTCAAGTAAAGAGTGAACAGGTACTATCTAAGTAAGCATGTGTCACCTTCGACCGCATCGTCACTTACCATCAGGTGAGATCGTGATCAAATGCTTGCTTATAATAATTTAAAAAAAAATACTGCCATATAACCTTGATCATTGTCATCCTAACGGCCCACTGACATTTCCAATAAAAAAAAGATCCAAGTTTAAGCTCCAGAGAAAGCTCACGGCGAATTTCTTGACACTTCACGGCGGCGCACACTTTGGGAACCCCTTACAATGGTAAATATGTCTAAGTCAGGGGTTCCCAAAGTGAAGTATAAAGACCCGCCGTGAAGCTTTTTCTGGAACCTAATCTTGGATATTCGCGACTACAATAATATCTGGAATTAGCTGACGGGCGCCAATAAAAAAATTATAAACCTGTAAGTGCGTAGCAAACTCAAAATGTTTGGGAACCCTTGGTCTAACTTTACTAAAATAAAAAATAGATGACCACGAAGGTCATATTTTTGGGAGAAAATCTCGTTAACTCGATTTCACACACTGCATGATTAGATAAAAACTCCTTTTCATACGTCATTTCAAAGATACGTCTAGTCTAAATTACATATTCTTATGAGATATTCGTATGATATTCCCGTTTCTCATATAGGTAACGCGATCTCGGAAAATATTTAATTCATGAAATGTAACCAGCTGGAGCCATGCAAATTTGGCTGCGCAGATTTTTCATACACTTTTATATGGAACTTGATAAGACGTGCTCAAGTTTTATATTCTTAGTTTGTGAAATGATAGATTAAAGTATAAATTTAAAAATCAAGGTTATGTAGAATAACTGTAATTTAGAAACAACTGTAAATGATTTAGACATAAATTGAATTTTGAACTTTATAGTTTTAAATTAACCAAGTATCTTCAAGGGTCTTGTATGTTTTCATCTGGCTAAACATTTAATGATTACTCCTTTTGTAAATTAACAAAAAAGACGTCTTCAATTTAACAGTCCATAAAACTTGAGCAAGCCCTTACAGTACCAAAATTGCAATATTTCAAAATGTCAACAGGTTTCGATACGCCATTCAAACTCAACCGTTCACAACTTTCAAAAATCGAACAATGTGTTGGGAAACGAAAAAAATACAAATTTACGACATCAACTAAGTAGCGCTCAAAAAGAACGTAAATCCTTTTACAATGGAAATAGATTCAACACTTTAGCTAACTCAACATAAGGTCCAAATAAGTTTTAAACAAGTAACATCATCTGCGAACGCATCGGAAACAATGCACCACAGCCAGTACGCATTGTTCCATTTTCAAAGTAATTATCACTGTTTTAATTTTCGAACTGAAGACAAAACTGCCAGTACCTTCTTAGAAGCGACAATAATGTTTTGTGCTTGCGGTGTCACTGTTTTGGAAATAATGCGTCCAAAGCGTGTTTTGATGAATGAATCTGCTTAGTCCGCTCAGTCTGTTTACGACCTTACTGTTTGATGTTAAGGTTAGTTTCGCTTGCGTGGTTTTTAAATAAAGGTCTACGTGTTTTCACAGTCTATTAAACTATACAGTGGGTCGACGAAGCCGAGCCGTCGTCACAGTGCGGGGGATGAATTCCGAGCCACTAAGTACAGGCAACTTGAGCGGTGACCTTCGATGCGCAGAAGTCGAAAATAAGGTCTCATCGGCAGAGGGAGCCGGGATGCAGTGGGCGCTTGTGTCCTGCACGCACGCTTATTGGCCCTTCAGTCGTGAACATGCCCTCTAGTTTCGCTCACCGCTCAAGATCGGTGCCGGGGCCTGAACGATGGCTTATGCAGCTTGGTACAGCACGACACATTATTAAGATTAAGCAATAATAATAATATCAACGGCTTAACTGCTTCGCCGCGCGCCGTCTAAGTTGTATCGCGCTATACCGCCCTTCCCCCTTCTCCAATCGGATTTTTTTACAGAATAAATGCGTTAACCTACTGTAGGTACCTATTCTTACACTGTTGTGTATTCAGTTGCATGCTAAATAGGGGTAGTCTAACTTCTTATGTTAACTGATATTCTCCTTCGTTTTGAATCTGGAATGTTAGTAACAAAGGTATTTACGTCACACCAGGCCGAAAAGCGGGATTTACCGCCCTTGGGCGCTACGAAAAATCCCTCTTCACGGCCAGGTGGTGACGTAAAATCGTATACTAACCACGGGCGGTCGTAAAGAAATCCTCAGACCGCTAGATTATAGCCCTCGCCTCCGGCTCGGGCCTCAATTACACGCGATCTGAGACTTTCTTTACTTGACCGCCCTAGGTGTGTAATGTACTATTAATGTTTGTCATGGAATATATGCGTGATACACTCGAATAAGGCTATTATTGGTACGTGAATCCATTGAAATCAAAAAGTGTAGGAATTTTAATCGTGAGGATGGTTTCAAATTATTTCAAGCATGGAATCCAGTGATTAATAAATACAAGCCGCGTGATTTACTATTGGACAAAGCTGTGGACACAGTGAGTGTAGTGTGTCGGGCCCTTAACAATTAATAAAAGTTGTTGAAGTTAAAAAAGCCGTGGTGGCCTAGTGGTTCGACCTACCGCCTCTCATGCCGAGGGTCGGGGGTTCGATTCCGGCTCGCACCTAAGTTTACTTACGTGCGAAATTAAGTTTGAATTTACCATGAGCTTTTCGGTGAAGGAAAACATCGTGAGGAAACCTGCACACATCTGCGAAGTAATTCAAAGATGTGTGTGAAGTCCCCAAAGCCTCTCGTGTTGAGGGGAGGCCTGTGCCCAGCGGGACGCAAATAGGCTTTAGTAGTAGTAGTTGAGGGTAGTTTTCAATGTTTATTTTGCTCTACCTCCACCGAAGACGAGTTCGCTGAGACAGTCTACCCGCTACCACGGCCGATGCTATTTGGTCGAAACGTCGGGTCAAGCAAAAAAGGTACCTAAATAATAGCCTTTTTGATGAAGGAAAACATCGTGAGGAAACCTGCACGCATCTGCGAAGTAATTCAAAGATGTGTGTGAAGTCCCCAATCCGCACTGGGCCCGCGTGGGGACTATAGCCCAAACCCTCTCGTGATGAGAGGAGGCCTGTGCCCAGCAGTGGGACGCAAATAGGCTGCAGTAGTAGTAGTAGTAGACCCGTTATATCGTGTATACCTAATGCCTTAACTGGCACACCGCCAGTACATGTGACTGTACTACCACTAGCAAAAGGGTTTGCCATTTTTTGTCCAAAGCCCCGTCGATATTAGTAGGCATTCCTTCCGATCGCAGGTAGCGGAATTCGGATCTGGCCCTCGCTGGCACCCTTTAATTAAATTCCTTAGGTTTCTAATTGTCCAAAATTTCGAACAAAATATCGACCTTACGGTACCTTTCAGCTTTGTTGGTGTTGCCCTCGCAAAGAGAACTTTGAGGGAAGGGTAGAAGTTTTTTTAGCTGATTTTTTTAAACAAGTACGACACTTAATTTGGACCACACATAGTTTTTTTCTTTACGAATAATAGTACATTTTGATGCAAGTGTGAAATGTTTGTAATTTTACTACTTACGAGTCCCTAGTTGTGTTGGCGCGAGTGTAAATGACAATTTCGCACGTGTATTAAACGACATTTTTGAATAAATTTGCGAAAAAATAGAATAAATTAAAAAATAAACAGGATAAATTAAAAAAAGGAAAAAGCAGCGTAAAAAATTCTGCACTCTCACGAGGTGTTAAAAAACAAAAAGCGCTTGTTCGGAAATGACGAACTTTTCGCACGCTTTACATGTATCGAAATGTTTACTTTTTGAGCAACTGTATTAAAATAGTACTTTACTAATTTCTTTATACGTTCTAAATCGTAACAATCATGATTTTCAATTCCAGTGCAAACCCAGTTGAACCCTAGGTCATCTAATACAAGCAGTAATCAGTCAGTGCTGCTCTGAATACGGAATATTTAATGAACTAATGATTACAGTGCTACATCACATACACGGTGTTTCCACAAATAGCCCAAATGCCCAAAGCCCAAATCCCACTGCTGGGCAGAGTGTCTTTCACGAGTTTGGTTCCGTACCACAACGATATCATCATTTCAGCCGAAAGACGTCCACTGCTGGGCAAAAGCCTCCCCCAAGGCTCGCCTCTCAGACCGATCCTGTGCTACTTGCTTGCACCGATGTCCCGCGACTTTCACGAGGTCGCCGCTCCATCTTGTTGGAGGCCTACCGACAGCTCGTCTCCCGGTTCGCGGACGCCACTCCAGAACTTTCCGGCCCCATCGGCCATCAGACCTGCGAGCACTGTGCCCCGTCCACTGCCACTTAAGGTGTCACCATTTCAGCCAAAAGACGTCCACTGTTGGACAAAATCCTCCCCCAAGGCTCGCCTCTCAGACCGATTCTGTACTACTTGCTTGCATCGATTTCGTAGTAAAAAATCGCACTAGGTTACATTACAATCTAACATATAAAAAAAACATGACCAGCCGAGAACTACTAACTCCTGCGCGAATGTGATGCACTCGCCAGGCTTAGAATGAAACTCCTAGGTAGCTGTTATCCTGAACCAGGGGTCATAGAGGTGTGTAGATCAGGAATGAGAGATTCAAATGAACTGTATCTTTCCATTTATATCACTCGCTCACTGAAGAATTAAACAACTCACTGTTGACATTTCAGTCCATCCCGTTCTGAGCCGAACAGACGCTTGAGAGCACTCTTCACACTTACGAATCAAACGTATAAATCTGTCTCATGCATACGCGCTCACGTTAAGAATTCATTGTGTGAGTCGCTCAATTCTCTCATTTTTACCTGTGTGTGTGATATAGTTGATTGACTGACATGTTATCCCTACAGATGTCGCGATTAAGAGTTGTTAGGAGTTTATAGATACACTGAGCGAGATGAGCGAAATGAGCGAAAAGAGTGAAACATATCTCGGTGACATAAAGATATGTATCGCTCTTTTCACTTCAGTGATATGTTTTGCGCATCTCAACCAGGGGATGTCAAAGCACTGCCATTGTACTCCATCATTAACCTATTAGTGAAGGTGGAGGAAGCAATGGATTAGCTGTACGGAGAGGGGTAATTACACAAAAGATCCCAATGGGTCGAAGTGTATCCGCAAGGACCCCACAGTCTCAAGACAAGATAAGCCGAGAACTAGCCAAAGATAATGTTCGGAAAGTCAAGAGAGAGAACTTTTCCCAACTGTGGTTAGGAAATTCCAATAGGAGCAAAACAAAATTAAACAAAATATTTTATACAACCATACTTCCTACATAGTATAAAACAAAGTCGCTTTCTCTGTCCCTATATCCCTATGTATGCTTAAATCTTTAAAACTACGCAACGGATTTTGATGCGGTTTTTTTTAATAGATAGAGTGTTTCAAGAGGAAGGTTTTCGTATATAATTTGTTATAGTTTAACGCTCAATTCCCGCGGGAACGCTATAACCGAATTCCACGCGGACGAAGTCGCGGGCAGAAGCTAGTATATCATAAATGCGAAAGTAACTTGTGTGGTTGTGAGTGATGAGTTTTGGTATGGAGATAGTTCTGTTGAACGCGATAACCGAATTCCACGCGGACAATGTCGCGGACAGAAGCTAACTTAGTATCAATATAAGCTACGTCATTTAAGACAAGTAAGTATTCATTAGCAATTATTTGAAACCGTGGTGGCCTAGTGGTTCGACCTACCGCCTCTCATGCAGAGGGTCGGGGGTTCGATTCCGGCTCGCACCTCTAAGTTTACTTATGTGCGAAATTCAATTTGAATTTACCACTGAGCTTTTCGGTTAAGGAAAACATCGTGAGGAAACCTGCATGCATCTGCGAAGTAATTCAAAGATGTGTGTGAAGTCCCCAATCCGCACTGGGCCCGCGTGGGGACTATAGCCCAAACCCTCTCGTGATGAGAGGAGGCCTGTGCCCAGCAGTAGGACGCTAATAGGCTGTAGTAGTATTCATTAGCAAACAGAAACCTACTTCATTTCAGACGAAGCCAGCCTAATTGCTGCTAATTTCACTCGCAAAGTACAACGTAGATCAGCCACAAAGTCGGGCGAATCTGTGCGATTCCAAATCAATTTCCGAGCCAGTCATTAGTCAATGCAAATGACTAAAATGGCCGAATGGCGGCGCGATAGGGCCGACGATGACTTGCGACTGGAAATCGCAGGTTACCTTATTGATTTACCTACTGACTGTAATTTTTTAACAGAAAGGCCGACGTGGGCCCATAACCTAATAAGACTTCTTCCAGATCCGTTATTTAAACTATTTTTTTTCTATACATAGGTTTGAAATGTATCAATAAATGAACTGATCTCGAGATATAATAGGTATTGTATAATAATAATTTATTAAATAGGATTTTATAAATAAATCGTTATAAAACACAGTCACAGATTTGAATTAAGTATTTCAAAGAGCTCGAATATAATGTAACCTTTAATATCTTGCGTTGTGAATAGGCAATTATCATTTGTAGCTCTTTAACCTTTACAAGGATTCAAAACAAAAGGTGAAAAATATTTTTAGCCCTTTAGCTAAGAAGTATTTGTACTTCTTCTATGTTCTTTGTATTCCCTCGTGTAATTGTTTTTCGGTGTTCAATAAATAGTAGATATTTGTATTATCGCCTTTGGGTGACTAAGCTTTACTTGCGAAAATAACTAAAATTAGTTTTCTTACATTATTATACCTAGCTTGATCGATTTGTCGGGGGGTATTTAATAAATAATATAGGGATACTTAAATATTGCAAATTTTGTCAAAATTGTTACATCAAATTACCTAAAGAAATAAATAAAGGTGATTAGCTCGTTTTAAGTAAAAGAAAAGATTGTTTATACAATCTTTTCTTTTCATAGACGTAAATAATATAGACCCGGTCTAACGTACACGTAATATGTCCCCACTTCCACGGTGTCCAATCCAAAGTTCTGTCACCGAGCGTGCGTGACAATAAGCGTTTTTAAAAAAACTTTTTTCGAAACTGTTTCTCAGTATCTAAAAACTCGTCTGGTTGTTGGAAAAATGTGACCCAGCTTTAGTGTCACAATATAAGTTTAACTTTGGATTGGACACCAATGAAGTGGGGAAACATGACATGTATCTACGTTAGGCCGGGTCCATACGAAGTATTATTTATGTCTATGTTTCTTTTACTTTTTCGAGATTATTCTCGAAGGGTGTTATTGCGAGTCGCTCGCCACCTGCCGCCCTACGGCGAGTTCGTCTAATTATGCAGGGGGTGGATTCTGATTACGCGAGCGACATCTCTGTATTAAAGGGATATGTGGATATTGTGATCGGAATTTAAACTGTTGAATGTTTTACTACTGTAGACTGAACTAGTAGCCGTGGTGGTTCGACCTACCGCCTCTAATGCAGAGGGTCGGAGGTTCGATTCCGGCTCGCACCTCTAAGTTTACTTATGTGCGAAATTCAATTTGAATTTACCACTGAGCTTTTTGGTGAAGGAAAACATCGTGAGGAAACCTGCACGCATCTGCGAAGTAATTCAAAAATGTGTGTGAAGTCCCCAATCCGCACTGGGCCCGCGTGGGGTCTATAGCCCGAACCCTCTCGTGATGAGAGGAGGCCTGTGCCCAGCAGTGGGACGCAAATAGGCTGTAGTAGTACACCGTACTTAAGATTAGGACTGAATCCTGTACTTCTCTAGTAATGATTAGACTAGTGTGTTGGCCATTAATTAAATCCCGTATTTGATCAAAGCGGAAAGTTTCTTTACAATGTTTTTAGTCAAAACCTTATTGAATATTTCGATGACTGATTTTCGATGACATTTTCTAAGTTTAATGAAAGATAAATATACAGTCGATATCGATCCATATTTATTCAAAAATCCTGAGTATAGATCTGTCACTATAATTACAAATAGCTTTCTACGAAAACGGACTTAATTACTGCAAACATAAGGCTCAAGTTGAGTCGAGTTGACAACAGCATTGTTATACGCCGCCTCGTCGATCAAAGTTTTTATAAATAAAACTGTTTAAAAAGACAATCTTTCTCAAAAATGTGGACTAAAATATGCCGCCATGATTTCTTTTCATTTTAATTGATTATTTGATAAAACCCATACTAAAAAGATTAGAGGTCAGTAGTAGCTTCCGATAAACCGCTGGCAATGGCTAAGTTGTTTAGAATTTCTGACTCCTAAAAAGCTAATTTTCCCTTTGTGTCGAGGTGTCAGGACCACTTGATGTGAAAGAAAATTTTTGATAACATATACGGAAATGACAAAATTGCTTTACCTAAACTAAATTATTTTTCATTAGTGCAAAAATGTAGGTATACTTACTTACTTACATATTTTTCCTTGACTGTACACCCGTGCAAAACGTTTAATAAAGTATAAATCACGGGTATAAAATTACGAAGTAAATAATAAATATTCTGAATACAAATAAAAACATAGGTTTATTCATATGAATGAACATTTTTTAACTGCTTCGCTATGAATCTTTGGCTACCTTTATAACATTAATATCGGTTTTTTCATCTTTGAAATAAAATTCATCAAGATCCTTTGTCTACAGTTTTGGGACGAATTTTCGTCATCAAAAAACGGAAACCGATTCAAAATCGCTTATGAATTAAATATCGGTCGATCCTTTATCGATTTAAACTTTAATAAATTCAACTTGAATTCTTAAATGGGGTCGTTTAGACCTTAGGGCCTCTTTCTCTTTCCACAATAATATATATAGGCTTCACAACCGCATATCATAGGATTTTTGCTAGGGCCTGGTGCTAGGTCCGTCCCGGGGAGGTACAGTCAGCAGCAGAAGTAGATCAGCTGTCCAGGTGTTCAAAATGACCTACACACGCCCTTAAAAGAATAAGGTCGTGTGTAGGTCATTTTGAACACCTGGACAGCTTATCTACTTCTGCGGCTGACTGTACCACCGTCTTTCCCCGCTAACCCGCCGTCAAATAGCAGTGCTTGCACTTTTGTGTTCCGGTAGGGGGTTAAGGCAGCCGGTGAAATTTCTGGCACAGAGGCATTCCATCTTAGGCCTCAGGGTAGGCAAGGCATTCGAGATCTTATGGTGTCTTAATAGGAATCATAGGATTTCGGTGTCCATGGGCAGCAGTGACCACTCACCCAGGTCGTCTGTGCGCTCGTTTGCCTATACCATTGACATGAAAAAAAATGCTGATTTCAGACCGGTTCGCAGATTTCCTTTACTTTTTGTTCCTCTATATCCTATTCGCTTTTTAACCGACTTCAAAAAAAGGAGGAGGTTCTCAATTCGTCGGAATCTTATTTTTTTTTATTTTTTTTTATGTATGTTCACCAAAAATAAATAGTAAACGTGAACCGATTTCGATGATTCTTTTTTTGTTCGAAAGGTGGTACTTCCAAGTTGGTCCCATATTAATTTGGTTCAGTTTTGATGATGGGATCCATGAGAAAATGAGGGAACTCCTCCAAATTTGCTAGCACGTAGATGATTTTGGTGTCAATTTCGAGGACTTCAGAGTTACTTATGTACTTCTATAGTAATGTTTGGAAACTGTAGCCGAAAAAAAATTTTTAAATAAAAAAATAAAAACCGCCTTCAAACTCCGACAGACTGCGAAGTCGGTGTCAAGTGAACCGACCCAAAGAAATGATAATCATATAGTGAACTTGACATTGACATCGCAGTCTGTCGGAGTTTGAAGGCGGTTTTTATTTTTTTATTTAAATTTTTTTTTTGTGTGAGAAATGTTCTATCGGCTGAAATGATGAGAAATGTTCTGTTTTTTTTTTAATGTTTATCTCTGTTCGGATTCAGTAATGTAACATGATGATGATATCTCTCACGAAACCGACCAATCAAATTACTAAGTTACTAACACAAAATACCAAATTGAATAGTAACTTCTGAAAATTATAATGAAGAGCGGTCTAGTTTGTCAGTTTGTCCGTTTGGGGGCGGTTACAATTAATATGTATATTTCGGGTGTAAATTGCAAATGTGATTATGTAAAACTTGGCCGCTGGTCCTTCGAGCCGGATAGTTTCGCCTAGATAAATATTATCTTGATTTCAGGGTTATTGTTAGCACGGATTTAATTTTCTTGAATACATTAATTGTTACCTATTTTTAATGTTCAGGTGGAAATTTAATTGTATTGAAAATTAAGTGATTCTTGGTTGAATCTCGACTGTTTTCGATATTATTATCATAATGAAAGTTTGTCTGTTTGGAATCTAGAATCCGTCCTTACGTACTTATGAAATCATTTGTTATACTTTCACATATTAAGTAATAAACCAATTTTGATGAAAATTTATATATAGATACATATTTTAACACATGACCTAATTCTTATTCCTTTTATTCTCACAGAGATACGTAACATCGCAATGCACATCCAGTATTCAATGTTATTCACTAAAATCAAAAACCAAAACAAACCCCCCACTTAATCTAACTTATTGGTTGACGGCACATCAAAAAGATTAAAACTAAATAGTTATTCCAATTTTATACGAAAAAAACCGGCCAAGTGCGTGTCGGGCCACGCGCAAATTATAGGGTTCCGAAGTTGAGGATACCCACAGTACTTACCTTTCTAAGACTTATTAGCATCTAGCTAGCCTGTGGTATTTCGTGCCCGCCCGACGCCCCTGCCGCTCGAGAAAAATCATCATTATAAGTTGGTCGACTATTACTCGTAAGTTTGTACAGCCTACTTAGCTCTGATAGTTTTCCTTTCAACTACGTTATATATGCCACAACCGTGATTTTTTTCAGCCATCCAAATACCACCATTTAGCTGGCAGGGGAGGGGGGGGGGGACACGTGACTCTAACAAAAAATAGCACTTTAAAGCTTAATATTTCACAAACGCATCACTTAATCAAAAAATGGTTTTAACAAACCCACAATATTTTTTTAAGACCAATGATATGCCGCACCATGGGGTACGCAAGAAAAAAAAATTACATCCCCACTTTACGAGTAGGGGAGGTACCCTATAAAAAAATATATTTCAAAATTTTATTGTACCACTTTGTCAGCGTAACTAATATGCATATTCATGCCAAATTACAGCCCTCTAGACCTAAGCATCTCCGAGCAATAGTGCGGACAGACGGACGGACGGACGGACGGACGGACGGACGGACATGGCGAAACTATAAGGGTTCCTTGTGGACTTCGGAACCCTAAAAAAGAACATCCGCATCGGATTGCGTTGCGAGCCGAAAGTCACGATTTGAAAATTGAAATGAATTCACAAAGCAATACCACGCAAAGCCGACTAAATTGGAAATACATACCAGTATAGTTGTAGATCTACAAGTATAGTATACAGTGCACATGCGTAACCACCACCACTACCACAACAGCGTATTTACGGCCCACTGCTGGGCACAGGCCTCCTCTCATCACGAAAGTCGTACAATCCCGTTGTTCGCAAGCTACTAACTCATGAAATACTATTCGCATTTAGATTTTTATCTTGTACGGTTGCCATAGTTAATATGGCGGGCGCCGTGACACTTAGGTTGTTGGCATAGAGTTGATTATTGCTAAACCACGAGCCTTATGAATCGAGTCGTGTAGTCGACTCGGGATTCGATTAGATGTAATATTCCAAGCAATATCGGACGCAAATTTGCCCGCACTCCCGTTTTCTATTTCATAGAGCGGGAGCTGGAATTAGATAAAGTAGGCATGATGATAGCATAAAATAAATTGCGCGAGTATTGAAAAATAATGGATACGTATTTTTTTAATTAATGAATATTTAAAAATATTTTCAACGCATTACGTCTCGAGAGTGATGGGGGCTCGTGGCGTCATAATTGAGAGTACGAATTAATACGTGACCTATTGTGAATTTTAAAAGCGTCGTTTCTTCGTTAAAAGTACAGTTTAAAGTAATTTTTTTCAGTCATCTAACATTAATTATGATTTTATTGTACTTATCTTATATAAAATGATAAAAATACAGTGCCAAATTAAATCACATCATTCAGGTAACAAAATATAACTAAAAGTAAATTAAAACCCAGAATGACAACCTTCATACAAAACAGCGTACGCCTGTAAGTATTAAATGCGATAATAGATGTCGTTGCCTAAGTAGCCTGTATGAAAATTAGAATCGCCACTATGGATACTGCTCATATAAACCACATAGAATTTCCTATGGCTGAGGAACTCTCTCGCTTGTATCGAAGCAATAACGACGCACGACTCTCCTAATAATATGAACGA